>VCJN01002510.1:0-297290 GCA_006384855.1 Tetraselmis striata
ACCTGAAAGATCAACACTACAAGCCGGCTGAAAGCGGCCCGCATCCCGCACGAGGCTCAACCCAAGAGTTAGGGGCACCTCCATAAATCCGCGGGGCGAAGCGCCGCTTATTATTATATCTATCTTATGAATATAATGACTTCACTTTTTATGCGAGTATGGGCAGACTGGTTTAGATTATAGATAATATATGTATCATCACAACTACCCGTATGGGCACACTGGCAGGGACACGGATTACCTATAATCCTTCTACCTCATCGTAATTCTTACTGGCGTACTGCGAACTGTGAGTACCCGTAGTGGGAAGCAGCTGCGGTGCGCCAGGGCTGCGCATTTTTTTTCGCCTCACCACCTGTACTACTGTATGATACTCATGTACAGATAGTGGGGTACACTATCGCCTCACTAGTCGCTCTCCCGAACTCCTCGCGCCTCCCCTTGCTGCCTCCTAGTTATAAACCTTTCCGCGGCAGTCGGACGCCAGCCTTCTCGCCGTTCCTAGCAGCAATCTTCTGTGACGGTGCCCCCGGCTTCCTCGGCTGACGTCTCTCCTCTGAGGTTTTAATTCGCAGTTTTGCCGCTCCAAAACTCCCGCGGCGGACGCGGGCACGGTAAAATTTTGCAGATACTTCTCGCGGCGTCCTTTGCTGCTCCTAGGGAGGCTTGGGCGCGGCAGATTCCTGGGAGCCACTTGGTAGCGCAGTCTGGTCCATCTTCATCTCAGACCTGAATCGTGATTAGGTCAATATTGCGTGATGGCGACTGCAGAGCTGCGAGAGCGGTTGAGGTCGTCTCAGGCCGGGCGGCGAGCCTGCGCGTCGGCAGTGACAGAACAACAGACACCCACAGACGACGACGACTCGTCGCCGTTCGAGTGCAACATTTGTTTGGAGCTCTCCCGGGATCCTGTGGTCACCTTCTGCGGACATTTGTACTGCTGGCCATGTCTCTACCGGTGAGTTTTTGTACCTGGTAGTTGCTCCAGCATGAGAAGCCGGGCAGCTGAGAGTGCAGCGTGTGGCGCGTGGGACGGATGCAGTACATGCGATTTTTGGGGGCAACAGTATAATACGCTGTTCTTTGAGACGCTCGGTCTGCTGGCGCTCAGTGCTGAGTCCCCGCTCACTACGCGTGGCACAGGTGGCTCCAGGTAGAAGGGAAATGCCGGACATGCCCGGTGTGCAAGTCCCCTGTCGATAAGGACAAGGTGGGCGCTGCCCACGCCCCCCCCCCCCTTGCCTATTTCGAGTTCTCTCCCGCCTGCCCACGCACACGGAGACTGTCAGTACGTGGCTTGCATGTACGATATGCACGGAACACCACCCGTTTGTACCGGCCGTCATTTCGCAACCGTTGGGCTTTTTCAGTGGCGGCAGTCAGTCTTACAGGCCTCTGATACCACTGTAGCCGACCTGGGCGTGATTGTCGCACTCACGCTTTGACCCTGCTTTTTTCAAACCTCTACCAACGCCTGCACGTTCATATCAACAGGTGGTGCCGATATATGGGCGCGGAGGGCAAACACTGGCCGACTCGACCCCGGGCGCTGGAAAGATTCCTGAGAGGCCGAAGGGGAAGCCGCCGCAACAGGTGCGCCTGTGACTGCCTCCCGTTATCGCGAGCCGTTCTGAGCGAGAACGCTGGCCCGCTCCTCACCAGCCCACACTCACGGCTTTTTCGGTTTCGCGCCTTGCAGAGTTTGATGAGGACGCTTTTCGGATCCAACTTGGCCCAACCTACTTTCATGAATTCTATTTTCATTCTTGAAGAAGGGGGTGAGTAAAAGCTTCGGCGAGCCGTACTACCAGTGCGCCTGCCTGCTGCGCGCACGTTGCTACAGAGCTTTCCCTTGCTCACACCTGTGATTTTTTTCTGTTTTGCAGAGCTCAGCTCACCGGACTACCAGCATCAAGCAATCCTTCGCTCGGCTTCTCCTAATGCTTGGATCGTTTGTCATTATGTTTCTGCTGTTGATATGAGATTTGCAAGAGGTCGTGTATGCATGTCTCTGTCGCTTGTGGCGGATTGATTGGATGGCGTGCTGTACAATATGGAATAGTCTTGCCGAAGAGTGTGACAACGTCTAGGAAAACCATGGGGGCATATTGGGGGTCATGTCGCAATGAGATATCAAAAGTGGCTGCCTACCATTTTGTCTACATGGTAAAACATGTGGCGATTTCCATCCATTCCATGATAATGATCCATGTTAGTAAAATGGCAACAATGTAAATTTTGCACTGGCAATATATCTGCTATTTATCGCGCTGGCTGGTTTGCTGCATTTTGTACGGTATTTTAACAGTGTGGCATTATGTATATCTGCTGCTAGTGAATACTTTTGACACTTATATTTTCAACATATATGTAGGCCACGGCTCATATTCTTGCCAGAAAATGTGAAATGTGGTCTTCAATTTTGGCAACAGGCAGCGTTCGCAGTCTCCTTGAAACCATCCTCTGCAAGGTATACAGGTGTTTATGATCGAGCATATAATGCAGCCAATTCATTTTGTTGGCGACTCAGCCATTGTTACACAGTCCCTGCACAGTCCCAGGTACGTACCATTTACGTGGCTTACTGAATTTTACGTGGCATACTGATTTATTGCTGTATAATGAGTCGGACATTTTGGGTATATTTTCATACAAGATAAATATACTTTCTATCTCTTGGGGGGGGGGGGGGGGGGGGGGTCAAACATGCCGCAAATCCAAATTTGGTTACAGCATTGCGAATCAACAAAGTACCTGCGCTGGGGACCGGATGCTTTTTGCTGCTCAGCTGTTGCCATGAAGTGAAGATCTGTTCATTCTCTATGTTAGTCAACAGATGACTAGCGCGGTACTTAGGACACGGTGTGATTGTGTGCTATCAGCTCCTGCCCTGTTGGAACAGCACAAACCAGCATACATATATATTTGCAGGAGTTGCTTGACAGTCCCCATGCCGACCATTACAGCTTTCTTGGTTGGGTTGGACTCAACGTGCGGCATTTGTTACACAGCTACCTCCAGCTTACTCCAGCTGCCTGGAAATTACAGATCCTTTTCGCAGGTAATGATGCTCCAGGCGGCCAATAATGCATGTAGGCGAATCACTTTCCGTCCCCATCGCTTTGGGAACCACGCCCTTTGATTTTCTCCATGAGGGAGGCGGCCCATTGATCTTCATGCTTAGCCCTGCCGGAAAGTCGGCACCCTGTGGTCTTAGCTCATACAAACGATACCAGCAGATTGAACCATGCAAGGTAAAGACAACCAGGCATGAAGCTGCGTGTAAAGAAATTGGGGGCAGAAACTGCTGCAACTGCATATCCCAAATAGGCAAATTACGTATCTGGGCCCCTAGGGTGCTGGATTGGGGACGTGGGATATACCAGCAAAGGAAAGTGCTGTCAAAGATGCAGGCAATGTTGACCGCGAGGAGTTGATGTTCAACAGGAACCCGCCAGAAGTTCATTGCCTGAAATGCGGGCCAGAAGCCCAACTCCGCAGCGAAAGTTGGCCAAAAATCCTGCTTGAGCTTCTTCGCAGCTCCCTGAAGCCCATGGCCTTCGACAATCTCCATGTATCCGAAGAAAAGCGCGACATGCAGCGGTCCATATATTAAGCTATCTGCAAGTACTTTGGTCGCTACGTTTGCCAGCGTTCCAGGCTGCAGGTAGCGCGCTGCCACAGTGTCCAGACCCAAGTACCAGAAATGGCCGATAGGTCCTGTTTACAGCAGCGACGTGCATATTTCGAGGGCAGGTAAGGCACCGCGGAGCATATGTGTGGCAAGGTCAAGTAGACAGAGCTGGGAGAGGGCTACGCCGCGGCAACTGCATGCAGGGGTATCCAAGGTGCTGTCAGCGGGCTTACCCAGACAACAGCCAGCGTAGGCCATCGTTTGCATGGTCCGCCTCCAGTCAAAATTCTTCACGTGCGGTCACGAAGCATTCAGCATTCAGGCTCAACCCCTCTCAATTGATATCAAGTACCAATTGACTGAATGTAAATGGTGACAATGTTGGGTGTGATTGCCTTTTTGCGCTCCACTCGCTGCGACGCCATGTCCCCGACGCCCCACAGAAGCGCTGTAGTGACCGCCTGGGTACTCACAGGCTTGCTCTGTAATGCCTGGAAAGAGTCAAGCATATGTTATGATATACTAGCTGAGATTGAGGACAGAACATTACAGCGTAGAACAGTACCAGTGAGTAGGGATAGTCACGCTAAATTGCACGCATCTGCGGGTACGCGTGTTCGTGCTTTTCGTCCCAACCACGGTACAGGTACTCCTCAGTACCCGTAGTCTCATAATCGCACCGTCTCATATCGTGTCCACCCGCGCCGGGCAGCCGATCCCAACCCGTGCAGTCGTCCCCCAGGTCCGAACATCATTGAGGTGAAGTTGGCCCTTTCCTCCCGAGCAGACGATGCCGATGGTGTGGCGACAGGAAGTCGGTGCCTGATGGAATCCGGTCCCGGCTTTCTGAAGGGAGTCGTTCTGGCGCCGCTTTTTGCGCGCGACAGCGCGCATCGCGGTGATCGCGGCTGCGAGTAGGCCGCTGCGCGCGGCCATACATACGCGAATGCCGACGACGACCTCGCCGCGGATTCGGACGATGAAGGATTACAATGTGCTAGATGCAACATTCAAGAATTCCACACAGAAATCCAGAAGGAAATCCAGCTATGGGCCACCAGAGGCGGGAACCGCCAACGCAGCCACCGACCAGGCATCGCCACCCGCCAGCCCGGCACTAGGACGATGAATGGTCCATAGAAGATATAATGATAAGGCCAGTGAGAATTCTAAGTGTGTTTTAGGTGTCATATGTCGCTCAGAACAGAAGGGGGGGGGGGGGGGGGGGAGGGTTTTGAAAGTTGGCTATGCATGGCCCAAAGCTTTTATGCTGTAACTTTCCGCTCTGCTTACCGGCTCCAACTAACCGCCGTACCGTACGCACCGCACAACCCTCACCAACATTGCCGCCGCCGTGTTAGGCCGGCATGCTGTTGTCGCCCCGAGCGCAAATACCTATCAGTCCACAAACATGCCTACCTCACGTCGACAGCCTTCGGCTTGGGTAGCTGACACGGTGTCGGTATCCACCACGCACACCGTGAAGGTGGAGGTGAAGTGGGATGGCAAGGAGCTTCCGTTAGGGCCGTACTCTATCCCCTAGAGCAGGATTGGCTAGAGGCCCGTAACGTGCGCAACATGCTAGAGTATTCAGTGAACGTACGACCTGGACCCCAACCTATCGTCCTTTGAGCTCATTGAACACATTGCAATGGTCGTCGTGGAGTAATATGAGCTATTCAGCTCGGCATCCTCGGGCAAGAAGAGGCGGCATGTGACTGGCGAGTACGGTGGCAGCCGCATGCTCCAAGACAATCTGTGGGGTGCGATGGAAGAGGTGCCCACTCGGCACCTCAAGTTTGCCTGGTGGGCACCGGGCAGAAGGGGAAGGGCCAGCCATAGAACACTAACATAATCATGTGCTTCGTGCTCCGAATGCTGCCCTCATGCTTTGATATGCACACCAACGCGTGTGGCAGATGCCCCCTACACAATATATGGACAATTGCAACACTTTCCCCGGGACAATGATGTTGATAGTACTTTACACAGTACATCAGCCAGCTACAAAACTTATGGAGGGGGGTGGTGGTGGGGGGGGCGGGTCAGATCAAGGGGGGGGGGGGGGGGGGGGGAGGCGGGTAACCTAAAACACACTTAATCATTTTATTGGTTTAACATGCACTGCTTAATGAGGCGGGCGGCCCCCCTCTGCCACGTACGAGTACGAGTACCAGTACATACCTACGACGGGTATTAGTAGTAGAAATGGCAACATCCTAGCTAGAAGTCGGTGCCGAAATACCGTGCTAGTGTCTCGACGAGATAATATGTTGCAATTATGCAACAACTGTTGTATATATACAACAGAAAGTATTGGCCCAGTAGCGACTAATATGGGCGAAACTGGCATGATGACCACCATGCATGGCGCAAGGGAGGTATATAGGGCCCCTAATAAGATACTCAAGTTGGTCCGGGACCGCTCGGGTGGGCTCATCGGTCAGTGCAAAGCGGCCACCATTCCCAACCCGCCGATCGACCATGAGACATCCTTTTCAGCTCAAGAGCCGTGTAGCCGCCCGTCGCGGGCCGTGTCAAGCCTCTGCCCCCGGCAGATTGCGCCAACACAAGGCTATGAAGTTTGAAGAAGTCGCGGAGTCTGTCGTGAACAACACATTCCGCATCAAATGTGAAGACGGCACCGAGTCCCTCGAGACCTCCAATAACGTGCTAAAGCTGCCCACCGGCGCCGGCTCTCGGCCTCATGTATGACTCCCATACCACCCAGCACTCGTCTAATACCGTGCCTGGATGATATATTATGTCGTCGACATGTGATGATTATGTCGACGCGTGTGGGCGGCGCGGCCATGCGATCGCGTCTAGGTGTTGACTAGGAATTCGTATGTTTATTTATTGAAATAACACAACAACGGCTGACTGACTGGCGCCCCGCCAATCAGTCAGCCTTGTCGATCATTTCCGTCCCGGACTCGAGGCAAGCTACGCCATGCCCATGACCTCACGTTCCAGGACATCTCCAGCAGTGCCAAGGTCGCGGCGCCGGATGTCCTTGGTGTCCTTGTGCCGAACAACGCTAGATAGTCCGATCGCCGTGCCTCATCCGCCGCGATTCGCCGCCGCTATTGTTCCGTCCGACTGCGACAATTCGGCAAACGCTCCGGCGACAACAATGCCAATAATTCCACGCGCTGTACTATATATGTGCCGTGTTGACGACAAGATGGGCTGGATCTCCTACAAGTGCCCGGAGTGTGACATGCCTCTGTGCACCCCGAGCAAGAGGCGCAAGGGCGTCGCGTGATGGAGCCGCCACCGCCACATGACCGACCAGGAGCTCGCGGCGTATGGGCTTCACCGCCGCTAGTACTAGGCCGCAGCCGGTCAACCCTCCCGTTCCCAAACCCGAAACCTCAAGACCTTCCTTCCCCGGTCTGTTGTCGGCTGATGGTTGCTCCTCATCCGCAGGGCCCTGGCTTGAACCGGTGATGCGATGCTCGTTCAACGGGCTACATCATCTTAGAGGGTGGCGCTTTTGTTAGGAGTGCGGCCCGCGTAGTATTTGTAGTATGTAATTAAAATCCGTTCTTGATGCCGACGCGACCCGTGTTTTTTACTCGTGTTGTATATATGCCATACATACAACATATTTGCCCGGGGCGCTAGGGGATCTGCATTTTATTACTATTATTAGACCAGACTAGACGCTACATGTAGCATTATACGTGGACGATACTACATCACTGGCGGGAGTGGTATGTAAGGCAGAAGTTATCATTCGTCAATGAAACTCCTACAATGTAGAAATCGCACGGATTCTTCCGGATTACCCGACTGTAGGAAAACGGTCGCCGCGCGCCCGAAGTTATAATTCGTCGGTGATGTCATTTCCTACCCTATGAATGGTCGGAGGAACATTGTAGGAGGTCATTCCTCCGACCGGACCCCCCTTCCATTGTAGGAGCGTATTTCCTCCAATATAGAAGCCACCGGTGACGACATGGCGGGCGATCGCCCCGAGCATGCCCCTCCCCTGGCTTGATTTCTCGGCGCCCATTTCATGCGCGTCGCTGCCGGGGACCTTGAGGGCGTGGGACGAGGCGGCCTCTTGGCAGGCACACCCGGCGCGCCAAGGTGGTTGGGCGCGTCGCGCCTGCGGCCCTGCGGGCGGCTCTCGCCACTAGGGGAGGCCGGTTGGGCTCGAGCGGCTTGGTTCGGCTCCCGGGCGGCCACATGATCCGCGGGGCTGACAACGCGGGGCTCCGGGCTGCGCCCCGACCTCGGCGGTCTGCTGGCTGTGGGGGCTTCGGGCTTAGCTGCCGGCGGGCCGGCCATCCCATCACCGGGCCATCAAGCATGTAGAGCTTTTGCAGGTGCGCAGCGCTCATGCCGCCTGGCCCGGCATGCACTTCTCCACACGCCAGGTGTTGGGTACGGTTATAACTATGCGTGGCCGGAGCAGGAGGCCGCAGCGGACGCGTATTGCGCGTTCGAGGGCGTATTGCGCGCCCCGCGCGCTCGTTTCACTTGCGAATCATAACTTGGGGTCGGCTGCGGGTGCTGGACCCTCGGAGAAAGGCCCGGTTTTTTCGGCGGGTGCGATTTCCTACAGTGGGCGCATACCGCGCGTGCGTTTCGTTGACGAATGATAACTTCTACGGGTGCACATTGTTTGTGAAAGTTCCCTTGCCAATCCGACCATGTGACCCGGGAACTTAGTCTGACTAGGTCGCTCAGTGGTACAACGAGTGACTACGAGTATGTAAGTCGGCAGCTCGAGACCGGCCGGGCCGTGAGAGCTTAGTCGTCACTGCATATTTGTCAAAACGGCACCGTTATGCCCGGGCTATGGCGGGTCGCTTGTATATCCGGCGGGGCGCCGCGCGATGTCTGCGCCTTCCGCCGATGGTGCGGCATAAAGCCCCCAAGTACATCGTCCAGTACATCGGGCAGCCCCGGCAAATCGCGGGCGGCGGGAGCGTCGCCCGCGGCATCACCGTACAACGGCATTGCGCCCGGCGCAGCCTAGACAACTGCCCGCCGGCTCCCACATACGCCAAAACGGCGAGTCGAGTCCTGAGTACGCGACGGAGGGCGTGGCATGTAGGATTGGCGTGCGCGCTGCCTCGCCTCTGTCGGGGCCTCGCCGCAGTACTTTCATCAGTGTTTCGGGCCCGGGCGCGTTACACCGCGATGACGACGGCGTTTCGACCGGCCAGGAAGTCTCCGAGCGGCCCCAGCCGCGGCCGCGCGGTGGCAAGTGCGGCGTGGCGCTCATCGGCCTCGATTCTCTCGCCCGCCTGCATTCCAGGCTGCACGGTAGCGGGCCGGCGAGGCGGGGCGGATCGCCGGCGGCGGCTTGGACAGTCGCCGACGTGCTTGCAGTCGTTGGCGTCGCCGCGGGCGCCACGTGGGCGCTGAAAATCGACGCCGAAGCCAGGTCGCTCTACCCCGCTCGCGTCAGGCACCGCCCGGCCGATGTGGTGGCCTTTGCTGAGGTCGCCGCTGCGTGGCCAACCAAGGCGCGCGCCGTGCTGGCCGAGCGGCACCGCCGTCAGGGGGCACGCCCCGCCGGTGGAGTGGGACAATTTGTCGGTGCTATCGTCGCCCGCATTGCCGTCCGTCGCTGCGTTCCGGGGCGTCGTAGCGCCCCCGGTTGTTGCTCCCGCGCGGCCAGAGGTGGGTGCACCGGCCGCCGGCCGCCCTGGTAGCTAAGCCTTATAGGCTCGGTATTCCCCCCCCCCCCCCTCCCCCTACTCGCCCATCTCCAGCCGGCGACGGGGTGGGGTGGGGTGCGGTGGACCACCTCCGCGACGTAGACATGGTGCACATGCCGACGGAGATGTCCATGGAGACGGCTGTACCTATCGACTTCCAAGAAGCGTGGGCGGAGGCACAACGCCCCGTGAATAAGCGGGTGGTGGCGGCGGTGGAGGCTGATGATCCGGATATGTTGGATAGGGCGTTGAAGTGGAAGTACCTGTTGCGGCCGCAGTACATGTACGGCCGCAGTTGATGGGAAGGGCCCCAGGCGGAGGCGGGCGGCGGCGGCAACAAGCCTTCGCGTGGCGTATCCGCGCATTCGCCGAGCGGCGCATGACCGAACTCGTGCGCTCATGGGATGACGCCCGCACCGAGGCGCTCTACGCCGACATGCCCGACAGCGTCGAACAGACGCTGACTTCTTTGCAGCGCTATACTCGCGGGCACCGCGGACACCTTCGTGGCGTTGGTGGAGGGCGGAGAGCTCTCCCGAGCGGCGGGCCGACTATCTTCTAAGGGTATGAGCGACCTATCTGATCCTGATATCCTTCCCCATATGCGGGACAAGCACCCGTCCCGTGGCCACTACTCGATCCTAGACGCCGCGCATGAAATCCGGTCGACGAGGCCGCCCTGACGGTGGGGTGCCGCACCAACAACTCAAGCAGCAAGTGGCGGCGGGCCCCTCAGGCATACGCAACGAGTATCTTTGATGCTTGGTGGGCGAATACGCCCCGGCGTCGGGCCTGCGGCGGTCCGCGCCATGTCGGAGGTCGCCTCTATGTAATTCCAAGGTCGCATGCCCCGTTGGTTCAACCGGATCTTCGCCTCTGCTAGGCTTTGTGGTCCCTAACAAGAAGCTAGACGGGGGCGGGGCCCCGGACGTGCGGCAGCATGTGGCAATCGGGGACGAGGCGGAGCGGCGCACAGCGGAGCGGGCAGTGGTGGTCAACATGAAGGAGGCGTATGTGTCGGTGCTTCCTCCATCTCAGCTCGGCGTTGGCATTTCCGCCGGCAACTCTATGCTCATCCACGGCGTCCGTCTTATCGCCGAGAAGCTTGACCCACGTGCCGCCATCGTCAACACCGACCTTCGCAACGCTTACAACGAGGCGTGGCGCCGCACCATCATCCAACGCCACATCGATTGCTCTTCACTACACCCTGTCATCCTTGCGCTCCTAGCCTCCCTCTCCACGGATTCGTCTTTGCTCGTGGACGATCGGTCCGCCCCTCTTCGGTCGGAGGACGGCGTGCAACAGGGCGCACCGTTGGCCACGACTTCCTTATGCGTCGCGATTTACCCCGAGGTGCAGCAGTGTGACATCACGTTGGAGGTCACAAACGGGGCGGCGCGCTTCAACGCCGACGGTGGATATTTGTTGGGCCTCCAGGAGCACGTTTGGCCGGCCCTTCACCCCTTCCGCACGCCCATCAAGGCATCCGTGGGGCTTGAGGTGCGCTTCGACAAGATGCACGCGTACAACGCAGATATGGAGCCCGCGCGGCGTGAGGCTCCAGCCGACATCGAGCGGCCCGAGCTAGATGGCCACCACGGGATCCCGGTCCTCAATGTGCCGCTAAGATCGCCAAGGTATGTGCAACCCTACATGCGCGGCAAGGCGGAGGAGCTACGAGAGGAGGTGGACGCCACCCTGAGCAAGCTCGTATCTCCCAAGCCCAGCCGTCGGTATACCCACGCCGTGCATCACCACGCATGGGCCCTGATCAAGCATTGCATGCAACACAAGGCGGGGTATTGGCTCCGCAACTGCCTCCCGTCCGAGGTGGACGCCTTTGCGGAGGCGGTGGATGCCACCGTCCTCGCGGCGGTCGAGCGGGTGCTAGGGGTCTCTTTTGATCCCTCCACTTACGGCACCGACACCAATCCAGTGGTCGCCGATTTCCTGACGGAGCTTTTGCACGACCCCGCCCGACCCCATGGCAGCAGAGGCGGCTACTTTGAGCGAGGATGCAGTGGCCAGGGCGCGTAACATGCTCCACCTCCCAACATCCGCCGAATGGCTACCGTTCGTGATTCCGCCTATACCGGTTGCATGATTGACATCCTCCCCATATTCCTCACTAGGAACTCCGACACCTACACCTCTACCCTGGTTTCTTTGACCCATAGCTTGGGTCCGTACTTGGCCGAGGCAGCTTCAACGCAACTTCTTCCGCCCGCCGGTACGACCACTTCCTCAACGATGCTCGTGGGTATGCCAGCTACGCCGCGGCGGTGCGAGAGGCGTGGGACCGTCTCCAAGCGGCTACTGTTGGCCATCTCATCGACACAGATGCCCGCATCATGGAGCGGGAAGCGGAGGCTTCGTCGGGCTCGCAAAAGGAGCTGACGGCATTTCTAGACCAGGCCAACAACTCTCGGCTTCAGAATGAGGTGTGCGCTCTCACATGTAGGGAACGGATCTTGTTCCACCAGCTCGATGCGGCGTCGGGCATGTGGACGGTGGCCATCCCCACCGCGCGGACGGTCATGACTCCGCATGAGCTGCGGGAGGTCGATGCAGGGTACTTCTTTCTGGCTAGCCCATGCTTGGCCTCGACGGTTGGGAGCCGGATCATTCTGCCCTCGATGACAAAGCACAACCCCGTCACTGTTGACCTATATGGCGACGCGCTCATGAACCTCCCGGCACATAGAGACGCGCACTGCCGTA
This sequence comes from Tetraselmis striata, assembly GCA_006384855.1. NCBI lineage: Eukaryota > Viridiplantae > Chlorophyta > Chlorodendrophyceae > Chlorodendrales > Chlorodendraceae > Tetraselmis > Tetraselmis striata. The sequence continues at coordinate 12,040 of VCJN01002510.1, forward strand.
TATACATCACGACGCTATCGCATACCCCTTCCGCGATCATTGTGTTCACGACCTTGGTTTCGTTATACGCCGGGAGGTAGATGACTTGTTCCAGCAGACAGTGCCTCTCGGCAACACCGTACCCATGGTTGAAATCAAGGACATGGTGCCGGACACAGAGCTCTCCCTCCCGGCGTTCAACGTCGTGACCGGGAGCTATGATCCCCGGAGCTTGAAATCCACGATCCTGGAGATCAAGATTATGCGGTACGGGGTCAAGTACACTGCGGTGCCCCGGGCCACGGCTGTGGATCGGTTTGAGCGCTCTCTGCTGGGAGGTGCTCCTCATTGGAGGGCTCTTCGGGGCGGCCATTGGGTTGGGGATTAGCCCCGCGGCCCTCCTGCTTTTTCAGAAGCTCCTCCGCCTGGTCCACCACAGCGTGCTCGTGCAACTTGTTGTCCTTCACTTGTTGTCCTTGCTGCCTCACTCACTCGGCATGGGATTTGGAAATGCGGATGGTGTTGCATGCTCTGTCGGCAGCTAGCTGTGTGGCTCCGCGCCCGCGTTTCCGCTGGCCGCTCGGAGGCGTGTCGCCATCATTGGGTGGCTGCCCGCCGGCCGCTGCCATTGATGGGGACCCCTCTTGTCCCGTCTCCGACTCGCCGCCACCGAAAACCGGCCAAGACCACCCCGCCACGCCGCTGTTGTCGGCATTGTCAAGGTTCACCCCTTCCATGGGTACGAGCTGGTGTGGGAGGGTGGGAGTCGGGTCGTTGACTGGGTCGGGTGGAGTTCTGCTGCGGGCGGCAATGGTCGCTTTCATGCGGATGACCGCCGCAATGCCGCACACCGCCACTAACCCCGCGACATCAGGTATGCTTTCTGGGGCTTTATGAGGCCCTAGATGGGAAACCCGGCGGGGCTCGGAGGCCCCGCTGGGTCACCCGCCCTGCTGTGGGCGCCGGGGCGGGCGGGGTTGCCGTGAGGACAAGGCAAAAATGAAGTAAAGCGCCTAACTACGGTGGTCGGGCGGGCAATAACCCGCCGTATGTGAAGCCGTTTATTTGTAAGGCACTGTGGTTTAAAAATGGGCCTACGCACGGATAGGTAAGTTGGTCCCAGTTACTAGGCCGCTTGTCCGAATAACGAGTACATGTACCCGCAATGACGGCTTTTAATCCTTTACACCTTGTTGTATAGGTTCCCTAGTCGATCCGACCATCTGACCCGGGAACTTAGTCTGACTAGCGCTCAGTGGTAGAGCGTTCAGTGGTATAGAGCAAGTGACTACTAATAGGAGGTCACTAGTCGGCACCTCGAGACCGGCCGGGCCGTGAGAGCTTAGTCTTCACTGCATATTCGTACCGGTACCGTCTGATCGCGTTATAAAGACGCAGTGATTCGGTACCGGGGTACGTCGCGACTTGAATAATGAGGACTTGAAAAATGGGCCGACGCGCAGATAGGTTGGTTGGCCCCAATTCGCCTAGGCCGTCTTTCCGGATTACGAGTACCCGTTCCCCTAGGTCGCTAATACCGGCAATCCCTTGCAATAAAGTACATTCCTTGTCCGCTCGATTAAGCGGTCGCCTCGTTTGCGAGAGGTCCCGGGTTCGATTCCTGGTCAACATATTTCGGCAACATCGGCCCGGCGTTTCCCGGGTTTACCTAGTTGATAATGTACTAGTCCTTCGAGGTTCGAATGAAGCAATGGTCTGCTAATACGGCTTCATTTCATTTTCGGCCGTAATCGTAGTCGCAAATATTCGTACGGGTACTAAAATGCTCGTAGGACCCGCAAATTCGGCATGTTTACGGTTGCGGCTGGCACTGTGAAATGTGACATCCCGCCGGTATCCGCCGTTATAATTTTCCTCGTCGCCCTCACCCTCGTCGCCCTCATCCCCTTCGTCCTCGTTGCCGCCGTCCTCGTCCTCGTCCTCATCCTCCTGATCGCTGTCCCCGGTGCTCTCGCTCGTTAGCTGTTACCCCGCACGGCGCGGTCAGCCAACCCACCTCCATGCCCAACTTGCTCTTAGTTCTCCTCGTCCGTCCAGAAGTCGTCGTCATCCATGCCCGTAGCGCATGGAAGCGGGGCTTGCGGTTGCGGCGGCGCGGGCGGGGGGGGGGGGGGGGGGGGGGGGGGGGTCGCTGGCCATCGCGAGCAGTCGCTTGGGAGTGTTGTAGCCTGATGAGCACCCAACACAACACGATGTGGGCGGGCGATTGGCTAATGCGCCAGGTCAGTGACGTTTGACCGCATCCCCTCAATCCTGTGAGTTCAAACGTTCAAACGGGCTGGTGCCGGGCCGAGCAGCAAGCAGGGCGCCGCTTGGCCCCTACGACCCTTTGCGGGCGGCCTCTACATTGCGCTGAACATGTTTATTCTGCGTAAAGTATTACTTCGATTTACGGCTCAGTGAGCCATATTTAGGGCGGTCGTAAATATTGCGATATTTGCTATCAGCGAGGCCAGCCGCAAATCCTCGAGCCGCAAATCCGCCAGTTTACGGTTACGGCTCAATAAATACAACTCCGTGTCTATCAAGCGATTACGACTACTCGCGAGCCGCAACCGTAAAGTCGTACCAGCCCGGGTACCCGTACGATTATTTGCGGTTACGGACGAAAATGAAATGCAGCCTAAGGGCGATGCCAGACCTACGACTGCAGTTGGCGCCAGAGGTCAAGTGCTGGGGCGGCTTCGGCCGGGGCGAACTTTACTTTACCGGTGCGTATCGGACTCGCGCGATGCGAAGCGAGCGGGAGCGAGCGAGGTTGGACCGTAATTTATCGTTCCTACAGTACAATTCGACAGATATACCCGCTTGCTGCCCCTGACAGCGCGCAAAATATCCGGAGAGTCTCGTATCCAGGATGGGATACAGGTACAGGTACGGACTACTAATTCTGGGGAACTGCCCTTTTTGTAATTCACACAGGTAGGGACTACTGGAAGGTGTTCTGTATTTTCGTCCCGGGGACGGACTGGAACCAGTGAAACCCTTGCAGCATCTAGGATCAGCGATGGAGTTACAGGAAGCCCTGGGAAGGCGACGCTCTTTTCCTCTTTTTTTTCCCGCCCCCGGGACAGGACTGGTACCAGTGAAACCCTTGCAGCGTCTCTACGACGGCCGTAGTTTAGGCAGCAATCCAGTTACGGAAATTTTCCTCTTCCTCTTAGTTGGCAAATTGCGAAAGCAAGACTAATTAGGGGCTAGTAATGGAGTTTCCAACACTGTATTGACCCGGAAACCCGCGGAATTTCCAACACTCTAATCGCTATTCCCACACTGTGTTGTCCTGGCAAATACAACACTTCATAAGTACTGACCAAAAGTATGGTAGTTGAGTGTAATTGTCGTAACGGTAAATGACGGTGTCATATGCCTTCCCTATTTCAGTCAATAAATCCCACGTGTGTGGTAATCCTTAGACCTAACGCGCTTCAGGACGAGCAGCCGCGATATCGTCGAACGCAATAACAGCAGGCTGGCGACTTGCATCGGGCCCTACACATTCCGCTTGCCAACGGCGGATTATCCTTTTAGCCTGGCAGACTACCGGTACCAGGCGGGTTGCGACGTTGATCTTTCAGTACTGCTTTTGGTGGTGGATTTGTTATGGGCCTTCTTGTACTTCACCCCAGTACCGGGTGTTCGCGGATTTGTAGTTTTTCCCCGCCCCCGGGACTGGACAGGACAGGACAGGATTTGTAGTATGGTAGATAAATGCCTTCGAAAATGGAGCCTGTTATACCTGTGTAGAACCTACCGTGGAAAATGGCATCTGAGTTGCAACTAGCGCTGTATTGATCTAAACTAGTTTATGGGGTTTCCTCCCTTGACCTAACCGCTTTTCAGCTACAAGTGCTGCTCAGTGGTACGGGAACTAGGCACCTGTCGTTGCGCCCTTTTTGGGTGCAGCACGAGTAGACATAAAAGCAGCCATGCATAACACTTGAGCCTGCCATCTTCCAGTTTTCGCTGCGTTACACGCAGCGATGTTAAAACTGTCTCGGAACCTGTTGCGAGCAAGGTCACCCCATGTTGTTCAAGACCACACCCGGCTCACCACCCGAGTGTGATATTCTCATCCGTACGTCCGTGCGTTACCATGCCAGATGGAGAAGAACCCGTCGTTGAGCCGACGCTCGAGTCGCTACACGCAGACGTGAAGGCCCAGTCTACATTGCTGCGCGAGCTTGCAACAACGTTGGCCCAATTGACGGCACGTGAACGCGTTGTTGATGGAGAAGGGGCACATGGTTCCAGTTCCGGGCAGCGCATCGCGGGACATCCGACAAGCGGCGGGGGAGCCGCAGAGCGCCCCGACTTGCTAGAGCAAGCCCAAAGCGGCCGTGTCGGAGCAAAATCCGTGAGTGGCGAGGATGACTACCTCGCGGTGCCAGATGTAAGTACTCGTGGCAGTACTTAGTGAAACAAGACTCTTACTCGTAGCGTTTGGCGAATTGAGTTGGTTGCTGAATGTAATCTCTTACAACATGCTGGTGGCATTGGATATTTATCCTATAGCGGTCCAACTGGGCACCGCGGACAGGCAGCTAGTAGCGCTATCCTGATGATTAGGAGTTGTAGCGCGTACTGTATTTATGTTACAAGGAATATTTATTACTTGCGCCTGGTTGTGGCCGTACCAGTACATAATACGCGTGCTGAAATATCAGCAGTACAACAGTAAGATTACTTGGCCATAAAACGTCGCAGGTGGTATTAGGGTAGTCGCTAGGCGCAACCCTAACATTCCCACCCCTCTGATAAATGACGAACTGGAAAGTGTCTTTTCGCGTCGCCGAAGGCCTGGCGCAGATGTCGGTTGGCGGTGGAAGCGTGATATAGCAGTGTCTCAGCAACAGTACGTGTCAACGCTCCGGGATGGACTCTGGAAAACGCGACGGGTGGCGCGCTCGCAGGTTGGCGTATTCCTTTGAGCGTAGCGTGTCTTGCAGATGTCGGCTCGTCCTCGCGAAATCGTGTAGCGCCTCGACACGTCGCAGCGCGCTGTATGGCTCCCAGCTGTCATGACTTGAGTCGTAGTTCAGCCAACGCACCAGAAAGACGAGGCAGAGTCCTCGCATGTACAGATCCTCGCGGCGCTCGATAGAGAAATCGAGCACACGTTCAACGACGAACTCGTCGACAGGGGGCTCCACACTGGACGGTATTGTATCGGGCTGTGCATCTGGGTTGACGCACTGGCGCAGTCGACTGATGTGAAACACATTGTGGCAGTCGAACGTTGGTGGCAGGCGCAGTCGATACGCCTGGCTGGAGATCTTGGCTGTGACCGGGTAGGGGCCGATGTAGCGCTGTCGGAACTTGCGCGCCGGCTGGTTGCGTATGAGCAAGTGCTCCGTTGAGAGCCAGACTTTGTCTCCTTCTGCGAACTCAACAGGGCTGGTTTTGCGGTCGGCATAGACCTTTTGATATTCATCAGCAAGCTTCAGTTGCTCAGTAATCAACATGTGAATATCTTGAATATTTGCAACTGTGTTGCGTGCATCTTGGTTGGCAGTAGCAATCAGATCAGGTGGTGTCAGTGGCATCATGCCATAAATTGCCTCAAAAGGGGCATAATGTGTTGCTGAATGGACTGAATTGTGGTAAGAAAATTCAGCAAGAGCCAAATGACTTAACCAAGAGTCATGTTGCTTGTGAACAAACGCACGTAATATTTGCTCAATAGTTCTATGGGTGCGTTCAGTTTGACCGTCAGTTTGCGGGTGATAAGCGCTGGAAATATTTAGCTTAGTTTGCAGAGCTGTAAACAATGATTTCCAGAACACTGAAGTGAACCTGGGATCTCTGTCAGAGATGATACATCTGCTGAGACCATGGTGTCTGTAAATATTGTCCAAATATAATCTGGCCAGCTGTGTCGCATCAATCTTAATATTGCATGGCACAAAATGTGACTGTTTGGTGAATGTATCAACAAACGTAGCAATAGCATCGTAGCCATCCACCTCAGGTAAGTTGGTTATAAAATCCATTGAGATTATCTCCCAAGGCTTGGTTGCCTTTGGCAAGGGAAATAAAGAACCATGAGGCTTGGTGGTAGCTGCTTTGATTCTAACGCAAGTATCACAGTGTTTGCAGAAATGCTTGACTGTGGTATTCATACGTGGCCACCAAAACATACGCAGTATGTTGGCAAGGGTGCGGGTATGGTTGGGGTGTCCATTACCAACATGATACTCCTCAATGATGAGTTTTCTCAGTTCAGAATCATTGGGTATACAGACCTTATCTGCCATGTAGTAGAGACCATCAGTCTCATCTTGTCGCACACCGTTGGGGGTGCGTCCATGACTGTAGGCAACATAAGTGATGTAGGCAGCTTTGATCTTGTTTATTAGTTTGCTGTCAATCTGCAAGGCGGACATTGCTGACAAATAGTCCTGCATTTGTTCAAGGTCAGCTTCGACCAGCTGGTTTTCATATTCAGTCAATGCATAATGCAAGTCAGGGCGGCGAGAGAGAGCATCAGCCTCATTGTCAGCGCCTTTGCGACATAATATCTGCAACACAGGCTCATTAGTCTGTGGGTTGACTGCCATGTATGGTGAGATTTCATGTAACCATAGGGCATGGCGTCTGCCTAGTCCTTCCTGTGTAGGCAAATGCCTCAATGTGGCATGGTCAGTTATAACTGTAATACGGCGACTGCCTTCCAAGTAGCAGCGCCATTCTTTCAGAGCACATACCACACCCAAGAGCTCTTGGTCATAGGTGGGATAATTTGTTTGTGCAGCCTGCAATGTCTTTGCATAATAGCTGCAAGGGTGTAAGTGGCCATCAGCATTAGCCTGGAGCAGAACTGCACCTAAGGCATATTTGCTGGCGTCACTAGCCACTACAACAAACTCAGCATCTTTGCCGGTGACAGGGCTTGCCAGCACTGGGGACTGGCACAAGGCTTGCTTCAGTTTTACAAATGCAGCTTGGCATTCAACTGTCCAATCAAATATATTATCCTTTCTTGTGAGGGCATATAACGGTGCTGCAATAGCAGAATAATTGCGCACATAGCGTCGGTAAAAATTGCAGAAACCAAGATATTGTTGGACATTCTGAACGTTCTTAGGCCTGGGCCAATCCTGAACAGCCTTGATTTTATTAGGCGAGGGTCTTAGGCCAGCGTGTGATACCATATGTCCAAGGTATTCTAGTTCATTCTTGGCAAACCAGCATTTCTGTAATCGTAGTCTAATGTCATTAGACTCGAGCATAGTAAGAGCTGTGTCCAAATGTTGCAAATGTTCCTCAAGCAAGTTGCTAAAAATCAAGACATCATCCAGGTATACAAGTATAAAGGTATGCTTGTGTGGCTGGAGTATAGATGTCATCAGGCGTTGAAAAGAGGAGGGAGCACTGGTGAGTCCAAATGGCATTACTAGCCACTCGAATTGGCCATAGACAGTTCGGAACGCTGTCTTAGGAACATCAGGTGGATTAATCCGGAGTTGGTGATAACCTAAGGCGAGATCAAGAGCTGAATAGACAGTAGCACCAGATAGCATATCAAGTAATGCATCAGCAGGTGGAACAGGGAACTCAACCTTTTTGGTGTACTTATTCAATTGACGGTAGTCAATGCACATGCGCATACCGCCATTGGCCTTGCGGGCGAAGAGAACAAGAGCTGCATATGGAGAGAAGGACTTCTGTATAAACTGTTTCTCAAGAAAAGAATTCAGTTGTGTTCTTAGTTCCTCTAACTCTGCAGGTGATAATCTGTATATTTTTCCTGCAGGAACTTGAGCATCAGGAACAAGAGGGATCTCATGATCAAGACCAGGGCGTAATTGTGGAAGGTTGTCAAGCGGAGAGCATATTGGTTTATGCTTTCGCAATAAGTCTCTGATCTGAGCGGTATAAGCTGCAGACTGGTCAGTGTCAATTGTATTGATCTCATCATCCATATCGAGCTCATCACTCTCTTTGGTGGCATTTTATTGTTTAACAATGGCGTAGAAAGAAGCTGTGTCAGGGTCATGCTTTGCAATCTCTCTGGCCATGGCATTAGCATGAACCATTCTGACATTAGCCTGGCGAGGCTCTGTTTGGCATTGGGCTTTTAGTGGAAAATGTCATCAGACCAGATTCCCAATCAACATGTGGGTTGTGTTGTTTCAGGAATTGCATTCCTAAAACCAGATTGAAATCATTTTGCAACGGTGTGACTGTGAAGTCAATGGGTATTGTGTAATTGTTGATATTTAATTCAAGGGTGTTTTTTTGTGAAGCGAGAACCATTCTACCATCAGCAAGAATAACTCTTACTTTATTTTGAAGTGGTGTAGTTGGTATTTTAATTTCTTTGACGTACTTGGTGCTGGCAAAGTTCAAAGTAGCACCGCTGTCAACCAGTACGGAAGGTGCTATATTAAATTCAGCACGTGTGGGGTGTAACAACAATAAGTCATGATCAGACTTGCTGGTAACAAAACATTTTTCTGTCATCATACGTGACTGGTGGGACTTTGTGGCTTTTGGTTTATATTCCTTACCTTGCTGTTCAGCCAGCATGGTTTTGAGTTCCTCAGTGGTAACGACGTCGTTAATTGCCTGGGCTGAACGTTCCTCAACAGTATAATCATCCAGGTAGACATCAACATACCACTCAGTGGGTCCCATAGGTTCAGTATCCGTCGCTGAACTGGGTGTGTGAAACAGGTATGTTCCAGGCGGGTAGCTATGAATTCTCTTATATTTTGAAAGCAGTGGTTTCCAGGATTGTCCTTATTGTGAGGACCATCTGGGCATAACAATAATACCTCTTGTGTCAAAAGGTGACTCTTGTCTTTGCATCTCAAAATGCTGCAAGATAGGCAGGGCTGTGTCATCATACACTGGATTGATGAACACAGTTTTACCTTTGATATCCTGTTGCAGAAATGGCTTTTCAGCACTGCAATAATCTGAACAGACAGCATCATATGCTGAGGCACAGGCATCAAAAGTGACTGGACCATAGGCATAATTCAGTCTCTTGAATTCTGCTTGGTCAAACACAACAGAGTCAGTTGGACATGCATTTGGTTTTGCATATTTGTCAATTTCAGTGTCATTCTTTTGATTATTGTTTTTGGTACGCATTCTGCGCACTCGAGATCTCTTTTGCATGATAGTCAGTTTGGCATGCAGTTTAGCATGCGTCTTTTTGTCTTTGACATGTTTGTCGACATTTTCTCTGCACCATGTCTCGTCCTCGATGTCGGCAACGAGGTGTGAATGAGCACAGGAACACCCATGAGCTTCATGCTCAGGTTATGAGTCGGAGGGGTTCAGTGCCGCGGGAGCGCAATGCTCAACCATATCGACATATGTATCCTCGATCTCATGCAGGGGTTGAGCAGGCAGTTTAGCAGTGCATGCATGTTTGCATGGACTCACATGCAATTTCTTTGCATGGACTTCATCTGCGTCGGATTTTCCGACTTGCTTGGCTAGCTTGTTAGCTGCCACTTTGGCTTTGAGCCGTTCTTTGTCATGTTCAAACGCATGGCGGCATTCATAAATTGAGTGGCCTTTTTGCCGCATTTGGCGCACTCACCAGAGAAGCGACTCTTTTTTGGTGGGCGATTGACTCGGGCAGAGCAAGTTGATTCTCCGTTGTTGCGCGACCACGAGTTTGTGGAGGTCGGCATGTGGCAACGACCTGAATACGCCTCGTAGCGACGCTTGCGTTTCTTGATGTTGGCCTGCCTCCTTTGGGCAATCTCGACAGCGAGGCGGTGCTCCTAGTCGATAGCCGAGAGATGTCTGAAAAGTACTTCATGAGTCGAGACAGCCTCGTTGGCGTGGTTAGCCATCTTTTGCACCTCGGCTCTCTCGTGCTTGGGAATCGCCTGCGAAATATGAGCACTTGCAAGTACTCAGGCACAGCGAAAAGTTCATGCAGCAAAGCAAATGCAGCTTGTAGCTTGCGCTGCAAGTCGACACAGCAAGTAGCCATATTGGGGTCGCTCGGCTTGATGCAGATGTCACGCGCATAGCCTCCGACAGTTGTCTGAATGCCGTTGGGGAAAGCGACCTTGAAGAAAACTTGTTTCCAGTCTTGATAGTTGACAAAGTGAGTCAGGACCTCGCAGCCCATAACAATGTGAACCTGAAGCTCATAGATGTTGAGCACAAGTTGGTGGGTGTGAGCCGCGATAGAATCGGTCTTGAACTGGCGACCGAGCCATGCCTCTGTCTCAGGAACCCAAAGCTTGTTGCGGTCGGAAATCTCCTTGTCGATGTTCTCCAGAAAGGCCTTGACGGCTGGGAAGTCATGAACGTCGGCGAGCTTGTGAGAGATGTTCTGGGTTGGCGCCACAACGTGGGCTTCCAGCATCGTCTTCTCGACAATTTGACGCATAGACTGCTCGGCGGGTGGACCACCGGGAGGGTAACCGGCTTGACGGGCGCTCCGGTGCGATGCCATGGCGACACGCGACTCGGATAAGGGTTGAAGGGTACAGAATCGTTACCAAGGGTCGGCAGGACCAGCGAAATCGCGAATTTATCGTCGTGCGTGCGAGAGCAGGTCGCGGTGGGTCGGCAGGTGGAGATGGATCGTAACATGAAGCCGAAACCAGTGTAAGTACTCGTGGCAGTACTTAGTGAAACAAGGCTCTTACTCGTAGCGTTGAGTTGGTTGCAGAATGTAATCTCTTACAACATGCTGGTGGCATTGGATATTTATCCTATAGCGGTCCGACTGGGCACCGCGGACAGGGAGCTAGTAGCGCTATCCTGATGATTTAGGAGTTGTAGCGCGTACTGTATTTATGTTACAAGGAATATTACTGGCGCCTGGTTGTGGCCGTACCAGTAAATAATAAGCGTGCTGAAATATCAGCAGTACAACAGTATGATTACTTGGCCATAAAACGTCGCAGGTTTGTGGTGGTACTAGGGTAGTCGCTAGGCGCAACCCTAACAGTGACCGTGTTGTTGGTGAAGACGGGGCATATGGCTCCGTTTCCGACAGACAGCGGGGGAGCCGCCGTGCGCCCCGACTTGCTAGAGCTAGCCCATAGCGGCCGTGTCGGAGCAAAATCCGTGAGTGGCGAGGACGACTACCTCGCGGTGCGAGAGGTACTGCAACGAGCAGAGTCGGGTAACGAGGCCGTTCGACCGGTCAGCCGAGTGCATGGCCTCTTCCCCCTGAGCACCGACCTAACGAACGAGTACCTCAAGCAGAATGATCGGCGTCTACCGGCACACGAGGAGTATCTATGGATGTCGTGTTTCGGCGCCCACATGGCCGCACTTTTCGTGGCTCTCGACGAGCTGCTACCCTACGTCCCTGCTGCAAATCAAGACATCGCCCCCTACCTCGCGCGTGCTCGGAATCACGCCGAAGCCATCGACAAGGCGTTTCCCTTTCGTTTGACCTTCCTACGGAGGCTTGACGAGGTCAAGCGTGTGCACGGTGATCAAGGCGTTCTTGACGTGCTGCAAGCCCATCATTTTCAGCCTGCTTCCGAGCATATAGGTTCTGCGATTTTTGGGGACCTCATGAAGGACCACGAGCGTCGCGTCTTCGAGGCGACAGTTGCCAGCATCGCAAAAGCAACCGCTACAGCTCGAGTGGCGGCAGCGGCTGCATGGTGGGGCGTGGTGGCGGGCGCGGGCGTGGCCGCGAAGGTGAGCACGAGTGACGGTGCGGGGCGCCTTTCGTCGGAGCTGCTTGCTCTTTGCGAGGCCACCTTTCGGTGACCGCCGCAAGGCGAACCCTAGCAGCTCAACGACGGGACGAGCGCCATGTGTCCGGACCATACCCCCCCCCCCCCCCCCCCCCACCTTACAGACTTTTTGAGCTTCCTCGGTGCGGCGCTTCTTACAGCTACAGCCGTGTGCGGCTCAACCATCTGCACACATGCGCATGGCGGCTCAACAAACCGCCTCATGTACCATCTCATCGCTGCGTCAGTCGGTATCACAACGCGGGTTACAACTGGATCGCAACGACCAAGCTTCGCGCGTGTACGTTACGCGCGTGACAAACGCTACGAGCGCGAAGGGCGCGCGGGGCGCGCGGCCTTTTTACCTGAACCTAGCCCCGCAAACCCGTACTGGTGATAATGCAAACCCGTCCAGCAACTACCGGCCAGCCATTGGGAACCTAACCGTTGTTGTCGAGTACTTTGCAAATAGTAGTCTCCCCCTCGTACTCTGTCGGTAAAATGACGCACTTACGTAGTTTACGAGCTCGAAGCTGTCGCTCCTTGGGCTGCTTCACTGCGATTTCGACTGCGGGGTGCTTTCGGCTCGGACGAGCTGGGACAGCGGACGCTCGACCTGCTCTCCAGCTCCCTCACCGCTCAGACACTCATAAGCTACGCCGGCACACTGTCTCTGTTCGCGGAGTTCTGCCACGACTCCGAGAACATCAGCCCGCTGGAGGCGACCACTGCTACTGTCGTCCGGTACGTTGCCTGGATTGGTGAGCGAGGGCACATTGGGGCTAAGTCGTTGCAGCCCTACCTATCCGCAATCAACACGTTCTTCGAGCTACACAACCGCGATCCGATCACCAAGGACAGCCTGCACCTTACTGCAGCTCGTCGTGGCCTGATGCTACGGCAACGCCGACTAGAGGCTGCCCCTTTGCGAGTCCCTATGCATGCTGATGTCGCTTACATCTTCGTCAAGCATGCAGAGGTGATTGTGTCTGCTCCCATCCCAGAGTACCAGTACAACTTCCGAGCCCTCGTGGCCTCGGTTGTCAACTTCATGTTCTTTGCCAGGGGACTTTGTGGCGTGTCATGCCGAGTGCGGGATGTGCATGTCGACGACTACAACATTATCCCTGCACGTGTAGTACCGCGAGAAAGGTCGGCGGGGTCCCGACGACCTTCGCGTACTGCTCCTTCCAGTGTCAGAGCACCCCCACATTGCGCGTCTATTCTCATGCACCACTTCATCGACCAGTCTGCCCCCTTGGTTACTGTTGCCTTGGCTGAGACAAACTTCTGGGCGGTCACCCCAAACGAACAGTCACAACCTTGGACCGCCGCTACAATGTCGGATTGGCTGTCTACAGCCGTCCGTCTTGTCGGTGCTGCCCCTCCCGCCGGCAGTTCTTGGACCTCACACAGCCTTCGCAAGGGAGCAGCGTCTGCCGCCAACGCCATCGGACTTCCATTGTCCCACATTCGCTTCCAAGGCGGCTGGGCCACTAACTCCGACATCGTTCTGGACTACATCGACCCCAACGTTCTTCCTTCACCTGGCGCATGGTTCTTCTTTGGCCACATCGCCCCCCACTGTGAGATTCAGATGTGACATACGGGTGACGAAGCACTACCGTACCGGTACCACTATTATCCGTGAAAGCTGCTGCTGGTGGCGGCATGTCCATCCAGTTACGTGCGAGTACATCCGGCGTTATTGCCGGCGGGCGATAAATCCTTTTTGTAATCATTGAGGTAGTCGTACATGACGTGTGATGTGCTACATGGCACTGAAGTAAAAGGTGCGAGGTTGTCCGTGTGGTACCGGGTAGTACCGGGGGGTACCGGGTAGTACGCGATATATTTATTAAGCCGGTACCGGGTATCTAGTACGAACCCGGGCGAGTCGTCCTGTGGATAACTACGACTATTAGTACATGGGAGCGCAAATCTCAGCCGTACTATTTGGCCAAAGTGGGGAATTTTGTGTACATTATAGCTAGTGCTGCTGAACGGGCCTGCCAGCCGTCCGGTCAAAGGTCATCACATGGGCGGTTTGGCTGCCATGTTTTGCCAAAGAGTGCTCACGTTACATAAATATTCGCGAGGGGGAGGGCGGGGGCAGGCAGCGGTTTGCCGAAGAATGATTGAATTACAATATTCGCGACAGCTGCCATCGGGGAATGTGGCCCCGGGGGGGGGGGGGGGGGGGGGGGAGGGGGGTAAGGGGGCGGGGGCTACTGCTTGTTCTTGTTCTTGCGTGCCCGGGGGACCCTCGACGATCTCGCTGCCTCCGCCTCCGCCTCCGCCTCCGCCTCCGCCTCCGCCTCCGCCTCCGCCTGCGCCTGCGCCTCCGACTCCGCCTCCGACTCCGCGACCGTCACTTTCTTACCTCGGCGTTTCTTCACTGGCCTCTTCCGCTTCTTGTCATCCGTCAGTGTCTTCACCACCCCGGGAGGCTGTGCCGTCGACGACGCCGCCATGAGCTTCCTTACCTTCGCGTCGGGACGCCCCCTGTGCCCAGACACCCACAACAAGCCACAATCGTTTCGCCTTTAAGCGGCTGAGGATGCGGCCTCCTCGGCCACCACGAGTTGCGCCGCTGGCACTGTGGAAGCCTTGGCGTTGAGGTGGGCCTTACGGCGCTCCCGGACGAACCTGCGCGCGGCACAAGTTAGCCACGAGTGGGTGCGTGCTAATGTGGAGGATGGAGTGTTTTGTTGCGCGCCCACCTTGTCACGCGTTTCCTCATGTCTTTCTCGTCCTCCTCGATGCCGGCGGCGCGGACACGCGAGACAACAAGGCTCGCCGCCCACTTTTGCCCGGGGGGGCGAGGTCGGCCATGGCGCTGTGAGCGGTGAAGGGGGGGGGGGGGGGGGGGGGGGGCGGCCGAGGTGGAGAAACTAACACCCAGTCGACGACCGCCTTCCGCAGCAGTCAACGACACATCGGAGGCGAGGAGCAGCGCGCCACTACTATTTATATGCACGTATTGCCAAGAGCTAGTCGGTGCGGCATTGTGTCGGTGTAATTTCGCAATGTTTATTGTTGAAGTAGCACGGCGTAATGGATACGGCGAGTGAATCCGGGATAATGTGTGCGGTAGGGCGCGCGTATATGTGCGCGACGAATGTGCGCGCGCAGCGTTGTGCGGCGGTGTGCGGCGGTGTGCACCGATGTTAATATAGTGTGAATATTATATCGGCCGTAGACGATCAGGTCTGGCAGCACCGCCCGTGCTTGTAAATAAGCGACAATGGATCTAGTCTCCCGCTAGTCTGTGCACCGCCAGTGCACTCCGCAAGCCTCGCCTCCATCCGCGTCGCAACCGGTAGTAAGTGTTGTTGTGTGCGCACATCGTGACAACATTACACGGTGGCAATTGCAATTATTAGCGGTGGATAATGTGAAGGCGTTTCGAAATCGACAGAGAATGAGGCGGTGCTGGCGGAGTGCATTGGCGGTGCATAGAATAGCGTGTTGCTGGGGTTTTGGCTGCATCGGACGCCGTATTCCCACCCATCCGGCACGGAATGTCCGATTTTCATACATTTGTGTGTTAATAAAGTGTGAATATTACGCGTCTTTTACGCTGGGTGGATGGGCATCCGGCGTCCGATGCACCCCAATTATTTGCAGCACACTACTCTACGCACCCCCAACGCACTCCGCAAGCCTCGCCTCCATCCGCGTCGCAACCGGTAGTAAGTGTTGTTGTGTGCGCACATCGTGACAACATTACACGGTGGCAATTGCAATTATTAGCTGTGGATAATGTGAAGGCGTTTCGAAATCGACAGAGAATGAGGCGGTGCTGGCGGAGTGCATTGGCGGTGCATAGAATAGCGTGTTGCTGGGGTTTTGGCTGCATCGGACGCCGTATTCCCACCCATCCGGCACGGAATGTCCGATTTTCACACATTTGTGTGTTAATAAAGTGTGAATATTACGCGTCTTTTACGCCGGGTGGATGGGCATCCGGCGTCCGATGCACCCCAATTATTTGCAGCACGCTACTCTACGCACCCCCAACGCACTCCGCAAGCCTCGCCTCCATCCGCGTCGGAACCGGTAGTAAGTGTTGTTGTGTGCGCACATCGTGACAACATTACACGGTGGCAATTGCAATTATTAGCGGTGGATAATGTGAAGGCGTTTTCGAAATCGACAGAGAATGAGGCGGTGCTGGCGGAGTGCATTGGCGGTGCATAGAATAGCGTGTTGCTGGGGTTTTGGCTGCATCGGACGCCGTATTCCCACCCATCCGGCACGGAATGTCCGGTTTTCACACATTTGCGTGTGAATATATATATATATCTCTATATATATATATATATATATATATATATATATATATATATATATATATATATATATATATATATATATATATATATATATATATATATATATATATATATATATAGTGTGAATATTACGTACGCGTCTTTTACGCTGGGTGGATGGGCATCCGGCGTCCGATGCACCCCGAATCTCACCAACACGCTACTCTACGCACCCCCAACGCACTCCGCCAGCCCCGCCTCTTTCCGCGCAGGTCCTACGTTCCATTGTATGTATATACATACGTACATGTACTGCTCCGAAACCAGCCCAAACTTAATGAGTGCACAAGTGTAAATGGGGGGGGGGGATGTGGCGGCGGGGCATCCACTCACACATACCCCGGCGATGCATGACAGATATTACATGCCGTGGCGGGTCGGCGGGCCGACTCGGCGGGCCGACCCGCCGGGGGGGGCGGGGGGGGGGGGGGGGGGGGGGTTCTATTCAACTACACGTGCGACAGTGTCGTTTCGTGGAGCAGTATATGTGCCCGGCCTCATTTATACCGCCCCCTACCTGCGCTGCATGGTCCACCCCTACGAATTACTTTGCACAAACTGCCATTACTTAATAGGAACCTAGCACAGCCAGGCTTATATGCCCGCTTTGCCGATCAACTTCTACGCACTTTCCGTCCCTCAACCGCCGGACATGGGGGTTAAGCCGCCAGCCTCGGCAGTTGCTTAGCCAGACTTGGCATCCCGTACCGTGTCCATGGCTTCGCAGCTCTGCCGCCGGCACACGCCGAGTCCGGCGCTTGCTGCCGCGGGGTTGCGCACGCATGCACGCACGGTAAAACGCCGCCGACGCCGCCACGCTTACTTCCACCACCTTCGCCAGCCGCAGCTTCGCACGCCTTTCCGCCGACATACGAAACGCACGAATCCCCCCCCCCCCCCCCCCCCGTCCCCGCGTCATGTATATTGTATTCGAGGCGACTATGCGGGGCGCAGCACACGCCGCGGCGTGGGTCGGCGGAGCGGCAGGCGGCGGGAGCCCTAATGGCCGGGCAGTATCCACACCCACACAGGCACCGCCGCTCACCTCCGACGCGGATGAGCCGCCTCCCAAAGGAAACATGCCGGTTGGTGGTAAGCCCAGCAGGCGTGGGGTGCCGGCGCCGGTACTGGTGCGACGGAGCTGTCGCGTCAGGAACCGCACCGCATGTGGAGCAACACATGGCGGTGCCGGCCCCACCTATGTCTAGGGCCACCTCCTCACAACACCCCGCCACGACGGCGTCGGCCATCGCCGACGGCGCCGTTGCGGGGGGGGACGCCCTGCCAGGCGACGATGATGCGCCTGGTGCGCCGCGTCAGGAGGCGGAGGAGGCCGTGGTCGAGGCGACTGATCGGGCTGAGGGGGTTGTCGAGGCGAGCGAGGCTGCGCTCGCGCCACCCGCCCCGCAGCCACCTGCGGGACATGCCGACTTGCTCGTCGCCATGTTGACCGGAGCACTACGAGCAGTGGCGGGAGGCGGCCACATGCACTATCATGTGCGTGTCCTGGCCGGACGCCCGTCATGCGTGGACTGCGGCCAACGGACGGACTGGGAGTGTTGCTGCGACGGCACCCCGGCTTTGTGCGGCCCCAAGTACCCATGCATGGCGACCCATCAGCGGGCAGTCCCCTGCCCGACCACGGCCACGGTGAGGGCGGAGTTCCGCCATGTCAGGGACGCGTTCCACGACGCGACTCGCGCCGCCGTGTGTGAGGCTTCCGAGAAGGCACGCGCGGCTGGTAGGGTGCGCAGGGTGAGGCGGCGGACGGCCCAGGAGCTGAAGGAGAGCGAGACATGCCGTCAGTGAGGTCGGGCGCAATGTCATTGGGTGGGGCACACGGACGTGTAACACTTGCACTTTGCGCGTACTGCTGGGTTACATCCAAGCGGTGTCACACTATGCAACCGGAAAGGCTGCGTTGCTACTGCAAACGATGCTACGCCTCACTCGGTAGCAACCGCTGCCCCGCCTATCCCACAGCCGCTGCCCCCCTCCCCCCCCCTCGCGCACCGTCCTGCGACCTCGCGTGGATCCACGCCACCAGCAGCTTGCACTTGCACTTTGCGCGTACTGCTGGGTTACATCCAGGCTGCGTCACACTATGCAACCGGAAAGGCTGCGTTACTTACTTACTAACCCGCGGCCCGTCGCTATTTTAGTAACACAAAACTAACTACAGACAGGTTGCTAGCACCTTCGTCTGTCCGCAGCACAGTGATGTAATATTTATCTACTATTGCTATAGCAAATGCTATAGCGTTCTAGATGGTTCCAGTAGGTTCTAGTACCTACTGGTAATACGCTCCTAAGGCAGCGCTCTATTTAACGCTAGGTATTTTACCAGCGCGCACAACAATCGCGCTCCTGCTGGTACGCAGGCGTAAGTACAGGTTACTTGCACCCCATGTGGGTACTTATAATACTGTCCTGCACTACTAGTCGCCTGGTAGTCGCTCGTACTGACGCCTCGTCGTCCTCATACCAGTACTTCGCCTTCACTTGTACTCGCACTCGCAATGCTCATGCTCGTATTTCGCTTGGCTTGTACTCGTTCTCGTCCGCCTCAGTCGCCAGTTCTTCGCTCCTTCGTCGGCTCCCGCAGTACAAAGTACAGCAGTGTAGAGTACATAACAGTGTCTGTGGGGTGGAGGGGGGGCAAAAGAGCTGCCAATTGCTGCCAAGCTGGTGCGTTACATTGGGGCAGGCGCTGGGCAGACAATTGGGGCTCGCTTCAGAGCATTGTCTAGTGCCTATGCGGCTGCGCCGCCTCCGCCGCATGCAGACTCTCCGGGCTCACCAGCACCGCCACCTCAGTCATGCGGCCCTGCATCCCGCAGCCCGCCGCCGCCAGCCAGATCAGAGGTATCCAGAAGCCAGTGCTGGGGTTGTTGCGGCATGACCGCATAGTTTTCAGCGGCTGCCGTCCACAGCTTGTAATGCATCCCTTTCCGCCGATTCCGCTGTATGCGCTGTCTTGGCGCCGCGCTGCCCCGGCCGCCGCGCCTTGGCGCCGCGCTGCCCCGGCCGCCGCGCCTTGGCGCCGCGCTGCCCCGGCCGCCGCGCCTTGGCGCCGCGCTGCCCCGCCGGCCGCCGCGCCTTGGCGCCGCGCTGGGTATCGAGTCCTCCCCTCCCTAGTGAGCGCGTCCACCTGCGCCTTGCGCTCGGGGCCGTCCTCCTCCGTCACCACATTCTGCAACCCCCACCGCGTGACGAACCACGCAGCTCCTTGCATGCGCTTGTACATGTGCCCAAGCACCGCCTGGGGACGCGAAGCTCCTTCTCGGTCATGATCGCCTTCACCCGGGCCTCCTCGAGCAGCGGACCGGCGTTAAGAATGGAAAACGTTTCCATGTGGTGCAAGCAGTCCTCCGTGACCCAGCCGGACTGCACCGTCACCTTGCCTGACCCTGCAGTCATGGAGGGGAATGCCGTCACGCCCACGCCCACGCCCACGCCCGGGGGGGGGGGGGGGGGGGGGTTACCTTTCGATTCTTGGACACTGCAAACGAAGGGCGCAACCCGCGTTCAAAGTTGCTGGGTATCGGGACTAAAGCCTGGCGCCGGTCTTCCTGCTTCATAGCTCGGAATCCAATGTGGCCCTGCACGGTGACAAATTTCCTCCAGAAGTCCCTTCCCAAGCCAAAAAAAACAGGTGGAACGGCGCGAGGGGGAAGAGGTTGACCATGCTGACATAGCCCAGGACCACATGCACATGGCACACGCCATGGCAGCCAGTGTTCTGCTTGGCCTCCGCCAGCCGGGTTGTGTTGAACGCACGCCGGGCAAGGTGCGTGATTCACTGGACAAGTCATCGCCTTCATGGACGGTTACCAAGCGAGCCTCCCCGTCCGCATCCACAGGGGGGTGCTCCTGGGCAGCCGCCATAGCCTCCACAACCTGCCACGCCGACCGGGCGGGTGCGTGTGATTCCATACAACCGCAGTTGAGTGGTGCCACCAGCACGCAGGCCCGCCCCACTCACCTCTGAACGCAGAAGGCCCACAATGTCCCCGTCCTCGAAGACAGCGCACCACTGGGTCGCCCCGCCGTAGTCCTCCAACACCCACTCGGTAACGACGCCGGTTATCACGCCGTAGTGCCATACTCCCCGGAACTTCTTGGCGATGACCTTCATGTAGAAGTCGCCGGGATCGCCTTCCCGTATCACGCCCTCATCGCGAGTTCCACGCCCGCCGGCGGCCACGCAGGCGCGTCGATGTCCATACCGTCTTCGCCAACGGGGTCCTCCCCCACGCCCATCACATCGTCCACCTTCGAGCCGCCGTCGTCCGAGACCGGCGCCGGCGGGCCGTTTCCGACGGCTGCAGCTACTCCTGCTGCCGCCCCTCTTGTTGTTGCTGCTGCTGCTGCCGCCCCCCTGCTGCCGCTTGTGATAAGGCGGCCTTGCGGCGCAACTTAGCCGCACGCTTCAACGAGTGGCTACAGTTCGGGAATTTTAGGAAGTGCCGCTCTCGCGCCATCTTATCACATGTGCCCGTCACGTTGCCCCGGCAGTGCTTGCATGAGTACACGCCATCCTTCGACACACTCGCTATCCATCCCTTTGCCGGCATGCCTGCTGCCGCGCGCGGGGGGCGGGGGGGGGGGGGGGGGGTTGAGAGTTGGGGTGGATGTAACCCACCACCGGCAGGAAACACAGATGCGAGTGCGCGGCTGTCCGCGCTTGATTCAACGGTGAGCGGCGGTGACCGTGAGGCGACCCCGTACTTCATGCGCGTGCTGGGGCGTTACACAATCATCAGCAGTTAGGGCGGCTGCATTAAAACGCGCACCTACGAACACCACCTACCGCCTACCACCTACCGTACCACCTACATCCGCCCACACCTCCGCCCGTCGTGCCGCACATCGCCGCACACCGCGGGGTCAGCGGTCAGCGATGTGCGGTCAGCGATGTGCGGCGATGTGCAATGAGTGCGTACATCCGCCTGTACTTAGCCCGGGTGCTCCGCGTCGACGGGCGACACGCGAGCCCGCGTGCGCATATCAATTTGATGAAATTATGGAAACGAGAAATTCATATAGTACTTTACAGGTCGCGCGCGATAGTCGTCGCTACTGGGTATGAAATCCACGTCCCTCGTCCGTCCCGTATCGTCCCCGTATGTCGTCGTTCGTCACCAGTAGGGCACATTTACGTCACATCTGAATCTCACAGTGCCCCTCTGCCACTTCCAAGTCCAACAAGACTCCGCATCGAAGGCCTTCCCGGTGCCTCCTTCATGACCTGGCGCTACCTCCGTCAATCCATCGCTCTCTCCGTTCGCTCATGACTGTCAAAACCAGACTCAACGTTGAAATGATCTAAACTAGTTTATGAAGTTTTCTCCCTTGACCTAACCGCTTTTCATCTACAAGTGTTGCTCAGTGGTACGGAAACTAGGCACATGTCGTTGCGCCCTTTTTGGGTGCAACACGAGTAGACATAAAAGCAGCCATAACAGCTGAGCCTGCCATCTTCCAGTTCTTTACGACTGCAAGTGTGGGCAGTCGGCAGGCGTGCCGATCAGACGAAGGCGAAAGATGTCTTGAGTTGCAGAAGGCGTCTCGCGCCGAGAGGTCAGGAACCTCGGTCGAGGCGCAGGCGCAGAGTATACGCAGATGGGAGCCGGCGCGACACATGCCGGACGTGCTGGCGCGGAATTAAGGCGCCGTCTCCCGACGGCGCCCTACAACACTTGCCACGCGCCGTGGTGGCGTGCGGCACGAGCCGGAATTGCAGGCCAGTCGAGACGGCCAAGTTGGCGACGAGAGCCCAGCAAAGCAGCGGCACGGGCACAAGTAGGACGAGTACAGTTGCGCGCACAAGCGCGCAAGCGCGCCGCGCACAGTCAATTGAAGTACCGGTACGTTGTACGCGACGCGGTGATACCTTTGCACATGTACTGGCGATGCACGTTACGAGGGGTGGACACGCAACAACGCGCGATGACGGCGGTGTAAAGCCGTTGTCATCACCAACGGTGGTTGTTTCGCCGTCTCGCATGAAGGGCTGCGGGTGAAACCCGCGACGCTTAGGGACGCGGGAACGTGAGACCCTGCGTGGTCGTGCCGTACCGGCTCTTAGGTGTGTCGGGGATCGGTTGCCGGCGACGTCGCATAAGACCCGCCGACTCGGTAAGCTATCGCCATGGGTCTTTCTTCGCGGAGAGCGACGAGGCAACCGCCGCCGCTGCACCAACGACGGCTGCTTACCAGCTCACAAGGCGCAAGCTTAGGATGACGCCACGAAATGCACAAGTCGCGTCAAGTGGCGGAGCTATCCCCCGACGGGTTGCTCGTGTTGTCACAGATGACATGTCATGACGTCGCGAGCGGGTTGGCCGGCATAGAGGCCCTTATAGCCTATGCCGGCCCGTCACGATGCCAATGATGTCGGGTCGAGGGTGACGACGAGGCGCGGCGGTCGCTGCTGCTGCACCAGCGACGGTCGCCGAGGTTCCAAACCCGGATTCGGCAAGGGGTAGATACGGACACCACGAGATGTCAGGCACACCAAGTGGTAGAGGTGCCCCCGGCGGGCAGTTGCAGGTTGTCGTGGCCTTGTGACGACGACGTTGCAGTAGGAGGCGTCGGAGACGCGTCGGGACGAGCCGCACAAACGCCTCCCACTGCGACCACAACAACAAACGTTGATGCAGCATGCTTAGGGCGAGGGCAACGAGCCCTCTCAAAACACCGGCGCATGGGCGACGCCCATCCCCGTATAACGGACCAATTACGCGAGTAGGTACGGAAAACTACAACGTTTTACGACCGTTATTGATGCCACGACGCCATGCTGCGAGGAGATGCGGACCGGGTTGAAGTGTCTTGCGGGACAACGTGTGGCCGCCCCGATGACACGGACGTCCTCCTCCGTCCGCGTCGATTTGTTGCGGTAGGCGTAGTTGTCGTCGTTGACAACCGGGACGAGCAGCGGCCATGGTCCCGAGCGCGTCCACCTCACCTAACCTCAAGACTTATTGACTACTGCGACGAGAGGGTGCTGCTCCACTGCGGGAGCCCCGAAGGCCTCTTCAACGACTCGACTTCGGGTGTTGAGGTTTGCTGCGTGATGGTGTAACACATGTGCGTGACGACTCACTACCGGGTGGGAGAACCTCGGTGCGGACTTGTTTAACCTCTGTTACCCTCGCGCGCACAAGTACGCGAAGCCGCGGCCGAAGGCAGTGCGCTGGAAGATGGCGGACGAGCTGCTGTTGGTGGCTGTCCTAAGTAGCTCCCCGGCCGGAAGCGCAGGGCTCGCGGGCGATGGGGCAGCCCTTACTGAAACCCGATGGTACAAGTTATTTAACCGGTTAAAGATACCGACAGACCGTACAGGTCGCACTAGGACAGTTAAATTGTTTCGAATCCCCATAAATACGTTTAGATCCAAATAATATGAATGATCTAAACGTGTTTATGTGGTTTCCTAACGGACTATAGCTGTCCTAGTGCGACCCGTACGGTCTGTAGTGGTTTCAAGCCGTACGTTACCATCGGGGTTTGGTACGGGCTACCCCATCGCCCGCGAGCCCTGCGCTCCCGGCCGGGGAGCTACTTAGGACAGCCAGCAGCAGCTCGTCTGCCATCTTCCAGCTCGCTGCCTTCGGCAGCGGCTTCGCGTACTTGTGCGCGCGAGGGTCAGTGAGGCTGAACAAGTCCGCACCGAGGTTCATCCACCCGGTAGTGAGTCGTCGTGCCGCGCACATGCGTTACAACATCAGGCAGCGACAGACAGCCCCTCGGTAGTGTGGTTTTCCCTACTCGTGCGCCCGAGGTCGTTTTTCGTTTTTTGCCCTGGCTTTGCAGCTGAGACGTTTTCGGATGGCGATGCGCACGGCAAGGAATTGGAGCTGGGGGGTCCCCGTTGGGGGGGTTTAAATCTCAACACCCGAAGTCGAGTCGCAATACCGGCCTTCGGGGCTCACGCAGTGGAGCGCCCTCTCGCAGTAGTCAACTCTTGAGGTTTAGGTGAGGTGGACGCGCTCGGCACCATGGCCGCTGCTCGTCACGGTTGTCAACGACGACAACTACGCCCACCGCAACAAATCGGCGCGGACGGAGGAGGACGTCCGTGTCGTCGGGGCGACCACTTGTTGTCCCGCAAGACACCGCAACCCAGTCCCCGTGTCCTCGCAGCAGGGCGCCGTGGCATCAACGGTCGTTACATGCTGTGGTTTTCGGGAACTACTCGCGTAATTGGCATGTTACATGGGTGGCGCCGCTCACGCGCCGGTGTTTTGAGAGGGCTCGTTGCCCTCGCCCCAATGAAGCTTCGGCAACGTTTGTTGTGGTCGCAGTGGGAGGCGTTTGTGCGGCCCGTGCCGATGCGTCTCCAACCTCTCCTACTCCAACGTCGTCGTCACAAGGACCACGACAACCTGCAGCTGCCCGCCGGGGGGCAGCTCTACCACCTGGCGTGCCTGGCGTCTCGTGGTGTACGTAACTACCCTTGGCCAACTCTGGGTTTTGGACTTCGGCGGCCGTCGCTGTGGCAACAGCAGCGGCCGCCTCGTCGTCACCCTCGCCCCGACATCATTGGCATCGTTACGGGCCGGCATAGGCTACAAGGGCCTCTACGCCGGCCAACCCGCTTCCAACGTCACGGCAACGCATCTGTGACAACACGAGCTGCCCGCCGGGGGACAGCTCCGCCACCTAACGCGAGGCGTTTCGTGGCATCATCCTAAGCCTACGCTTTGTGGGTTGGTCAGCAGCCGTCGCTGGTGCAGCAACGGCGGTCGGCTCACCGCTCTCCGCGAAGAAAGACCCACGGCGACAGCTAACCGAGTCGGCGGGTCTTCTGCGACGTCGCCGACAACCGACCCCGACACACCTGAACCGGTACGGCACGACCACACAGGGTCCCACATTTCCGCGCCCTCAGCGTTGTGCGTTTCACCCGCCGCTCTTCGCGCAAGGGGGCGAAACAACCACCGCTGGTGATGACAGCAACAGTACATCGCTGTCATCGCGAGTTGTTGCGTGTCCACCCCTCGTAACGTGCATCGCCAGTACAGGTACAGGGTACGAGTTACCATCGCGTCGGGTACAGTGCACCAGTACTTCACCTGACTGTACTCGGCGAGCTCGCGCGATCGTGCGCGCAGTTGTACTCGTCCTACTCGTGCCTGTGCCGCTGCTTTGCTGGGCGCTCGTCGCCAACTTGGGCTTTGCTACCCCTGCTGCTTCTACTGGCATGCAATTCTGGCTCGTGCCGCACGCCACCATGGCGCGCAACCAATGCTATAGGGCGCCGTCGGGAGACGGCGCCTTAATTCCGCGACACGTCCGGCCTATATCATGCCGGCGTCAACATCTCCCGCCCGCGTCTGATGCGCCTGCGCCTCGATCGAGGTCCTCTTGGCGCGAAACCCCTCTACAATTCAAGACATCTTCCGCCTTCGTCTGGTCGGCACGCCTGCCGACTGCCCACGCTCGCAGTCGTAAACGAACCGCGTGTAAACTGGCAAAACCAGACTCGAATGCATGATTGAAATGATCTAAACGTGTTTATGGGGTTTCCTAACGGACTATAGCTGTCCTAGTGCGACCCGTACGGTCTGTAGTGGTTTCAAGCCGTTACCATCGGGGTTTGGTACGGGCTACCCCATCGCCCGCGAGCCCTGCGCTCCCGGCCGGGGAGCTACTTAGGACAGCCAGCAGCAGCTCGTCTGCCATCTTCCAGCTCGCTGCCTTCGGCAGCGCCCTCCCGTTTTCCGCCTCCGCCCTGCGGGCTCCTCCTCCGACATTCCCTCCCCTTTCGCTGAACCTTCCTAGCCATAAAATGGCGCTTTTCCGTGTAAAACACCCTCCGCCCACTTTTTGGCAAAACCAGACTCGAATGTATGATTGAAAGGAAAGTAAAGCAAAGTTCGCCCCGGGACATCGGCCGAAGCCGCCCCAGCACTTGACCTCGTGCGCCAACTGCAGTCGTAGGTCTGGCATAGCCCATAGACCATTGCGTCATTCGAACCCCGAAGGGCTAATGCATCAACCGAGTAAACCCGGGACACGCCGGGCCGATATTGCCGAAATACATCGGCCAGGAATCGAACCCGGTACCTCTCGCACACGAGACGACCGCTCTACCGAGCGGACCACAAGGGATGTACCTTGTATGATTGAAATGCCACTGCTGCTTAGTTTGATTAAAAAGAACGACAGCGCTACTTTTAGTTTTAAGAATAGCGCTAATTAGGCCGAACTAATTTAATGTCCCGTTTTATGGGTGGAGTTGGCCGAAAGTGCTTTTTCCTAAAGTGTATTTGGGGGGTCTTAAATCCGCATATTAATTATATAGGACCAGCCTTAATTCACACGAGTACTTCGCCTGCTGTGCCCAGCTCGCCTGTAAGTACTCGACTTACCTGTACGGGCCGGGGGAGGCGCGATGCTGTCGACCTACTAAGAGTAGCGACTAACTACTACATATCGATGTCTGTGATGTACGACGTCGTATGATCGTAAATTTCCTTCTGGATTTCCGGATGGATTTCTTGAATGTTGCATCTAATCCTTAGCACATTGTTTTTTCGCCCCCGGGACAGGACTGGCACCAGTGAAACCCTTGCAGCGTCTATATACGAGCTCAGCGTCCTTTGCTCATGTAAGGATTAATCATCATACATCATACATGTAGCTGATGCTACATGATGATGGTAATCCTTACTCGTACCCTTATTACTTGGATGGGTACAGCAGCTCATAGGGCATATATGGGTACTTGTACGACAGCATACGTCGCGGCGGCGGGGCGGCGCGGAGAAGTAGGACAAGCAGTACTGTATGAGTATCACTAGCGAATATAGTTAGCTAGCTGCTAAAGGCGATCAGGAAACCACCCGAATAGGCAATAGGAAACGTCCACTACAGCAGTTGCGAGGTGGAAGCAGCACCAGAAGAGGGTGCGGAATGAGCACGGGCAAACGCATCAAACTTGGCCGGCTGCACTCCGGCAAAGAGAATGCCGCCCAAGGTACCATGCACGCAAGCATAGACTCGCTGCAACAACCTCCGCCGCGTGTGCGACAGGTGATGGCGGAACTCAGCGGGCTGGCTGGCAACAAAGCTTCGAAGAGCCTGGACGGATTGACCACGAAGGAAGCATGAAGTCGGGGCGGAAGGACCGCCAGGGAAGTTGCGCACATCAAGGTGTAACAACGCGAAGATGTAGACCACCGTTAAAGCGGATTTTCCGAGGCGGCCGCGGTCCTCAACCACAAAAGGGTAGTACCGGTGAACACCCTGCACCGGGGCGGAAGACGCCCGGTCAGCCGCTAGCTTGTTGCGCTCCACCTCGGTCGCCGCGGTCCCCGGGGTGCACCAGCGGGGGTCGTTGCCCCAAGTGGGGGACGTGGAGGACACGCAGGCGACATCGATCATGTAATCGCACGCCCCCCCCCCCCCCCCCCCCACCCGCCAGCGTCAAATCTGACGGCCGCGAGCGGTCCGTTGGGCGCAGCCCACTCGTCTCAAGGGTCAAATAGCCGACTCCCGAGCGGTCCCGGTCAAGCACCGGCCCCGCTTCGATCGCCACGGAAGCCCACAGATTTTTCAAAGCGGTATGCATGCGGTGCTTGTAGTTCGCAACGGGGCAGATGGCCAGGTGATCCACGACGAAATCCGTGGCATTCCGGTTCGAGCCATCCGTAGAGCGAAGCCATAAGGGGTCAATCTCACACGTGCGTGGGGCCATGACATGTGACAAGCGCGGAATCTACCCCCGCGCGGGCGAAGGCCCAGCACCCGCGTAGCGGCGGCCGAATAAGCAGCATGGGGAATCTTGCGGGCTGACTCGTGATCCGACTATCTATCACTAGCGATTTGTTTTTTAGGATTATAGATGGATGACTTGTTCCGCCAGAAGCAGTGCGTATCGGCAACACCGTACCCATGGATGAACTCAAGGACCTCGTGCCGGACGAAGAGCTCTCCCAATAGTCTTCCTCCTGGCGTTCAAGGTCGTGACCGGGATCTATGATCCCCGGAGCTTGAAGCCCACTGCCGTCGCGTGAGGCTAGGGCCGCGTGAGGTCGTAGCGTGAAGGCTAGGGCCTCCATGGCCCTAGCGTGTGCAAAAACTCCCACGCTGGTTGGGAGAACCTTCAACCATCTCCTTATGATATGTTAGGTTTTTATGATATCACAACTTACCTCAAGGTACGATCACCATTTCGCAGCTGCCACCGCGTGTAGGGCTTCGACCGATCCCTAGAGCACCCTAGGGTCTCTGCCCTAGGGTCTCCACACCCTGACCGTCTGCCCTACCCACCTCGTGTGGGTACCACATATATTACCCAAGAATGCTCCACTTGGGACATGTGGCAATAGGAGGTTTTGAACCATGGTTTCTTGGCTCAAAGCCGGGAGTTATGCCAAATTCTTGCTAGTGTGACATTTTTAAGTGGGGCATTCCTAGGTAGTATATGTGGTACCCACACGAGGCGGTTGGGGTAGGTGGTCACGGTATGGAGACCCTACCACCCAAGACCCTAAAGCATCGATAACCTAGGTTGTACTAGGGATCGGTCGAAGCCCTAAACGCGGTACTGCACCTTACGCGGTGGCGCCACGCTGCCGGAGTTCAAGACTATGCGGTACGGGGTCAAGTATACAGCGGTGCCCTATGCCACGGCTCTTGATCAGTTTGAGCGCTCCCTGCTATGCGACATGCAACGGGGGTTGGCAGTGCGAAATGCGGCGTGGCACAACACGGAGCCGGGATAGAAGGCCATAAGGGCCCACCGTGAGACATCATGGACATGTCGGAGTACACGGGCATGATCTTCGGCACGGTGGGTGAGGTGAGCAAGGGGTTGCGCCGCAATGTGGCTGCGCGGTGTCGCATGGTTAGCCACGGATCAAGGCACCCTCGCATCGCGGGGCAATCGGTGCATCACCCGAGCTCACCAAGATGCCTTACTCGCAAGAGATTCACTCGGGGTTCTGATGAGCTTGGTGGCGGCTCGAGAGCGTGCTCGGCTGTTCGTTGCCTCATCGGACGGCGCAGAATCGTCCGCCATCCCGTTGCGAAGCACAGCGCGTCCGTGGACCACCCTCGCACACATGTGCACGCGTGGCCCGAACCATCCTCCATGAAAGGTACCCGGCACTGACCACGAAAGGTCCGCCCTACCCGTTTGGGCGTCGGCCCATTCGAGGAGTGCGAGTTGGGGCAAGCCCCAACCCGCGGAGCAAATAAAGCATTTCGGGAGTGCGATACATGTGCAACAAAGAAGGCAATGTGAGGGAGGGCCCGACGCCATAGCTCGAAAATTTTCCCATTCCCAGTAAAAATCCAGCACGCAGTGAGGAGAGGGGGGACCCCGCCCAAAAATAAAGGCAGTAAACTCCTCAGGTGTTGGAGCAATAACCTGATTGCAAAAAACAGTACGGTGTGGGTGTCCCCGCGGAGGTTGTGGCCGGGTTGCACATTATGATACAATTACGCACCCGAGTATTTCCGGTACAAGACACATTTTTGAGTCAAAACGGTCCAATTCCTGGACTCAAAAATGTGCCCCCCACGTGATCGCTTAGGCTGGGATATGTACCCATTTTTCGGTCACATTTCAGGTGCAATGCAATACTATACGAGAGTACTAAAAATGGCACATCGGCGAGTCCTCTTCGCGCCCTCAGTCGCGTAAAGTACTATCCGCCTCACCTTGGAAGATTGCGGACGCGAGGGCATGGCGACTGCGTTTCAAGCGTTTCAAGCCTGGAAATCGAGCCTCACTAGCGCAGAGAAGACGCCCCGGGCCTACGAGTCTATCCCCGACCTCAGAGATTGTGTTCGTCGCAACGAGATGCTACCTCTGAACCCTGCTTACAGCGACGCGGCGTTGGGGCGAGATGTCGGCGCAGGCGGCGGTGCGGGCTTCGCGTCCCGAGATGAGGGCTCCTTAGGCGGAGATGCGGGTCGGGGAGGCGGAGATGCGGCACCGCGCGCCACGTGAAGATGTGGCCCTGCGACTCCCACCAGCGGCACCCGAAGGCGCCTGACGGCTTGACGTGGCTTCGCGTTTCGGCTTAGGCGCCTGGAAGGGGTCGTCGTCCTCCAACTCTTTCGCTATCTTAAAGGAGGAGTCGGCCCACGCTTCTTGGAATGCTTATTGCGCAGCTTAATGGGCGACAAGCTGCTGCTCTTGCCTCCATAGGCGGAGATGCGGGTCGGGGAGCGGAGATGCGGCACCGCCACGGGAAGATGTGGCCCTGCGACTCCCACCAGCGGCACCCGAAGGCGCCTGACGGCTTGACGTGCTTTCGCGTTTCGGCTTAGGCGTCTGGAAGGGTCGTCGTCCTCCAACTCTATCGCCATCTTGAAGGAGGAGTCGGCCCGCGCTTCTTGGAATGCTTTTCGCGCAGCTTAATGGGCGACAAGCTGGTCTTGCCTCCCGTGCTCAACGCACCGTGCGGGCGCTTCGTCGCACTCGAAGGCTGAGGCTCACTCGGCGGCTTGGCAGTCTCCGAGCGACCAAGCCTGCTCGGGGGAGGGGCGGAGCTGCTCGAAGCTCTATCAAGAGACCTGCTGTAGCGCCGTTTTGGGAGCCATCTCCGCCAGACCCCGGTGGCGGTGGTTGAGATGCGGGCTTGGAGGACCCGCCAGCCTGACGCGGCGCCGCTACGACCTGGTAGTAGCGGTCGTCGACCAAGACGGTGGGGGGTAAAGAGCTGGCTCGGCAACCGTCCAGTATAACGATTTTAATGACAAAAAGGGGATTTAATTGCCCATATGCTTTACAATACTATACAGATTGCAAGGCAGTTCCACTAATGCTTGATATTTGCTCGCGGCACGCCGCAGATTGCTGCAGCGCTGCACCGCAGATGCTGCCTTTAGGCATGCTTTACTTGCCTGGATGGCTGCAAACCATTTCGTATGCGGGGTTGCGTGGCATAGAAGGGATGTGAACACGCACCTGCTTGACGATACTATACAGATTGCATGGCAGTAGGGATAATGCCTGATATTTGCTGGCGGCACGCCGCAGATTGCTGCAGCGCTGCACCGCAGATGCTGCCTTTAGGCATGCTTTGATTGCCTAGATGGCTGCAAACCATTTCGTTTGCGGGGCTGCATGGCATAGAAGGGGTGTGAACACGCACCGGCTTGACGATACTATGCAGATTGCAAGGCAGTAGGGCTAATGCCTCATATTTGCTGGCGGCACGCCGCAGATTGCTGCAGCCATTTGCCTAGATGGCTGCAAACCATTTCGTATGCGGGGCTGCATGGCATGAAAGGAATGTGAACACGCACCGGCTTGACGATACTATACGGACTGCAAGGCAGTAGGGCTAATGCCTGATATTTGCTGGCGGCACGCCGCAGATTGCTGCAGCGCTGCACCGCAGATGCTTCCTTAAGGCATGTTTTAATTGACTGGATGGCTGCAAACCATTTATTAGTATGCGGGGCTGCATGGCATAGAAGGGATGTGAACACGCACCTACTTGACGATACTATACGGACTGCAAGGCAGTAGGGCTAATACGTTATATTTGCTGGCGGCACGCCGCAGATTGCTGCAGCGCTGCACCGCAGATGCTGCCTTTAGGCATGCTTTAATTGCATGGATGGCTGCAAACCATTTAGTATGCGAGGCTGCGTGGCATAGAAGGGATATGAATACGCACCTGCTTGTCGATACCATACAGATTGCATGGCAGTAGGGATAATATCTGATACTTGCTAGCGGCACGCCGCAGATTGCTGCAGCGCTGCACCGCAGATGCTGCCTTTAAGCATGCTTTGATTGCCTAGATGGCTGCAAACCATTTAGTATGCTGGGCTGCATGAATCACCAACATGCGCCGGTCAAGTAGGTGCTCGGAATCTGCACGCAACAGATTTCCGCCTTGTAGGCCGCGAGCAGCGGTAGGAGCAAATTCAGGTGAGTGAACCAAGGCGACGTGACAACGACAAAGGGATCCTTGCACAGGGCAGCGTTACAAGAGCTAGGAGCGACAGTTCACGGGTTTGTACGCGAGAGATGCGAGCGCTCATATGCCCCCACTGCGGAGATGCGGGTAATCCCACCCTCTACCTAAATTCTCTCCACCCTCCGCATCTCTTGCTCGTCAGTCGTGCCAGCGGTGGCTTCAGCCACCGCTGCTTTGACGTCCGGGAGGACGTACCCGTCGTCCCCAATGTGGGCCTCCGGGTTACAGTGCCGCATCTCTCGCCGCCGCCATGGTTCTCGCTGTCTCGCATACACGAGCCCACGTTGGTTGCCGAGGTGCTCCGAGAGATGCGCCCTTAAAGTCGCCGAATCTCTTCCGACGACCAACTTCAAGGCGTCGACAATTGTCACATCTCGCCCCCTCCTGACGGCAGTGAGTGGCGCGCAGCAATTGAGAAAGATGATGAGGAGCAGCAACCCCCCCCCCCCCCTCCCCCGCCACGCTGTCGACATTGGCAGGACCCGAGCCGTAGTCCGGGTCTGCCATGACGAGGGCTTTTGCCGGGCCATTTTACCAGGGGACGAGATTCGCATCTGCCGGTGAGCTTCTTGGACATACTCGTTGTACACAAGCCGGTTTGTCCTCAGAGGCCAAGAAGGCCCGCATGTTCACCGTGCTGCCTCTCGTCCCTGCCCCTCCCTTGCAGTCTGAGGTCATCGGGTATCGCGGATCGTGCATGATGTGTTAGAGGTCGTTGGCAGACAAGGACGAAAACACGAAGCGGGTGGGAAACGGGGCGGGTGTCACCACTCATGTCGAGATGCGCGACGGCGAGGTGCGCTTAATGAGAGATGCAAGCGAAGATGCGAGTCCGCGTACCGTTGGAGTCGCTCCTGGGAGAGGGACCAAAGGTGGCACACCTTGAGGCTTGGGGGGTCAGGCTGAGGCTCGCCGTGAGGCGAGGGCTGCGAATCTCCGGCCCCGGGCCATAGCGGTCCGCTTCCATGTTGCCCACCGCCCGGCTGCATGGGCCTCATGGGCTGAGTCGTGGGTATTGGCGCCTGAGACGCCCTCCTGCCGGAACGCAAGTGCATCTGCGGAGAATCTTGCGCCATGGGGGTCACTATTAGTGTGTCGAGAGCCCTGCTCGTTGGGTCAAAGCCAAGTGCAGCCGCAGATGTCCCCGCCACGCACATGACTCTGCAAGCGGGCAGATGTGCGTTTTGCTCTGCCATGCTTTTGCCATGCTTTTGTGCACCGTGCTCGCCAGCACGGTCTGCCATGCTTTTGTGCACCGAGAAGCGTTAAGATGCCTCAAAGAATACAAGCTCGAGGAGCTTGCGAGGGGTAGATGAGTGGGAAGCACAGTGGCGGCGTAGCATTCGAGGCCAAAAAAAACGGTTAGCATGGAAGGGTAGCGACGCATCTCGTCAAAGGGCGGTGGACAGGCGTGTAGTGCATAGTGCAACTTCATTTCACTGAATAGTACCTCGTACAGTGTTGGCAAGAAAAGGAATGTGTCAAAGGCCAGTTTCACAGTACATTCGTACAGTGTTAGGCTGGACTCAAATTTCCACCCCCCAAAAGGGGTACAATATTGAGTTAAGGGGGGTGCAATTTTGAGTCCAGAAATGTGCCCATTTTGACTCAATAATCGCCCTTTTCCCATTATTTCCCAGTGCCCGCCGATTGGCCCGGATTCATGCCATGCCTGAGCGGTTTCTGGAAGACTGCCCTGCATGTGGCGGAGGTGAAACTGATACTATCGAACATATGTTTGTGGAGTGCCCGCGGTGGGAGTATCACCGTCTTACTTTTGGGTTGTTAGTTCCGGAATTCAGGGATTATATGAAGTAACTTGACAGTTGAATCAGCGATGCGTCGATTTTTCAGAAAATTTCAAAAGAACGGGTTCTATATCACAGGCCTACAGTTCCATCAATTGCATTGCCAGCGCTTTGAAGTACCAGCAACGAGCGTTTGCATTGCCAGCGCTTTGAAGTACAAGAGTTTTTTTTCCATTACCAGCAGCGAGTAGCGAGTACCAATACTCATAGCCTCCCAACTGTGAGATCGTAATCGGACGGGTGTGTAAGTAAGGACCGTGGGTGGGCGGGCGGGCGGGCGGGTGGGTGGATTATAGTACGTAGTAGTACATGCCAGTAGATAAGCGCTTTAGTCATGCACCTATAGGCCCGATCCGCTGCACTATACGGGTACCCGTACGGCAATAAAGCTCACCGCCGAAAATCGACGCTTAGCTGGATTAGTAGTCAGGTTATTGCGTCAACACATGAGGACGTATTTGCCTTTGTTTTGGGCGGGGTCCCCCCCTCCCTTCACGGCGCCCTGGATTTTACTGGGAATGGGAAAATTTTCGAGCTATGGCGTCGGGCCCTCCCTCACATTGCCTTCTTTGTTGCACATGTATCGCACTCCCGAAATGCTTTGCTCCGCGGGCTGGGGCTTGCCCCAACTCGCATTACTCGAATGGGCCGACGCCCAAACAGGTAGGGCGGACCTTTCGTGGTCAGTGCCGGGTATTTTGATGGCACTGTTTTAGACGGTGATCCAACAGTGTTGGAAATTCCGTCACTGGCCTTCAATTAGTTTTGCGGAATGCTTCGGGAATTTGCTTGATGACTATAACGAACGTCGCCTACCCATGGCTTTCCGTAACTGGATTGCTGCCCAAACGGCCGTCGAAGAGACGCTGCAAGAATTTCACTGGTTCCAGTCCTGTCCCGGGGCGGAAAAAAAACCTGATTGCTAATAAAATATCCCTAAATTCCGGAACTAACAATAACCCCAAATTATGACGGTGATACCCCACCCCCCTCGCGGGCACTCCACCAACATATGTTCGATAGTCTCATATTGACCTCCGCGCCACATGCATGGCAGTGTTCAAGGAGCCGCTGAGGCATGGCATAAATCGGGGCCAATCAGCGGGCAGTGGGAAATACTCGGGTGCGTAATTGTATCATACTGTGCAGCCCGGCCACAACCCCCGCGGGGACACCCACATCGTACTGTGGCAACGGATTTGACGCATAAGACGCATGGACATATATACCCCAGGTTTTAGTGCGTGCTAACGATGCTGACGATTCGTAACGCGCCCACACCGTTGCGCCTTTACTACTTTAGCGGCATCGCGAGCGGCTAGTGACCTCCACTCAAGTGGAAGGTGCGCCCCCTCAGACAGCCCTAATTTCGCCCTAGCTATTCGATCTAAACACCGCACGGTCCCCGACGTCCACGTGTTAGGGCGCGCCCGACTTGGCTGATATACTAAATGGGTTGTACATGTATTCCAGTCGGACGCTTCAAGGAGCACCCGAGCCCGTGCCGCAGTGGCCGTAGCCTCTATGGGCGCAATATCCAATTCCCGCATCATCGGTGCAGTGGCCACCCCAGGGAAGTTTTCACCCACCCCAATAATAAGGCACCGCAAGCACTAATTAAGGACGGTTTGTAACTATTTACTTATTGCGCCGGTAGTTCTATCCATACTCCATACTTCACACCCGTAAGTTAGAACCGGTAGTACACAGGTTTAAAGACAGACACACGCACATTAATAGGAATTCTGTCCCGTCCACCGACTGATACCGAATCGAGCGCCTCAATGGCGTGTTTACCCTTCTCAACCCGGTCGTCTACTATGTGCCGCATACCTAGATCCGAGTTAATGACCTTACTTATAGGTAAGTTAATACCTATATTCATTTGCAACCGGTGCATACCCATTCCCCCCCAAGCTGCCATCGGGTGCGGCTTGTTCGCGTAACGCGGTCTCGTCGGAGTGTCGGCCTAATGCCATCACCCCACACTTCAGTACCCTCAACCCCATAAAATTGTCCTTCGCCCATTGCGAGAAGTGGGCGAACATGGCATGCAGGTTATCGAACGAGCATGTGATACCAAAAGCGTCGTCCGCGTATAACTGACCTGGCACATGTAGTGGTTGCCTTGCCGCCAATATGTCGGTGCACGCTGGTACATCACACCCAAGGTGTTCTACCCCATCGAATGTATCGTTAATGAAGATGTAAAATAGGATGGGGGAAGCGGGGCACCCCTGTCGGGGGCTGTGGCCCTATGGGTATGGGGTTTGATAGTGTTCCCGGGGCCACCCTGTCTTAACCCGTACCATACTATCCATGTATAAAGTTTAATAAAGATAAGCATATGAAGCAACCTGACATTTGAATCAGCGATGCGTCGATTTGTTAGTACCATTTACCATTTTGTTAGTATCATTGATTCATTAGTCGCTACTAGCAGCGAGTACCGAGTACCAGTGGCGAGTAGCGAGCACCAGTAGCGAGTACCGGCCCTGCGCGCTGCGCGCTCATAGCCTCCCAACCGTGAGATCGTAATCGGACGGCTGTGTAATTAAGGACCGTTGCGTGGGTGGGTGGGTAGGTGGGTGGATTATAGTACTTAGTAGTACATGCCAGTAGATAAGCGCTTTAGTCATGCACCTATAGGCCCGATCCGCTGCACTATACAGGTACCCGTACGGCAATAAAGCTCGCCGCCGAAGAATCGACGCTTCGCTGGATCACCCGTGACTCCTATGGCTTGTAGTTTTAGGAATTAAAGCTCATGAGGTACGGTGTCATATGCCTTTCTAAAGTCAACAAATCCCGCGTACGTGGGTAGACCAAACGCTTTGGGACGGGCCGCAATATCGAACAAGCTAGCGACTTGCATGGGCCCCTCCTCATTTCGCATTTTACCCGCTTGTCAACTAACGGCGTATTATCCCTTTAGCTTGGCAGACGTCTTGCAAGCGTTGGGTTATTACGGTCATAAGGAGTTTCATAGCGGCACCCATGATCGAAATACCCCTATACTTGTCGATAACGGCCGAGTCGCCTTTTTGGGGCACCGATACTATGGCCGAGCTACGCCAGTGCTGGGGTATATAGTTCTTAGTTTATATCCCGTTAATTAAGGCTAGCACTGCCTTGCCAAAATGGCCATTCGGGACGTATACCGCCAATTTTAAAGCCTCCGCAATAATCCCATCTCGCCCATGTGCCTTTTCATTTTTTAAACGCCTAAGAGCCTTGACTAGCTCCTCCCATGTTATATGCCCATTAATCCCGATTGGTGCGGGGGCAATGGGTGGCGATGTACCGAGGCGGTGTTCCCACGCCGCACCTTATATCGCAACCCGTTGTGCTAGGGGGTGCGGGGGGGTCACACAGCAGGGTTTAGTGCCGCGCTCAGCACGCATTGATTTCGCCCGGCTCGGTATGAAGTATCCCCGATACCGGATCGCGTATTGGCTCGTCGTTCGCGCCCTCGAATGAACCATGCCTGCCCCTTACGGAGAGAGATAAGCCCTATTATTCGAAAAGCCACTAGACTTTAGTCGTAGATGAGACTCCTTACCTAGATTATTTTGCCGATCTAGGAGACCGCGCGGGAGATCTACGATTTTACCCCATATTCGAATATATCCGTCTCAAATCGTTATCATCGTAACAAATCGTCTCGAGACGGCCGCACCTCCCGCGCCAGCCCCTGCCGCTAGGATTGGGCCACCAACCCAAAGCCACCGCGGCCCGCATCACAACTCACTGCTCACTGTCCCACCCGTCGGTACCCAACTTCCGAGCCCCCATGCTACTCGACGGGCCGCCATTTCACCGTGCCCGAGCGCCAGAAGGAACTAGCCGCAGTTGGCGCGGCTCCACCCTCGGTCGCCATCGTTGGGTCTCGTGACTGTCGCGCGACACATAATAGAGCGACACACAAGCGAGCCTAACATGACGGAAGGACGCCCATGATATGTACCGGATGGGCCCGAAAGGCCCTCGATGCCAATCTAGGTCGTTTTGTCCTATGTATTTGCGCGAATCTAGGACCTTCGTCGGAGGTCGAATCTACGACGTCCTAGATTGAATCTACGATCTAGCGGCTTTTCGAATATGGGGTTGTCCTAGATTAGCGGCGTTTCAAGTTGAGTCGAGTTTGCCAAGAAGGTCGCGTAGATTGTTTTACTGGCTTTAACTGGCAAGAAGTTTAAAGAGCTTAAACTGGCAAGAAGTTTTAGTGAAAACGTGGAGGGAAAACGGAGTCATGGGCAAGTGGAAGATGGCATGCTCAACTACTAAGGCTGCTTTTATGTCTACTCGTGCTCACCCAAAAAACGGCGCCACGACGGGTGAACTAGTAACCCGTACCACGTAGCAGCAACGGTAGCCGGAAAAGCGGTTTGGAAAGGAGGAAACCCATAAGCTAGTCTAGATCATTTAAATTGAGTCGAGTTTTGCCAGCGATGAGCGAACGGAGAGAGCGGTAGATTGACGAAGAAGGGGTAGCGCCATATGTCACGAAGAGGGCACCGGGAAGGCCACCGCTGCGGCGTCTTGTTGAACTTGGACGGGGCGAAGGGGCGCGATGTGATCGAAGAAGAACCACGCGCCAGGTGAAGGGAGGACGTGAGGATCGATGTAGTCCATGACGACGTGGGAGTTTGTGGCCCCGCCGCCTTGGTGGAGAATGTGGGACAGCGGAACTCCGATCGCGTTTGCAGAAGAGGCTGCACCCGCCTTGCGGAGGCTGTGAGAGCTCCAAGAAGTGCCGGCGGGAGGGGCGGCGGCCGGCAGTGGCAGGGAGACGAACGGCCGTAGAGAGCCAGTCCGACATTGTAGCGGCATTCCAAGATTTGGTATGCTCGCTCGGGGTGACCGCCCTGAAGTTTGTCTCGGCCACGGCAACAGAGACCAGGGGGCAGACTGTCGATGAAGCGGTGCAGGAGATGGGCGACACGGGGGTGCTCCGACACGGGAAGGAGTAGCACACGTAGGTAGTTAGGGCTGCGCCGTCCGACACGCACGCCCCTTCTCACGGTACATTTGAAGGGTTATGTTGTAGGAGTCGACATGCACGTCCCGCACTCGGCAAAACACGCCAGTTGGTCCCCTGGCAAAGAACATAAAGTTAACAACCGAGGGCATGAGGGCCCGGAAGTCGTACTGGTACTCGGGGGGGAGAGCAGACACAATCAACTCGGCCCGCTCGACAAAAGCGTAAGCGACATCGGCACGCAGCGGTACTCGCTAAGGGGCAGCCTCCATGCGGCGTTGCCTTAGCAGGCCACGACGCGCGGCGGTGAGGTGCAAGTTGTCCTTAGCGATGGTGTCGATGTTTTGTAGTTCGAAGGAAGTGTTGATTGTTGACAGGTAGGGATGTAACGACCGAGCTCCAATGTGGCCCCGCTCACCAATCCAAGCAACGTACCGGACGACAATGACAGTGCTCGCCTCAAGCGGGCCGATGTTCTCGGAGTCGTGGCAAGACTCTGCGAACTGAGCAGCTTATTGCCGGCGTAGCTCTTGAGCGTCTGGGCGGTGAGTGGGCTGGAGAGTAGGTCGAGGGCATGATGTCCTAGCTCGTCCGAGCCGAACGCTTCCTGTAGACAGGGCCGGAGTAAAGCATCCCATGGGGCGGCAGCTTCGGGCTCGTCAATTATTTAAGTACGACGCTTGGCCGACGGAGTGAATGAGGCCGGTTCATTACAGCAAAGTAATCAGCCGCGGCGCATAGATTGCAGGCGGTTGACCGGTAATTGCTGAACGGGCTAGTTTGGGCACCGGCACAAGTTTGCGGGACAAGGTTCAGGTAGAAGGGCCGCCCCGCACGCACGCCAGTCGAGCTCGTAGCACTTGTCCCGCGCGCATGACGTACACGCGCGAAGCGAGAGGTATATTTTTTGAGATATAATTTTACATGTTTTGAGATATAATTTTACGCCTTCTGAGATATAATTCTACACGTTTTGAGATGTATACTTTTTGAGATATAATTTTACACATTTTGGGATATAACTTTTTGGGATATAACTTTTTGAGATATCATTTTATACGTTTCGAGATGTAATTGTACACGTTTTGAGACATCTATTTTTTAGTTCGAGATACAATCATCCGGGCCTCTAATGCCGGGTGCGGCTAGTGTTCTGTATATATATTGCTTAATTTCAAATTATGGCTGGGATAGGGAGAATGGCAACACATTGCGGTCAGCAGGTGCTAGAGGGGGGCGGCCCCTATTTACGCAGCGCAATGCCAGGAACCTTCCGGCACTGCATGCAACATAGGCACTACACATTTCTGGTGCCACGCGAAATTGCAACCGTCGCATGCTACAATACGGTCACCGGCATGGCTTGAAACTCGGCCGCACTCAAAGCAACACGCATCTGCCTAGGAGAACATGGCCGCCCCAGTGCATGCGCGCTTCTTGCTCAGGCGAGTGTCCTTGGCCTGCTGTGTCTCTAGTCCTTGCGCATGCTTTGTTGGGCGGCCCTTGCTTGGTTTCCGCCCAATGCACTCCATGCTTTGTTATGCAGGAACAGAAAACAGTTGCTTGTATAGTCCCCATGCGACCACGTCTGGGCATATAGCGCGCCGCAAGAAGTCCTCACGCCCGCATGAAAAGTGCACAAGCCATCAAAGGTGCATGTAGCGCCACCAGGACCCGAAAGCCTTCCACAATGTTCAGGTAGCTTTGGATGTTGCTACCAGAGGAGCGCCCGGGAGTGAAATACTCCACAGCAAAATGGATGGCCATCTTCCCAAGAGCTAGCTGGTGCCCCTTCTTCGACTGGGCTAACTCGCGGAGGCTCTCGCGTCTTTTGCGCTGGCAGGAGAATCGCATCGGTGAAGCCAGAGGTGGCGATCTTGGCTTTGGACAGCAGCGGCGCCAACTTCAGCGCCCAGCCATGCCATCTTTCTCGGTCAGCAGCTGCGCCCTCCGTTAGGTGTGGTTGGAGTGTTGTGGCGATGTGGGAAGAGGTTGGAGATTCTTGGACTTTTTCTCTAACCTGTCAGAAATCTCCGCCAGGAAGCCACCAACGGGGAGCCTCTGCCGCGGAAGCTTCTTCTTCATGCTGGCAAAGCTTGACTCGGAATGGTTGTTGTGGACAGGCAAGCCAGATGGTGTGCTAGCTAAATGCCACTTGTCCCAATTACCACCCCATGTACCCTTAAGGTGGGTCGACAAGGCCTCCTCTCCCTCTGCCTGCAGCCATTGGTGTAGCAGCTGCTTCCCCCTCTAGCATGACAAGAGCATGAATTGGAATCAATGGGTGCGTGTGAGTGCGACACAAACATGACATGTGCTGAACATGCTAGGGAAAGGTGCTTACTATGGCCGTCGCGTTGGTGTGCACCTTGTGGATGCGCCGCAAGGTGGCAATCACTTCCTGGTACATTTGCTGATTTACCAGTAGTTATCTTTCAATGGCATTCATCGTTGGCTTATTTGCCAAAATAAGATGCAACGAGAGTTCAGTCAAGCCGCGGGCGTTTGCGTTGCAAACGCTTATACTCATTGTCCCGGCTGGCGGCCATCGCGGCGTCCAGTGCGCCATCCTTAATGTGGCATGCACGTGCACATCATCGGTGTAAATGTCCCTACCATGCACAACCATCCAAGTTGGGTGCAATAACAACAATAACACCTTCGATGCTCCCGTCCCTCACCATCACAAAACAAGTCATCATTCTCGTTGTCAGAAAAGCCGAAATCGTCCGCCATGGTGTCCGCCATGGCGGCGCCACAGGCAGCGCTGCGGTGGCAGGCGGGTCCGCACAGGCAGCCTGCAACGACGGCACGCCCACAACTCGCCCCGCCGGTCCTACACCCCCAGCGCGCCCCAGCCCAGGCCCGCACGGCCCAATTCCACACGCAACCCCTCACAGTTCACGCAACCCCCATGCCAGCCAGCGACGTGACCCGCATCACCCCCACACCCCGAGGCCCAGATGGCGTCAACCAATACCTCGTCCACTGGGCCCGGGAAATCCTCAACATTGCGGCAATCAACGCCCAAAAGCAAATGGGCTTCATGCCGGCCTCGTGCACACCCATCACACAAGACTGCCTTCCGCCACGAGAAGTACAAAACGCCGGTCGACGTCATTGTACCCACTGCCACCTCCCCGTTGCATGCATAGTCTGGAACTGCCCAGTCACAAGGTGCCATAACGTGGTCCACGCACCCCGCTTGCGTCATCGCCAAGGATGCCAGGTGTGCCAAATGCGTCCTTAAAAACAACCACGACGACACCATTCACCTATTCGAGGTCGAATGGGAACCAACCTGGCAACTAGCCGACTCAATTATGGACACAAAATCCGGACCGCGCGCACTCAATGCAAGCCATCGCATTCGAATGAGACTCGAAACCCCGGAATTCCCCCCCGCTCAACCGGCCGCGTGGCACCCCTCCAATCACAAAGTGGAAATCAGGCTCGCCACCATCAATCCGGACCTGGACTCCCTGCCTGCGGGGGAATTCACTTCAACGTCCAGGACACACATCAACTAGTGTTCCACAAGCCGGACGGCACAGCCTCCCCTACCCTCGACCGCCGAAGGGTCGAACACCTCCACTTTCTCTTCAGACCGGACCGAACAAATAAGAC
This sequence comes from Tetraselmis striata, assembly GCA_006384855.1. Lineage (NCBI taxonomy): Eukaryota > Viridiplantae > Chlorophyta > Chlorodendrophyceae > Chlorodendrales > Chlorodendraceae > Tetraselmis > Tetraselmis striata. Next base: position 54,430 of record VCJN01002510.1, read on the forward strand.
GTTTGCAGAGGAGGTTTATGCGCTCCTAGACAGAGTGGGCACCCTTACGAGTGCCGACGACAATTCCAAACACCAAATCCGAAGAAACAGATGGGCCACGGATGAGCGCTTTACATTGGCAATCATGACCGCCCTCCATGCCCGCACATAACTTTTCAGCGACCCCCTCAACAAGTTGATCTACACCTCCCAATACCATAGTATGTACCCCGAAGATGTAGTTTTCGGCGCTAGAACCCCCAACGACCTGTACTTGTGGGCTGAAACGTCCCTCGCTAACCCCGAATACGATGAAAAAAGTATGATGAAAGCGGTGCAACACGCTCTCCGTAGCGTGCACGCTCAACGGCACGAGTCTACCACCACGGTGCTCATCCTCCCCGAGTGGATAGACGCATCCTACAAGAAAGCTCATCTCCTCAACCACCCCTACATGCATAAATTATGCGAGCTCCCCGCGGACCTCACCAAATTCCGGTCCCCAGACCAACACACCGAGACAGCCCCGAACAAGGACCTCGGCACCAAATGGCCGGTGGGAGTGTACTTGGTGGCTTCCGCCCCCTACCTCGCAAACGTCAACGCAGCGGAAGCTTCGACCAAGATGTCGGCTGCCCTCGGGGTCTTGTACCCCGGCCGCACGCCGCACTTCCACCTTAACACCACCCAACGCCCAATAAGCCCGGACGCAGCAAGAGCAGCAAAATCATGCCCCCGTCTTCCGAGACCACCTCGCGACTGGCGGATACCACCCGCCGCACAGGAATTCCGCCCACTGACATCACCAATCCCGTCCATACAACTCATGGAACGACGGCACGACCCGAAACGCTTTACATACATCGACGGCTCCCGCATCCACCTCGGGAGCGGTGGGAATCGGTGCCGGGACTACACGCCGGGCAATAAACCCATCGCAGTGGGAGTGGACGCGGACAATATTCGCCGCGCCATCACCAGAGCCGAACTGGCCGCCATATCGGTGGCACTCGAGTCTGACCTACCGAAGCACATCCTCTCAGATAGCGTAGTCTCCCTTCACCTAATAGAGCGCATGATGTACCGGCCAGTCACCTTTCGACGCCACGCTCACAAAATACTACTCGAACATATAGTACGCCAACTCCGACACCGAGCGGATTTGGGACTCCGAACCATCCTCCAGAAAGTCAAAGCCCATATTGGGGGTCGAAGGCAACGAACAAGCCGATATCACCGCCGGCGAAGTAGCCAACGGGATAATCCCACATGACACTATCGTAACCGTAGGCGCAACTCCCGAACCAACCGATGACGTGTGGCTGAACCTATGCCAAGGCGCGCCGACCACCACTCACAACCCCCACAACTTGAAAGCCGCCCTTCGGAAACACGCCAACGCTACAGTAGGCTGCGACGCCTCCGACGAAGCCCTGCACTCCCACCTCATAGACCATGCGTTGGCCACAGGTGTAATGCCGGGCCTCGTCACCCCCTCGGACATCACCACCTCGGAAAGAATCCATAGGCTGGAATTCATGTGGGGAACACGCTCAAGCCGAATGAGACGCAAAGGCCAACCGTCCTTCACATGCGGGAAATGCGGACAGCACCTCAGCAACGGTCAAATGGCAGGCAATTGCCCCTCCATGGCCGGCCTAAAGACAGACCGACACAACAGCATGCTTAAACTCCTCCTCAACGAGCTGGAAGTCCTAAACGGCGGTCGCTCGCACGTATTATCCATAAACGCAGGCAACCAACCTGTGGCTGACCTCTCCTCCCCCAAGAGAGACTCCCTGATCTCCGACCTATCCGACAGAATATCACACACAGTCCCGTGCATCAGCATCCCCGACCGCCTAGCGGACGCCCAAGAAGGGGAATCCGAAGGTCCGAGCGCCGCCCAAGCACCCACCCTGCTACCCACGACCATGCTACCCCCTCACCTCCGCCCTACACACTGCAAGCCGGACGCAGTACGCATCGTCGGATTCGATTGGGACCCGGCCACCGAAACATATCTCCCAACACCGATCCCAAAGCAGACTAAAAAATACAAATAATCGAATTCAAGTACTGTACCGATCTCAATCATGCCACCGTGCTCGCTCTCATCCGCGAAAAATACCAACACATGGTGAGCGCTCTACGTCAACAAGGCTGGCAGTGTCCGATTGAAATCATCCCCGCCACCCTCAGCCGCGGCGGCACCATGCACACACTCACACTAGAAGCCATCCATAGCCTCACGGTCCTCCGCCCCAAGAAGCAACCCCCGGACAAACCCCCTCCGCCTCCCAGCGCCGCTGCAATCCGCCTGTGTAGGAAACTCCAACGACACTCAATCGGATGGTTACATACTCTCCTCCGCATATCCCGACAATCCCTCAAACCTGCCATGTCCAACCCCAGTACCTCCCACACACCCCGCACGCACACCCACCGTTAACATACACGCTTTCCGCAGACCACCGTACATGACACCCCCGCCATGGCAGTGGGGACAATACCAAGCGGCATGGAAGGAGGAGGGGCGCGGGCGACAAGGAGGAAGGCCGGAAGCTGCATTCGTAATTCCTAGGGTTCCCGCAGCGGTTGGATAAAGCAGGTCCTAAAAGCAACTCGGCTTGGGCAGTGGAGAGCAGCAAGTCAACACGTTGTAAATCAAGTTCAATTTCAATTTGGTGGTCATCTAGGACGTTGAAGTAGAATTCCGCTCTGGGCATGGAGACTTGGTCCGGGTTGATGGCGGCGAGTATGATTGCTACTACGTGTTGTGTGTGGCGGTGCCATGCGGCCAATTGGGCGTGGGGGAACTCCGGGGTTTCGAGTCTGATCCGAATACGGTGCGTGGCATTCATTTAGCGCGCGCGGCCCGGACGACGTGTCCATAATGGACTCGGCTAGTTGCCAAGCTGGGTCCCATTGTACCTCGAAGGGGCGGATGGTGTCATCTTTATTGCTATTGATAACGCATTTGGCACACGACTTGGCAGTCGTGGCGGGGACGCACACGATGTGCATATGAATCATTCCGGCGCACCTTTGTGCATATGAATCATTCAGGTGTCTCTTTGCCCCACGCAGCTCGCGCACAAAGCCATCCTATGGTTCAGTCAGCAATAATAGAGTCCGCATGTATGTTGCCTGAAATGTGAGGCATGTCGACGTCTTGTGGGGCGCTGGCCTCAAGGGAAATGAATTCGTACGACGGCCCATTCAGTGGGGCCGCTGAAAACGCGCTGCTGCAGTACCGGTTGCTCGCTCTCGCGACGCGAGGCGCCAGTCCGAGCGCGAAAACATGGCCTTGCCATGCCGAAAATATCCCACGTTACGGACCCCGGCGAGCAGTTATCACCACGGTGCAGGGAACCAATTCGGCAGTACGAACGTGGCATGCGTCGTGGTGGGGGCCGCATGAAACTCGGCCTAAAAAGGTGCGAGATCAGCGCGAACGGCGGGTTGCAGTAAACATGCCGGTTCCGTTACCGATCTCGCAGGCAGCGCGGTCGATTGCCGACCAAAAGACCACGCCGTAAGCGTTCCGGCCGAGGGATTGGAGCACGCATCCGCGTCGAAAGGTCCGACTTCGGTGAGTTGGAGCTGGAAAATAGCCAGAAATAACTGCCGATCAGCTGCCCCTCTAACCATTACGTGCCGCATCCGCCAAACCGTTGTCTTTACCCGGAATTTGTCGTGCAACTACTATGTGCGGATTGTACGTCTGGCAAATTTGGTGCACGCGAGCAACAACTTGTTGATGTGGGGGTAAGTCAATCCGTCCTTGATAACCGCGCCTTCGGTCGCTGGAATCGCTGAAATCGGAAGGAAATATGTTTACCGCGTAACCGCAGCCCATATCGGTGTAATGTATCCGGAACCACATGTACAATTCACGCATGTTCGATGACCCATCGAGATTCGTACGAGTCAGATACTGCTTTGTAAAGCCATAATGCATTCGTTCATTACGCCACCGGGCGCCGCCTATAAAACCTGACACGTCCGAAGTAATAGCCTCGAAATCGTGTATTGGTTGCAGCACCCCAAGTACCCCGCATCTAGGGCGTACTTCGTGCAACGGTTGGAATAATTTTGCATCGTCCGGCAACAAGGGTAAAACCGACTTGTCCTAGCGCGTACTCGGCCCAGCATCGCCCCAATTGGCCGCGCGAGCACCACGTCCTCGGGTTGTACTCTCGATCAGACGGCATTGCACACCCGCGCCGTAGCAAAGCCAGCCACCAGCGAAGTTCCGAGATGGCCGGGTCGCTGACCCGGTACGGTTCGTCCGGGTCCCACTCATCAGTCGGACTCGACGTCAGGCCGGTGTGGAGTGTGTCACGCGCTGCATGCAACTCCGCCAAATAGGCATACATGCCCTCGAGGTAGAACGGCGCAGCGCCACTGCATCTTACCGACGACATCAACCAATCGCCCACGCGGCACCGACCCCGTGGCAAAAGCCAAATCGTAGACGGGCTGGGCTGCAACAGCACACTTAGCCGCCCGCGTTGCGGTAACGGACACCTCGCCCCGCACGGAATCAATGATCACGCCGGTATATTCCATGTGCGTGCTCGGCCACTCGGTCTTTACGTTCTTCGCTGGAAAGCCGTAATCGTCGAGGACCAAATAGAACATAGTATGTAATTGCTGCCACCGGGTAAGCGATCGGAAGAGTTTGAGGAGGAAATCAATTAGGTACGCCCCTGGCAGTCGCAGCTTCGAAGAGCCATCTTCCAAACTACCCGGGGGACAACATTTCAAGCCCTATGCGGGCAAGATATTATGAATCACTCGCACCCACAACTGCTGTTGTATGGCCGGCGACGACGCGACACCCATCATGGCGAATCGATATCGAAAACATTCGCCGGTCACCGGATGCTTGAACCCCATATGGTTGGTGTCGCCGATGTAAACGGGCCAGCAAAAGAATGCGTCCGTGAGGTCAAACTTCGCAACCGATTCAAATGGTTGAATGCCCGGGATTACATCGGAGAGAATATCTAAATCGCATGCGTGCCGCGCGATATTTGGGTTCATTTCAGACCGAAGGGAGTCGAATATGATCCGAATTGTACGGGTCATGCTTGATATTGCACGCAATCGCGCCATCCGTGCAGGGCACATACTGCAATATCGGCCTTCGACATGCCCCTGCCCGTGTTGCCGGTCCACCTCGGCCCCAGCCGCAACTTCGGTGGGCGACGAATCCACTGTTGTGCGAAGCCATAGTGCAACGCCTCCTTCAGTACCGCGGGGACGTGGTCTGCCGCTAGTAAAGCCTCGACGTTAATAACTACCAGCATCCCGGGCTGGTATATATCGTACTCGGTGTCAAAACCCCCATGTTGCCGCTCGTACCACGCTGCTCACTCCGCCGGCGCTCGCGGCGGTACGTTAAGTGTGAGCATGGCCGGAATGTCATGCCCTCGCGTGGCCAACTCGACATAATGCCTATGGGTATCGGTACTATCTCCATCGTGGGGTAGTTTAGGTACACCCCTTTTTAGGTAGAATTGGGTAATTTCTGCCCCGATTATGGCCATATATGATCCAACCCGGGAGGTATAGCTAAGATCGAAGTATTTTATAGGACTTTCAGAGGAGTATACCTACTAAGCGCTACATGCTGTGGTGAAGTCGAGGGCAGGGGGTGGGAAATCCAAGGAGGCTGGGTTGACCGGATTTCTGAATATGCCGCGCACCGCGTCGGGGGCCACTCACCGCGTCCCGGACCAGCACCACCGTCACTGTGCCCTTCGCCACGCCGAACTTATGAAAGCCTGTCCTAGCGTCACTCTAGCACCCGAAGGGGCAGGGGAAGCGGCGGGTCCCGTGCAAGAAGTGCCGAGTGCCGACACTACGCGCCACGAACGGCTGCCAATTGGCGACCAACACTAGCCGTCCATGTAAGCCAGGTAGCATGTGATTCCTAGCACTATTCCGTGTTCTAGTTGCTCCTCATCTCCCTTCCCGCTCGGCCTCGCCAGCTGGCATCGGGCGCCAGCGCCACATATGCACGAGTGTGGGATGGTAAAGCCTAGCCCCGGCAGGTAGCGCCCCGCCCCACGCGCGGCGATGTGGGTGCCACATCTCCTAGCCCCGTCGCCGCCCTTGACCGCTCGATATCGTAGCCCCCCGCCCCCTATGGTACCACCTTGATTTATCATCTACCTGTTGAATAATTCCCTCGTTGGAATCCGTGAGCAAACACTGCGATGGGTGGACGCGGGGCGGACATTCCCGTATGGTCGGTACTCCGGAGGTGGAGGTGTACCAAAAATATTGCTGGTGCACCCGGGACCCAAGCAACACCATCTGTGTCAGGCGCAGCCGAGATGAGCGACGCTGAGGTGTTTCAGCAGCACCTTCAGCATTTGGAGACGGTGTTTCGGAGGCTCGCAAAGGCGGGCATCAGACTGGCGCCCGGCAAGGGGATATGGTCAATCGCCCCGGTTCGGGATCCAGTCAGAATCCGACTAGGGTTGCGGGGCCTGAAAACCCTGCCCCATGTCGTGCTATCATGCCTAGTTTGGGTGCTCCATGCCAACACCTTGGACTTTGGCGCTTGATTTTGGCCCGGTGTACCAGAAACATCCCACGATATAGAGATACCCGTCTCAAAGCGCCGTCGGCAGATATTTGCGTTGCGAATTAGCTGAGACATGTCTTCATTCGACACACGAGAGAACGATGAGATGTCATTGTCACACAACCCCAGCGCCTTCGATAATTGTACAACAACCATCCGCTGGCAAGCCGGGCCCAGGGTCCGCCCCGGACGGCGACGGTCGACTGCCCGCTCATCGCACCTTCCGCTGCGATGCGCTGGATGCTGGACACTGGATGCTGGACGCTGGATGCTGGACGCTGGACAGCGCAAGCGGCCGCTTGCGCTGTCACAGTCACGACCGTCATAGTGAAGAGGAAGCGGTAGGGCTTCTCTCCGTAAACGCAATCGGCGATGACTGGCATCAAAGCCGATACATGGTGACTCGAGAATAAACCCTCTCCCCGTCATTTCTCGATCGGCGTCGCCCTCGGGTAGCCCGGCGCAGAGGGCGGGCGAGAGGGGGGGGGGGGAGGGGGGGGGGGGGGGGGGGAATCAATTGGTCTAACTAAAGGTGACCAGCACGGGCGTGCTTGCCCCCCAACGAACGAAGGCACGGCCTAATGATGGGCACATTAGCGGGGTGCTTTCGTGCGTTGTGTTGGTCGGAGCCACACAGAAAGCAAGGCTTGCTGCGAGGTTGTAGTTGAATCCCCCCCCCCCCCCCCCCCCCCCCCCCGCCGCCACCTGCCCCACCGCCTTGGCCGCCACTGCCCCCTACATCGATCGGCCCGGCCGGCTCGATCCATAGCGCGTTGATGTTGCGCCGTGCAAACGGGTTGAGCTCCTTCCGGAGGCCATCGTGGAAATGTGGCGACACGCGTGCATCGAACATATGTAGCTGACGCTCCATGATGCAGCGCAAACACGCCCTCCAGCCCGAGAGTGGCGTCGGACCGCTGAATGATGACAATCGTGATTGTGCATGTTGCACGGATAACGTTAAATTGTATCCCACGCCAGCTCCGAGCCCGGGCGTGCTCGGCCCTCCTCGAGCGGCAGCTTAATGTCGTAGTAAAGCAAACGCGGCCATACCACGACGCATGCCACCCCCTCGCGACGGGGCACGCCTATAGCTGGGTCGAGGTACGCCACGTCGTCGCACAAGCTGACGAGCCGAGCACTGATAAATTCCAAATGTTCCGCGAGAGGTTCGTCCGCCGAATGATAGGCTCGTCGCGCGGCAGCCGGGAGGTGGGCGCACCGTGGTTGAGTTCGGTGATGACCGTCGCTTGCTAACTTTGCTTGACGTCCCGGTGCCGGACGCATCGGGCCATACGGCAGAGGGGCAGGCGGATGGTTGGCGCGCGTAGGTGACTACCCCCTCCCGCTACGGGTGCGGGTCGTTTCAGGCCCGCCAGTGTCTGCTCGACGCCCTCCATGCAAGTGGTGATCCCTTGCACTAGCTCCACCACTCTTGCCAGTGCAACTCGCTCTTATTGCACACAGTTGCCACCGAGGGCCGGCTCGTCAGCTGGTGTTTCCTCACGTTGTCCAGCTGCGGATGTCGACGCTCCTCCCGGGGTTGTCGGCACGTGCTTCAGGTCGCGGAAGAAGGACTCGTGCACCGGGATACACAAACGGAACTAGGCATCACTGGCGCGTTGTCGTCGTTCAACTCCCGGCCGAGTAGAAGGCCCCGCTCCATGCGGGTGTCGTAGCACACGAAGCACACGTGCACATATCGGTCGCCCATGAGCACATAGTTGTCGAGAATCTGAATTCGCGACTTGATGGCGCCGCAAGCGCAGTGCTCGCACCGCACCGCCTCGTCCGGACATTCGACCTCCAAGTGCTCCTCCGATGTCTTGGCGCAGATGCAACAAACCGTCAGCGGCCGGGGGATTGTCCGCCGCGCTCGTCCCTTGCCATGATATGTAGACCATGTGACTTGTTGTTGCCGCAGAGCGGCGCGTTACCAACCGGTGCGTGAGGGCAACGCTTGCCATCCTTTTGCGGTGCGTTGCACTACCGTGCTAGCGACATGCCGTTGCCCGAAACACGCACCAACATATGCTGTCGTACAACGCCACATAGCGTGTCTGGTCGTCTGAACTCAACGCTACCAGTTGCTCTCGGCCCGCGCAAGGTGGCGTGCCAGCATAGTCAGCTCGGCGCTGCCGCCGTCCTTGTTGCCCACGTATATGACCTTGTGCACTTCGGCGACGCTTACCAGGCGGCGCAACCAATCAATCGCGGAGTGTCCGTCCTTTCCCACACGATGCAGCTCGACCACCAGGGCTGCGGGGGTTCCAAGGTTAGCGGCTCCCTCAGCCCCTTCCAAGCGACTCGGGCTGGGAGTCATGATACGGTCGGGCGGGGTGATGGGGGTAAGAGCGGGTAGTGGCGAGAGGGAAGTCTTGTCGGTATCTCAGCGATTATAAAGCCGGAACTGAGCCGGATCTTGGAGACCTCCTAACTATTTGCAGTGGGATAGCCGAAGCGAGGTTCCTACGACCCCTACGGCCCACTACATCCTCTGACCTAGTGCTAGTCGCTTGATCATCCTCTTCCGTTGCTCCTGTGGCTGTTGCCGGTTGGAGATCAACGATTCTCCAACTGATTGAGCTGTGGCAATAGCTGTCGGTAGGCGTTGAATAATTAGTTAAATATTAGATCGGCGGTGGTTAGATCGACTAGCTAGGGCGAACGTAGGGCTAGCTAAGGGGGCGCACCTTCCACTTGAGTGGAGGTCACTAGCCGCGTGCGATGCCGCTAAACTAGTAAAGGCATCGGTGTGGGCGCGTTACGAATCGTCGGCATCGTTAGCACGCAATAAAACCTGGGTATATATGTGCATGCGTCTTATATGCGTCAAACCCGTTGCCACAGTACGGTGTGGGTGTCCCCGCGGGGGGTTGTGGCCGGGCTGCACATTCTGATAAATTACGCACCCGAGTATTTCCCACTGCCCGCCGATTGGCCCGGATTCATGCCATGCCTGAGCGGTTCCTGGAAGACTGCCCTGCATGTGGCGGAGGTGATGAATCTGAGACTATCGAACATATGGTGGTGGAGTGCCCGCGGTGGGGGTATCACCGTCATAATTTTTGAGTTGTTTGTTCCGGAGTTGAGGGATTTTATTAGTTGTCAGGTTATTGCGTCAACACCCGAGGACTTAACTGCCTTTATTCTGGGCGGGGTCCCCCCCTCCCTTCACGGCGCCCTGGATTTTACTGGGAATGGGAATTTTTCCAGCCTATGGCTTCGGGCCCTCCTTCAGATTGCCTTCTTTGTTGCACATGTATTGCACTCCCGAAATGCTTTGCTCCGCGGGTTGGGGCTTGCCCCAACTCCCATTACTCGAATGGGCCGACGCCCAACCGGGTAGGGCGGACCTTTCGTTGTTAGTGCCGGGTACATGTACCTTGTACCATGGCAGTTCTCTTTGTAGTGCGCTTTTGTGAAAGCCCTGATGTAACTATATTATTTGTACCATGGCAGTGTTTTAGACGGTGATCCAACAGTGCTGGAAATTCCGTCACTGTCCCCTAGTTAGTTCTTGCAAAGTGCTCCGGCAATTTGCTTAATGACTATAAATGGACCGTCGCCTTCCCAGGGCTTTCCGTAACTGGATTGCTTCCTAAACGGCCGTCGTAGAGACGCTGCAAGGGTTTCACTGGTGCCAGTCCTGTCCCGGGGCGAAAAAAAAGCGGAGAGCGCGCGACGCACGCGGTCGCGCCGCCCCTCCCGAAAGCATCATTTATTCGCCGCGGGTATGTCACCACGACAGCTCCGACGAACATTAGGGTTTTCCCTCGTTCCCTCGTTCGTATGAGTTCCTTGGCCGATACCACCATCAGACCCGGGAACTTATGCTGACTCGGGCGCTCAGTGGTAGAGCGAGTGACTACGAGTATGTAAGTCGGCGGCTCGAGACCGGCCGGGCCGTGAGAGCTTAGTCGTCACTGCATACTCGTACCGGTACTGTCTCATCTCGTAACAAAGACGCAGTGATTCAGTACCGGGGTACGTCACGAATCGAATGAGGACCTGAAAAATGGGCCAACGTGCGGATAGGCGGGCTGGTCCCAGCTCGCCTAGGCCGTCTGTCCGGATTACGAGTACCTGTACCCGTAATACCGGCAAAACCTTTTATCCCTCGTTCGTATGAGTTCCCTGGTCGGTCCAACCATCAGACCCGGGAACTTATGCTGACTCGGGCGCTCAGTGGTAGAGCGAGTGACTACGAGTATGTAAGTCGGCGGCTCGAGACCGGCCGGGCCGTGAGAGCTTAGTCGTCACTGCATACTCGTACCGGTACTGTCTCATCTCGTAACAAAGACGCAGTGATTCAGTACCGGGGTACGTCACGAATCGAATGAGGACCTGAAAAATGGGCCAACGTGCGGATAGGCGGGCTGGTCCCAGCTCGCCTAGGCCGTCTGTCCGGATTACGAGTACCTGTACCCGTAATACCGGCAAAACCTTTTATCCCTCGTTCGTATGAGTTCCCTGGTCGGTCCAACCATCAGACCCGGGAACTTATGCTGACTCGGGCGCTCAGTGGTAGAGCGAGTGACTACGAGTATGTAAGTCGGCGGCTCGAGACCGGCCGGGCCGTGAGAGCTTAGTCGTCCCTGCATACTCGTACCGGTACTGTCTCATCTCGTAACAAAGACGCAGTGATTCAGTACCGGGGTACGTCGCGAATTGAATGAGGACCTGAAAAATGGGCCAACGTGCGGATAGGCGGGCTGGTCCCAGCTCGCCTAGGCCGTCTGTCCGGATTACGAGTACCTGTACCCGTAATACCGGCAAAACCTTTTATCCCTCGTTCGTATGAGTTTCCTGGTCGGTCCAACCATCAGACCCGGGAACTTATGCTGACTCGGGCGCTCAGTGGTAGAGCGAGTGACTACGAGTATGTAAGTCGGCGGCTCGAGACCGGCCGGGCCGTGAGAGCTTAGTCGTCACTGCATATTCGTACCGGTACTGTCTCATCTCGTAACAAAGACGCAGTGATTCAGTACCGGGCTACGTCGCGAATTGAATGAGGACCTGAAAAATGGGCCAACGTGCGGATAGGCGGGCTGGTCCCAGCTCGCCTAGGCCGTCTGTCCGGATTACGAGTACCTGTACCCGTAATACCGGCAAAACCTTTACAAGGTACATCCCTTGTCCGCTCGGTAGAGCGGTCGTCTCGTGTGCGAGAGGTACCGGGTTCGATTCCTGGCCGATGTATTTCGGCAATATCGGCCCGGCGTGTCCCGGGTTTACTCGGTTGATGCATTAGCCCTTCGGGGTTCGAATGAGGCAATGGTCTATGGGCTATGCCAGACCTACGACTGCAGTTGGCGCACGAGGTCAAGTGCTGGGGCGGCTTCGGCCGATGTCCCGGGGCGAACTTTTATTAGGGTTTTAGTGCGAAATATACCCTTCCGCCGGACGCTCTCACCTGACGATGTCGTCGTCGCGGTGCTGCTTCGAGGGCGGGCTAAGGGAGGGCTTAGCTGCAACCCCGCCGCCGCCGGAGGGCACACTGAAGGTTCCTTCCAGTGTATCCGCAGACACTGCGCTTGGATTTGTCAGCATCACTGCCGCCTGCCCTCCCGCTAGTCGGTGACCCAAAGCAGCAACACCCCTTGGGTGCGAGCACTGTGGCGACAACTGTAGCCCCGATCGCGCGACGATTCGTGTGATGCCCCCCCCCCCCCCCCCCCCCCCCCCCCCGCCGCCTCTAACTATCCCAAACGCCAAGCTTTGCCGCTCAGCCCCAGACACGCCCACTCCGTTCATTATCCGCAGGCAAACAGAAACGCAGAGAATCACCGTCAGTACTGCACCAGAGCCTATCGTCCAGTCGAGCCACTGAAGCGATGGAAGAGGTCGAGGAGCTGCGGGCGGTGCGTTGACCACAGCCCCCCCCCCCCCCCCCCCCCCCCTCCCCCCCCTTTCAATATAACCAGACTGCCCCCAAACCCCGCCCATGCCAGCGCCTGAACAACTGCACTTCCGCGCCGCCTGTATTCAACCCAGGCCTGCCTGGTCGCGAAGGAAGAAACCGCAGCGGTGCGCGTGAAACTCCGCAACGCTGTCACCAAGGGGAAGGCCATCGATGAGGAGCGCCGCGCGCTGCAGGCGCGCCTCACCGCGGTAATGGTCGCCAGCACGGTCTGCCATGCTTTTGTGCACCGAGAAGCGTTAAGATGCCTCAAAGAATACAAGCTCGAGGAGCTTGCGAGGGGTAGATGAGTGGGAAGCACAGTGGCGGCGTAGCATTCGAGGCCAAAAAAAACGGTTAGCATGGAAGGGTAGCGACGCATCTCGTCAAAGGGCGGTGGACAGGCGTGTAGTGCATAGTGCAACTTCATTTCACTGAATAGTACCTCGTACAGTGTTGGCAAGAAAAGGAATGTGTCAAAGGCCAGTTTCACAGTACATTCGTACAGTGTTAGGCTGGACTCAAATTTCCACCCCCCAAAAGGGGTACAATATTGAGTTAAGGGGGGTGCAATTTTGAGTCCAGAAATGTGCCCATTTTGACTCAATAATCGCCCTTTTCCCATTATTTCCCAGTGCCCGCCGATTGGCCCGGATTCATGCCATGCCTGAGCGGTTTCTGGAAGACTGCCCTGCATGTGGCGGAGGTGAAACTGATACTATCGAACATATGTTTGTGGAGTGCCCGCGGTGGGAGTATCACCGTCTTACTTTTGGGTTGTTAGTTCCGGAATTCAGGGATTATATGAAGTAACTTGACAGTTGAATCAGCGATGCGTCGATTTTTCAGAAAATTTCAAAAGAACGGGTTCTATATCACAGGCCTACAGTTCCATCAATTGCATTGCCAGCGCTTTGAAGTACCAGCAACGAGCGTTTGCATTGCCAGCGCTTTGAAGTACAAGAGTTTTTTTTCCATTACCAGCAGCGAGTAGCGAGTACCAATACTCATAGCCTCCCAACTGTGAGATCGTAATCGGACGGGTGTGTAAGTAAGGACCGTGGGTGGGCGGGCGGGCGGGCGGGTGGGTGGATTATAGTACGTAGTAGTACATGCCAGTAGATAAGCGCTTTAGTCATGCACCTATAGGCCCGATCCGCTGCACTATACGGGTACCCGTACGGCAATAAAGCTCACCGCCGAAAATCGACGCTTAGCTGGATTAGTAGTCAGGTTATTGCGTCAACACATGAGGACGTATTTGCCTTTGTTTTGGGCGGGGTCCCCCCCTCCCTTCACGGCGCCCTGGATTTTACTGGGAATGGGAAAATTTTCGAGCTATGGCGTCGGGCCCTCCCTCACATTGCCTTCTTTGTTGCACATGTATCGCACTCCCGAAATGCTTTGCTCCGCGGGCTGGGGCTTGCCCCAACTCGCATTACTCGAATGGGCCGACGCCCAAACAGGTAGGGCGGACCTTTCGTGGTCAGTGCCGGGTATTTTGATGGCACTGTTTTAGACGGTGATCCAACAGTGTTGGAAATTCCGTCACTGGCCTTCAATTAGTTTTGCGGAATGCTTCGGGAATTTGCTTGATGACTATAACGAACGTCGCCTACCCATGGCTTTCCGTAACTGGATTGCTGCCCAAACGGCCGTCGAAGAGACGCTGCAAGAATTTCACTGGTTCCAGTCCTGTCCCGGGGCGGAAAAAAAACCTGATTGCTAATAAAATATCCCTAAATTCCGGAACTAACAATAACCCCAAATTATGACGGTGATACCCCACCCCCCTCGCGGGCACTCCACCAACATATGTTCGATAGTCTCATATTGACCTCCGCGCCACATGCATGGCAGTGTTCAAGGAGCCGCTGAGGCATGGCATAAATCGGGGCCAATCAGCGGGCAGTGGGAAATACTCGGGTGCGTAATTGTATCATACTGTGCAGCCCGGCCACAACCCCCGCGGGGACACCCACATCGTACTGTGGCAACGGATTTGACGCATAAGACGCATGGACATATATACCCCAGGTTTTAGTGCGTGCTAACGATGCTGACGATTCGTAACGCGCCCACACCGTTGCGCCTTTACTACTTTAGCGGCATCGCGAGCGGCTAGTGACCTCCACTCAAGTGGAAGGTGCGCCCCCTCAGACAGCCCTAATTTCGCCCTAGCTATTCGATCTAAACACCGCACGGTCCCCGACGTCCACGTGTTAGGGCGCGCCCGACTTGGCTGATATACTAAATGGGTTGTACATGTATTCCAGTCGGACGCTTCAAGGAGCACCCGAGCCCGTGCCGCAGTGGCCGTAGCCTCTATGGGCGCAATATCCAATTCCCGCATCATCGGTGCAGTGGCCACCCCAGGGAAGTTTTCACCCACCCCAATAATAAGGCACCGCAAGCACTAATTAAGGACGGTTTGTAACTATTTACTTATTGCGCCGGTAGTTCTATCCATACTCCATACTTCACACCCGTAAGTTAGAACCGGTAGTACACAGGTTTAAAGACAGACACACGCACATTAATAGGAATTCTGTCCCGTCCACCGACTGATACCGAATCGAGCGCCTCAATGGCGTGTTTACCCTTCTCAACCCGGTCGTCTACTATGTGCCGCATACCTAGATCCGAGTTAATGACCTTACTTATAGGTAAGTTAATACCTATATTCATTTGCAACCGGTGCATACCCATTCCCCCCAAGCTGCCATCGGGTGCGGCTTGTTCGCGTAACGCGGTCTCGTCGGAGTGTCGGCCTAATGCCATCACCCCACACTTCAGTACCCTCAACCCCATAAAATTGTCCTTCGCCCATTGCGAGAAGTGGGCGAACATGGCATGCAGGTTATCGAACGAGCATGTGATACCAAAAGCGTCGTCCGCGTATAACTGACCTGGCACATGTAGTGGTTGCCTTGCCGCCAATATGTCGGTGCACGCTGGTACATCACACCCAAGGTGTTCTACCCCATCGAATGTATCGTTAATGAAGATGTAAAATAGGATGGGGGAAGCGGGGCACCCCTGTCGGGGGCTGTGGCCCTATGGGTATGGGGTTTGATAGTGTTCCCGGGGCCACCCTGTCTTAACCCGTACCATACTATCCATGTATAAAGTTTAATAAAGATAAGCATATGAAGCAACCTGACATTTGAATCAGCGATGCGTCGATTTGTTAGTACCATTTACCATTTTGTTAGTATCATTGATTCATTAGTCGCTACTAGCAGCGAGTACCGAGTACCAGTGGCGAGTAGCGAGCACCAGTAGCGAGTACCGGCCCTGCGCGCTGCGCGCTCATAGCCTCCCAACCGTGAGATCGTAATCGGACGGCTGTGTAATTAAGGACCGTTGCGTGGGTGGGTGGGTAGGTGGGTGGATTATAGTACTTAGTAGTACATGCCAGTAGATAAGCGCTTTAGTCATGCACCTATAGGCCCGATCCGCTGCACTATACAGGTACCCGTACGGCAATAAAGCTCGCCGCCGAAGAATCGACGCTTCGCTGGATCACCCGTGACTCCTATGGCTTGTAGTTTTAGGAATTAAAGCTCATGAGGTACGGTGTCATATGCCTTTCTAAAGTCAACAAATCCCGCGTACGTGGGTAGACCAAACGCTTTGGGACGGGCCGCAATATCGAACAAGCTAGCGACTTGCATGGGCCCCTCCTCATTTCGCATTTTACCCGCTTGTCAACTAACGGCGTATTATCCCTTTAGCTTGGCAGACGTCTTGCAAGCGTTGGGTTATTACGGTCATAAGGAGTTTCATAGCGGCACCCATGATCGAAATACCCCTATACTTGTCGATAACGGCCGAGTCGCCTTTTTGGGGCACCGATACTATGGCCGAGCTACGCCAGTGCTGGGGTATATAGTTCTTAGTTTATATCCCGTTAATTAAGGCTAGCACTGCCTTGCCAAAATGGCCATTCGGGACGTATACCGCCAATTTTAAAGCCTCCGCAATAATCCCATCTCGCCCATGTGCCTTTTCATTTTTTAAACGCCTAAGAGCCTTGACTAGCTCCTCCCATGTTATATGCCCATTAATCCCGATTGGTGCGGGGGCAATGGGTGGCGATGTACCGAGGCGGTGTTCCCACGCCGCACCTTATATCGCAACCCGTTGTGCTAGGGGGTGCGGGGGGGGGTCACACAGCAGGGTTTAGTGCCGCGCTCAGCACGCATTGATTTCGCCCGGCTCGGTATGAAGTATCCCCGATACCGGATCGCGTATTGGCTCGTCGTTCGCGCCCTCGAATGAACCATGCCTGCCCCTTACGGAGAGAGATAAGCCCTATTATTCGAAAAGCCACTAGACTTTAGTCGTAGATGAGACTCCTTACCTAGATTATTTTGCCGATCTAGGAGACCGCGCGGGAGATCTACGATTTTACCCCATATTCGAATATATCCGTCTCAAATCGTTATCATCGTAACAAATCGTCTCGAGACGGCCGCACCTCCCGCGCCAGCCCCTGCCGCTAGGATTGGGCCACCAACCCAAAGCCACCGCGGCCCGCATCACAACTCACTGCTCACTGTCCCACCCGTCGGTACCCAACTTCCGAGCCCCCATGCTACTCGACGGGCCGCCATTTCACCGTGCCCGAGCGCCAGAAGGAACTAGCCGCAGTTGGCGCGGCTCCACCCTCGGTCGCCATCGTTGGGTCTCGTGACTGTCGCGCGACACATAATAGAGCGACACACAAGCGAGCCTAACATGACGGAAGGACGCCCATGATATGTACCGGATGGGCCCGAAAGGCCCTCGATGCCAATCTAGGTCGTTTTGTCCTATGTATTTGCGCGAATCTAGGACCTTCGTCGGAGGTCGAATCTACGACGTCCTAGATTGAATCTACGATCTAGCGGCTTTTCGAATATGGGGTTGTCCTAGATTAGCGGCGTTTCAAGTTGAGTCGAGTTTGCCAAGAAGGTCGCGTAGATTGTTTTACTGGCTTTAACTGGCAAGAAGTTTAAAGAGCTTAAACTGGCAAGAAGTTTTAGTGAAAACGTGGAGGGAAAACGGAGTCATGGGCAAGTGGAAGATGGCATGCTCAACTACTAAGGCTGCTTTTATGTCTACTCGTGCTCACCCAAAAAACGGCGCCACGACGGGTGAACTAGTAACCCGTACCACGTAGCAGCAACGGTAGCCGGAAAAGCGGTTTGGAAAGGAGGAAACCCATAAGCTAGTCTAGATCATTTAAATTGAGTCGAGTTTTGCCAGCGATGAGCGAACGGAGAGAGCGGTAGATTGACGAAGAAGGGGTAGCGCCATATGTCACGAAGAGGGCACCGGGAAGGCCACCGCTGCGGCGTCTTGTTGAACTTGGACGGGGCGAAGGGGCGCGATGTGATCGAAGAAGAACCACGCGCCAGGTGAAGGGAGGACGTGAGGATCGATGTAGTCCATGACGACGTGGGGAGTTTGTGGCCCCGCCGCCTTGGTGGAGAATGTGGGACAGCGGAACTCCGATCGCGTTTGCAGAAGAGGCTGCACCCGCCTTGCGGAGGCTGTGAGAGCTCCAAGAAGTGCCGGCGGGAGGGGCGGCGGCCGGCAGTGGCAGGGAGACGAACGGCCGTAGAGAGCCAGTCCGACATTGTAGCGGCATTCCAAGATTTGGTATGCTCGCTCGGGGTGACCGCCCTGAAGTTTGTCTCGGCCACGGCAACAGAGACCAGGGGGCAGACTGTCGATGAAGCGGTGCAGGAGATGGGCGACACGGGGTGCTCCGACACGGGAAGGAGTAGCACACGTAGGTAGTTAGGGCTGCGCCGTCCGACACGCACGCCCCTTCTCACGGTACATTTGAAGGGTTATGTTGTAGGAGTCGACATGCACGTCCCGCACTCGGCAAAACACGCCAGTTGGTCCCCTGGCAAAGAACATAAAGTTAACAACCGAGGGCATGAGGGCCCGGAAGTCGTACTGGTACTCGGGGGGGAGAGCAGACACAATCAACTCGGCCCGCTCGACAAAAGCGTAAGCGACATCGGCACGCAGCGGTACTCGCTAAGGGGCAGCCTCCATGCGGCGTTGCCTTAGCAGGCCACGACGCGCGGCGGTGAGGTGCAAGTTGTCCTTAGCGATGGTGTCGATGTTTTGTAGTTCGAAGGAAGTGTTGATTGTTGACAGGTAGGGATGTAACGACCGAGCTCCAATGTGGCCCCGCTCACCAATCCAAGCAACGTACCGGACGACAATGACAGTGCTCGCCTCAAGCGGGCCGATGTTCTCGGAGTCGTGGCAAGACTCTGCGAACTGAGCAGCTTATTGCCGGCGTAGCTCTTGAGCGTCTGGGCGGTGAGTGGGCTGGAGAGTAGGTCGAGGGCATGATGTCCTAGCTCGTCCGAGCCGAACGCTTCCTGTAGACAGGGCCGGAGTAAAGCATCCCATGGGGCGGCAGCTTCGGGCTCGTCAATTATTTAAGTACGACGCTTGGCCGACGGAGTGAATGAGGCCGGTTCATTACAGCAAAGTAATCAGCCGCGGCGCATAGATTGCAGGCGGTTGACCGGTAATTGCTGAACGGGCTAGTTTGGGCACCGGCACAAGTTTGCGGGACAAGGTTCAGGTAGAAGGGCCGCCCCGCACGCACGCCAGTCGAGCTCGTAGCACTTGTCCCGCGCGCATGACGTACACGCGCGAAGCGAGAGGTATATTTTTTGAGATATAATTTTACATGTTTTGAGATATAATTTTACGCCTTCTGAGATATAATTCTACACGTTTTGAGATGTATACTTTTGAGATATAATTTTACACATTTTGGGATATAACTTTTTGGGATATAACTTTTTGAGATATCATTTTATACGTTTCGAGATGTAATTGTACACGTTTTGAGACATCTATTTTTTAGTTCGAGATACAATCATCCGGGCCTCTAATGCCGGGTGCGGCTAGTGTTCTGTATATATATTGCTTAATTTCAAATTATGGCTGGGATAGGGAGAATGGCAACACATTGCGGTCAGCAGGTGCTAGAGGGGGCGGCCCCTATTTACGCAGCGCAATGCCAGGAACCTTCCGGCACTGCATGCAACATAGGCACTACACATTTTCTGGTGCCACGCGAAATTGCAACCGTCGCATGCTACAATACGGTCACCGGCATGGCTTGAAACTCGGCCGCACTCAAAGCAACACGCATCTGCCTAGGAGAACATGGCCGCCCCAGTGCATGCGCGCTTCTTGCTCAGGCGAGTGTCCTTGGCCTGCTGTGTCTCTAGTCCTTGCGCATGCTTTGTTGGGCGGCCCTTGCTTGGTTTCCGCCCAATGCACTCCATGCTTTGTTATGCAGGAACAGAAAACAGTTGCTTGTATAGTCCCCATGCGACCACGTCTGGGCATATAGCGCGCCGCAAGAAGTCCTCACGCCCGCATGAAAAGTGCACAAGCCATCAAAGGTGCATGTAGCGCCACCAGGACCCGAAAGCCTTCCACAATGTTCAGGTAGCTTTGGATGTTGCTACCAGAGGAGCGCCCGGGAGTGAAATACTCCACAGCAAAATGGATGGCCATCTTCCCAAGAGCTAGCTGGTGCCCCTTCTTCGACTGGGCTAACTCGCGGAGGCTCTCGCGTCTTTTGCGCTGGCAGGAGAATCGCATCGGTGAAGCCAGAGGTGGCGATCTTGGCTTTGGACAGCAGCGGCGCCAACTTCAGCGCCCAGCCATGCCATCTTTCTCGGTCAGCAGCTGCGCCCTCCGTTAGGTGTGGTTGGAGTGTTGTGGCGATGTGGGAAGAGGTTGGAGATTCTTGGACTTTTTCTCTAACCTGTCAGAAATCTCCGCCAGGAAGCCACCAACGGGGAGCCTCTGCCGCGGAAGCTTCTTCTTCATGCTGGCAAAGCTTGACTCGGAATGGTTGTTGTGGACAGGCAAGCCAGATGGTGTGCTAGCTAAATGCCACTTGTCCCAATTACCACCCCATGTACCCTTAAGGTGGGTCGACAAGGCCTCCTCTCCCTCTGCCTGCAGCCATTGGTTGTAGCAGGCTGCTTCCCCCTCTAGCATGACAAGAGCATGAATTGGAATCAATGGGTGCGTGTGAGTGCGACACAAACATGACATGTGCTGAACATGCTAGGGAAAGGTGCTTACTATGGCCGTCCGCGTTGGTGTGCACCTTGTGGATGCGCCGCAAGGTGCAATCACTTCCTGGTACATTTGCTGATTTACCAGTAGTTATCTTTCAATGGCATTCATCGTTGGCTTATTTGCCAAAATAAGATGCAACGAGAGTTTCAGTCAAGCCGCGGGCGTTTGCGTTGCAAACGCTTATACTCATTGTCCCGGCTGGCGGCCATCGCGGCGTCCAGTGCGCCATCCTTAATGTGGCATGCACGTGCCATCATCGGTGTAAATGTCCCTACCATGCACAACCATCCAAGTTGGGTGCAATAACAACAAAACACCTTCGATTCTTCCCGTCCTCCCATCACAAACAAGTCATCATTCTCGTTGTCCAGAAAAAGCCGTAAATCTTTCCGCCATGGTGTCCCTCCTGCGGCGCCACAGGCATCGCTGCGGTGGCATGGCGGGTCCGCAACATGGCAGCCTGCAACGACGGCACGCTCCACCAACTCCGGCCCAGCGCGGTCCTGGTCCTACCCCCCAGCGCGCCCCAGCCCAGGCCCCACCGCCCAATTCCACAACCACCCCTCACAGTTCATTCGCCAACACGCACCACCCCCCTAAACCCCCATGCCAACCCAGCCCTCGACGATGACCCGCTCACCCCCACAAGCCCCTATGCCCAGATGGCGTCAACCAATACCTCGTCCACTGGGCCCGGGAATCCTCAACATTGCGGCAATCAACGCCCAAAAGCAAATGGGCTTCATGCCGGCCTCGTGCACACCCATCACACAAGACTGCCTTCCGCCACGAGAAGTACAAAACGCCGGTCGACGTCATTGTACCCACTGCCACCTCCCCGTTGCATGCATAGTCTGGAACTGCCCAGTCACAAGGTGCCATAACGTGGTCCACGCACCCCGCTTGCGTCATCGCCAAGGATGCCAGGTGTGCCAAATGCGTCCTTAAAAACAACCACGACGACACCATTCACCTATTCGAGGTCGAATGGGAACCAACCTGGCAACTAGCCGACTCAATTATGGACACAAAATCCGGACCGCGCGCACTCAATGCAAGCCATCGCATTCGATGAATGAGACTCGAAACCCCGGAATTCCCCCCGCTCAACCGGCCGCGTGGCACCCCTCCAATCACAAAGTGGAAATCACAGGCTCGCCACCATCAATCCGGACCTGGACTCCCTGCCTGCGGGGGAATTCACTTCAACGTCCAGGACACACATCAACTAGTGTTCCACAAGCCGGACGGCACAGCCTCCCTACCCTCGACCGCCGACGAAGGGTCGAACACCTCCACTTTCTCTTCAGACCGGACCGAACAAATAAGACGTTTGCAGAGGAGGTTTATGCGCTCCTAGACAGAGTGGGCACCCTTACGAGTGCCGACGACAATTCCAAACACCAAATCCGAAGAAACAGATGGGCCACGGATGAGCGCTTTACATTGGCAATCATGACCGCCCTCCATGCCCGCACATAACTTTTCAGCGACCCCCTCAACAAGTTGATCTACACCTCCCAATACCATAGTATGTACCCCGAAGATGTAGTTTTCGGCGCTAGAACCCCCAACGACCTGTACTTGTGGGCTGAAACGTCCCTCGCTAACCCCGAATACGATGAAAAAAGTATGATGAAAGCGGTGCAACACGCTCTCCGTAGCGTGCACGCTCAACGGCACGAGTCTACCACCACGGTGCTCATCCTCCCCGAGTGGATAGACGCATCCTACAAGAAAGCTCATCTCCTCAACCACCCCTACATGCATAAATTATGCGAGCTCCCCGCGGACCTCACCAAATTCCGGTCCCCAGACCAACACACCGAGACAGCCCCGAACAAGGACCTCGGCACCAAATGGCCGGTGGGAGTGTACTTGGTGGCTTCCGCCCCCTACCTCGCAAACGTCAACGCAGCGGAAGCTTCGACCAAGATGTCGGCTGCCCCTCCGGTCTTGTACCCCGCCGCCGCACTTCCACCTTAACACCACCCAACGCCCAATAGCCGGACGCAGCAAGAGCAGCAAATCATGCCCCGTCTTCCGAGACCACCTCGCGACTGGCGGATACCACCCGCCGCACAGGAATCCGCCCACTGACATCACCAATCCCGTCCATACAACTCATGGAACGACGGCACGACCCGAAACGCTTTACATACATCGACGGCTCCCGCATCCACCTCGGGAGCGGTGGGAATCGGTGCCGGGACTACACGCCGGGCAATAAACCCATCGCAGTGGGAGTGGACGCGGACAATATTCGCCGCCATCACCAGAGCCGAACTGGCCGCCATATCGGTGGCACTCGAGTCTGACCTACCGAAGCACATCCTCTCAGATAGCGTAGTCTCCCTTCACCTAATAGAGCGCATGATGTACCGGCCAGTCACCTTTCGACGCCACGCTCACAAAATACTACTCGAACATATAGTACGCCAACTCCGACACCGAGCGGATTTGGGACTCCGAACCATCCTCCAGAAAGTCAAAGCCCATATTGGGGTCGAAGGCAACGAACAAGCCGATATCACCGCCGGCGAAGTAGCCAACGGGATAATCCCACATGACACTATCGTAACCGTAGGCGCAACTCCCGAACCAACCGATGACGTGTGGCTGAACCTATGCCAAGGCGCGCCGACCACCACTCACACCCCCACAACTTGAAAGCCGCCACTTCGGAAACCACGCCAACGCAATCAGTAGGCTTGCGACGCCTCCGACGAAGGCCATTGCACTCCCACCTCATAGACCATGCGTTGGACAAGGTGAATTGGCCGGGACCATCGTCACCCCTCGGACATCACCACTCGGAAAAGAATCAATAGGCTGGAAATTTCATGAGTGGGAAACACAGCCTCCAAGCCGGGAATGAGACGCAAAGGCCCAGCACGCTTCCTTCAACCATTGCGGGAAAATGCGGACAGCACCATAAGAACAAAAAAAAGGTCACCATGGCAGGCAATTGCCCCATCCATTGGCCGGCCTAAAGACAGACCGACAACAACAATTCATGCTTAAAACTCCTTCCTCAACGAGCTGGAAAGTCCTGAAACGGCGGCGCCTGGACGTATTATCCATGGAGGCCAGGCAACCAACCATGTGCTGGCCTCTCATCCCCCAAAAGAGGAAACTCCAATGGTCTTCACGACCTAACCGACAGAATCACACAACACATAGTCCCGTGCATCACGCATCCCCGACCGCCTAGCGGACGCCCAAGAAGGGGAATCCGAAGGTCCGAGCGCCGCCCAAGCACCCACCCTGCTACCCACGACCATGCTACCCCCACCTCCGCCCTACACACTGCAAGCCGGACGCAGTACGCATCGTCGGATTCGATTGGGACCCGGCCACCGAAACATATCTCCCAACACCGATCCCAAAGCAGACTAAAAAATACAAATAATCGAATTCAAGTACTGTACCGATCTCAATCATGCCACCGTGCTCGCTCTCATCCGCGAAAAATACCAACACATGGTGAGCGCTCTACGTCAACAAGGCTGGCAGTGTCCGATTGAAATCATCCCCGCCACCCTCAGCCGCGGCGGCACCATGCACACACTCACACTAGAAGCCATCCATAGCCTCACGGTCCTCCGCCCCAAGAAGCAACCCCCGGACAAACCCCCTCCGCCTCCCAGCGCCGCTGCAATCCGCCTGTGTAGGAAACTCCAACGACACTCAATCGGATGGTTACATACTCTCCTCCGCATATCCCGACAATCCCTCAAACCTGCCATGTCCAACCCCAGTACCTCCCACACACCCCGCACGCACACCCACCGTTAACATACACGCTTTCCGCAGACCACCGTACATGACACCCCCGCCATGGCAGTGGGGACAATACCAAGCGGCATGGAAGGAGGAGGGGCGCGGGCGACAAGGAGGAAGGCCGGAAGCTGCATTCGTAATTCCTAGGGTTCCCGCAGCGGTTGGATAAAGCAGGTCCTAAAAGCAACTCGGCTTGGGCAGTGGAGAGCAGCAAGTCAACACGTTGTAAATCAAGTTCAATTTCAATTTGGTGGTCATCTAGGACGTTGAAGTAGAATTCCGCTCTGGGCATGGAGACTTGGTCCGGGTTGATGGCGGCGAGTATGATTGCTACTACGTGTTGTGTGTGGGGTGCCATGCGGCCAATTGGGCGTGGGGGAACTCCGGGGTTTCGAGTCTGATCCGAATACGGTGCGTGGCATTCATTTAGCGCGCGCGGCCCGGACGACGTGTCCATAATGGACTCGGCTAGTTGCCAAGCTGGGTCCCATTGTACCTCGAAGGGGCGGATGGTGTCATCTTTATTGCTATTGATAACGCATTTGGCACACGACTTGGCAGTCGTGGCGGGGACACGATGTGCATATGAATCATTCCGGCGCACCTTTGTGCATATGAATCATTCAGGTGTCTCTTTGCCCCACGCAGCTCGCGCACAAAGCCATCCTATGGTTCAGTCAGCAATAATAGAGTCCGCATGTATGTTGCCTGAAATGTGAGGCATGTCGACGTCTTGTGGGGCGCTGGCCTCAAGGGAAATGAATTCGTACGACGGCCCATTCAGTGGGGCCGCTGAAAACGCGCTGCTGTACCGGTTGCTCGCTCTCGCGACGCGAGGCGCCAGTCCGAGCGCGAAAACATGGCCTTGCCATGCCGAAAATATCCCACGTTACGGACCCCGGCGAGCAGTTATCACCACGGTGCAGAGGAACCAATTCGGCAGTACGAACGTGGCATGCGTCGTGGTGGGGGCCGCATGAAACTCGGCCTAAAAAGGTGCGAGATCAGCGCGAACGGCGGGTTGCAGTAAACATGCCGGTTCCGTTACCGATCTCGCAGGCAGCGCGGTCGATTGCCGACCAAAAGACCACGCCGTAAGCGTTCCGGCCGAGGGATTGGAGCACGCATCCGCGTCGAAAGGTCCGACTTCGGTGAGTTGGAGCTGGAAAATAGCCAGAAATAACTGCCGATCAGCTGCCCCTCTAACCATTACGTGCCGCATCCGCCAAACCGTTGTCTTTACCCGGAATTTGTCGTGCAACTACTATGTGCGGATTGTACGTCTGGCAAATTTGGTGCACGCGAGCAACAACTTGTTGATGTGGGGGTAAGTCAATCCGTCCTTGATAACCGCGCCTTCGGTCGCTGGAATCGCTGAAATCGGAAGAATATGTTTACCGCGTAACCGCAGCCCATATCGGTGTAATGTATCCGGAACCACATGTACAATTCACGCATGTTCGATGACCCATCGAGATTCGTACGAGTCAGATACTGCTTTGTAAAGCCATAATGCATTCGTTCATTACGCCACCGGGCGCCGCCTATAAAACCTGACACGTCCGAAGTAATAGCCTCGAAATCGTGTATTGGTTGCAGCACCCCAAGTACCCCGCATCTAGGGCGTACTTCGTGCAACGGTTGGAATAATTTTGCATCGTCCGGCAACAAGGGTAAAACCGACTTGTCCTAGCGCGTACTCGGCCCAGCATCGCCCCAATTGGCCGCGCGAGCACCACGTCCTCGGGTTGTACTCTCGATCAGACGGCATTGCACACCCGCGCCGTAGCAAAGCCAGCCACCAGCGAAGTTCCGAGATGGCCGGGTCGCTGACCCGGTACGGTTCGTCCGGGTCCCACTCATCAGTCGGACTCGACGTCAGGCCGGTGTGGAGTGTGTCACGCGCTGCATGCAACTCCGCCAAATAGGCATACATGCCCTCGAGGTAGAACGGCGCAGCGCCACTGCATCTTACCGACGACATCAACCAATCGCCCACGCGGCACCGACCCCGTGGCAAAAGCCAAATCGTAGACGGGCTGGGCTGCAACAGCACACTTAGCCGCCCGCGTTGCGGTAACGGACACCTCGCCCCGCACGGAATCAATGATCACGCCGGTATATTCCATGTGCGTGCTCGGCCACTCGGTCTTTACGTTCTTCGCTGGAAAGCCGTAATCGTCGAGGACCAAATAGAACATAGTATGTAATTGCTGCCACCGGGTAAGCGATCGGAAGAGTTTGAGGAGGAAATCAATTAGGTACGCCCCTGGCAGTCGCAGCTTCGAAGAGCCATCTTCCAAACTACCCGGGGGACAACATTTCAAGCCCTATGCGGGCAAGATATTATGAATCACTCGCACCACAACTGCTGTTGTATGGCCGGCGACGACGCGACACCCATCATGGCGAATCGATATCGAAAACATTCGCCGGTCACCGGATGCTTGAACCCCATATGGTTGGTGTCGCCGATGTAAACGGGCCAGCAAAAGAATGCGTCCGTGAGGTCAAACTTCGCAACCGATTCAAATGGTTGAATGCCCGGGATTACATCGGAGAGAATATCTAAATCGCATGCGTGCCGCGCGATATTTGGGTTCATTTCAGACCGAAGGGAGTCGAATATGATCCGAATTGTACGGGTCATGCTTGATATTGCACGCAATCGCGCCATCCGTGCAGGGCACATACTGCAATATCGGCCTTCGACATGCCCCTGCCCGTGTTGCCGGTCCACCTCGGCCCCAGCCGCAACTTCGGTGGGCGACGAATCCACTGTTGTGCGAAGCCATAGTGCAACGCCTCCTTCAGTACCGCGGGGACGTGGTCTGCCGCTAGTAAAGCCTCGACGTTAATAACTACCAGCATCCCGGGCTGGTATATATCGTACTCGGTGTCAAAACCCCCATGTTGCCGCTCGTACCACGCTGCTCACTCCGCCGGCGCTCGCGGCGGTACGTTAAGTGTGAGCATGGCCGGAATGTCATGCCCTCGCGTGGCCAACTCGACATAATGCCTATGGGTATCGGTACTATCTCCATCGTGGGGTAGTTTAGGTACACCCTTTTTAGGTAGAATTGGGTAATTTCTGCCCCGATTATGGCCATATATGATCCAACCCGGGAGGTATAGCTAAGATCGAAGTATTTTATAGGACTTTCAGAGGAGTATACCTACTAAGCGCTACATGCTGTGGTGAAGTCGAGGGCAGGGGGTGGGAAATCCAAGGAGGCTGGGTTGACCGGATTTCTGAATATGCCGCGCACCGCGTCGGGGGCCACTCACCGCGTCCCGGACCAGCACCACCGTCACTGTGCCCTTCGCCACGCCGAACTTATGAAAGCCTGTCCTAGCGTCACTCTAGCACCCGAAGGGGCAGGGGAAGCGGCGGGTCCCGTGCAAGAAGTGCCGAGTGCCGACACTACGCGCCACGAACGGCTGCCAATTGGCGACCAACACTAGCCGTCCATGTAAGCCAGGTAGCATGTGATTCCTAGCACTATTCCGTGTTCTAGTTGCTCCTCATCTCCCTTCCCGCTCGGCCTCGCCAGCTGGCATCGGGCGCCAGCGCCACATATGCACGAGTGTGGGATGGTAAAGCCTAGCCCCGGCAGGTAGCGCCCCGCCCCACGCGCGGCGATGTGGGTGCCACATCTCCTAGCCCCGTCGCCGCCCTTGACCGCTCGATATCGTAGCCCCCCGCCCCCTATGGTACCACCTTGATTTATCATCTACCTGTTGAATAATTCCCTCGTTGGAATCCGTGAGCAAACACTGCGATGGGTGGACGCGGGGCGGACATTCCCGTATGGTCGGTACTCCGGAGGTGGAGGTGTACCAAAAATATTGCTGGTGCACCCGGGACCCAAGCAACACCATCTGTGTCAGGCGCAGCCGAGATGAGCGACGCTGAGGTGTTTCAGCAGCACCTTCAGCATTTGGAGACGGTGTTTCGGAGGCTCGCAAAGGCGGGCATCAGACTGGCGCCCGGCAAGGGGATATGGTCAATCGCCCCGGTTCGGGATCCAGTCAGAATCCGACTAGGGTTGCGGGGCCTGAAAACCCTGCCCCATGTCGTGCTATCATGCCTAGTTTGGGTGCTCCATGCCAACACCTTGGACTTTGGCGCTTGATTTTGGCCCGGTGTACCAGAAACATCCCACGATATAGAGATACCCGTCTCAAAGCGCCGTCGGCAGATATTTGCGTTGCGAATTAGCTGAGACATGTCTTCATTCGACACACGAGAGAACGATGAGATGTCATTGTCACACAACCCCAGCGCCTTCGATAATTGTACAACAACCATCCGCTGGCAAGCCGGGCCCAGGGTCCGCCCCGGACGGCGACGGTCGACTGCCCGCTCATCGCACCTTCCGCTGCGATGCGCTGGATGCTGGACACTGGATGCTGGACGCTGGATGCTGGACGCTGGACAGCGCAAGCGGCCCGCTTGCGCTGTCACAGTCAACGACCGTCATAGTGAAGAGGAAGCGGTAGGGCGTTCTCTCCGTAAACGCAATCGGCGATGACTGGCATCAAAGCCGATACATGGTGACTCGAGAATAAACCCTCTCGCCCGTCATTTCTCGATCGGCGTCGCCCTCGGGTAGCCCGGCGCAGAGGGCGGGCGAGAGGGGGGGGGGGGAGGGGGGGGGGGGGGGGGGGAATCAAATTGGTCTAACTAAAGGTGACAGCACGGGCGTGCTTGCCCCCCAACGAACGAAGGCACGGCCCTAATGATGGGCACATTAGCGGGGTGCTTTCGTGCGTTGTGTTGGTTCGGAGCCACACAGAATAGCAAGGCTTGCTGCGAGTTGTAGTTGAATCCCCCCCCTCCCCCCCCCCCCGCCGCCACCTGCCCCCACCGCCTTGGCCCGCCACTGCCTCCTACATCGATCGGCCCGGCCGGCTCGATCCATAGCGCGTTGATGTTGCGCCCGTGCAAACGGGTTGAGCTTCCTTCCGGAGGCCATCGTGGAAATGTGGCGACACGCGTGCATCGAACATATGTAGCTGACGCTCCATGATGCAGCGCAAAACACGCCCTCCAGCCCGAGAGTGGCGTCGGACCGCTGAATGATGACAATCGTGATTGTGCCATGTTGCACGGATAACGTTAAATTGTATCCCACGCCAGCTCCGAGCCCGGGCGTGCTCGGCCTCCTCGAGCGGCAGCTTAATGTCGTAGTAAAGCAAAACGCGGCCAATACCACGACGCATGCCACCCCCCTCGCGACGGGGCACGCCATATAGCTGGGTCGAGGTACGCCACGTCCGTCGCACAAGCTGACGAGCCGAGCACTGATAAATTCCAAAATGTTCCGCGAGAGGTTCGTCCGCCGAATGATAGGCTCGTCGCGCGGCAGCCGGGAGGTGGGCGCACCGTGGTTGAGTTCGGTGATGACGCGTCGCTTGCTAACTTTGCTTGACGTCCCGGTGCCGGACGCATCGGGCCATACGGCAGAGGGGCAGGCGGTATGGTTGGCGCGCGTAGGTGACTACCCTCCGCTACGGGTGCGGGTCGTTTCAGGCCCGCCAGTGTCTGCTCGACGCCCTCCATGCAAGTGGTGATCCCTTGCACTAGCTCCACCACTCTTGCCGTCCACTCGCTCTTATTGCACACAGTTGCCACCGAGGGCCGCGCTCGTCAGCTGGTGTTTCCTCACGTTGTCCCAGCTGCGGGATGTCGACGCTCCTCCGGGGTTGTCGGCACGTGCTTCAGGTCGCGGAAGAAGGGACTCGTGCACCGGGATACACAAACGGAACTAGGCATCACTGGCGCGTTGTCGTCGTTCAACTCCCGGCGAGTAGAAGGCCCGCTCCATGCGGGTGTCGTAGCACACGAAGCACACGTGCACATATCGGTCGCCCATGAGCACATAGTTGTCGAGAATCTGAATTCGCGACTTGATGGCGCCGCAAGCGCAGTGCTCGCACCGCACCGCCTCGTCCGGACATTCGACCTCCAAGTGCTCCTCCGATGTCTTGGCGCAGATGCAACAAACCGTCAGCGGCCGGGGGATTGTCCGCCGCGCTCGTCCCTTGCCATGATATGTAGACCATGTGACTTGTTGTTGCCGCAGAGCGGCGCGTTACCAACCGGTGCGTGAGGGCAACGCTTGCCATCCTTTTGCGGTGCGTTGCACTACCGTGCTAGCGACATGCCGTTGCCCGAAACACGCACCAACATATGCTGTCGTACAACGCCACATAGCGTGTCTGGTCGTCTGAACTCAACGCTACCAGTTGCTCTCGGCCCGCGCAAGGTGGCGTGCCAGCATAGTCAGCTCGGCGCTGCCGCCGTCCTTGTTGCCCACGTATATGACCTTGTGCACTTCGGCGACGCTTACCAGGCGGCGCAACCAATCAATCGCGGAGTGTCCGTCCTTTCCACACGATGCAGCTCGACCACCAGGGCTGCGGGGGTTCCAAGGTTAGCGGCTCCCTCAGCCCCTTCCAAGCGACTCGGGCTGGGAGTCATGATACGGTCGGGCGGGGTGATGGGGGTTAAGAGCGGGTAGTGGCGAGAGGGAAGTCTTGTCGGTATCTCAGCGATTATAAAGCCGGAACTGAGCCGGATCTTGGAGACCTCCTAACTATTTGCAGTGGGATAGCCGAAGCGAGGTTCCTACGACCCCCTACGGCCCACTACATCCTCTGACCTAGTGCTAGTCGCTTGATCATCCTCTTCCGTTGCTCCTGTGGCTGTTGCCGGTTGGAGATCAACGATTCTCCAACTGATTGAGCTGTGGCAATAGCTGTCGGTAGGCGTTGAATAATTAGTTAAATATTAGATCGCGGTGGTTAGATCGACTAGCTAGGGCGAACGTAGGGCTAGCTAAGGGGGCGCACCTTCCACTTGAGTGGAGGTCACTAAGCCGCGTGCGATGCCGCTAAACTAGTAAAGGCATCGGTGTGGGCGCGTTACGAATCGTCGGCATCGTTAGCACGCAATAAAACCTGGGTATATATGTGCATGCGTCTTATATGCGTCAAACCCGTTGCCACAGTACGGTGTGGGTGTCCCCGCGGGGGTTGTGGCCGGGCTGCACATTCTGATAAATTACGCACCCGAGTATTTCCCACTGCCCGCCGATTGGCCCGGATTCATGCCATGCTGAGCGGTTCCTGGAAGACTGCCTGCATGTGGCGGAGGTGATGAATCTGAGACTATCGAACATATGGTGGTGGAGTGCCGCGGTGGGGGTATCACCCGTCATAATTTTTGAGTTGTTTTGTTCCGGAGTTGAGGGATTTTATTAGTTGTCAGTTATTGCGTCAACACCCGATGGACTTAACTGCCTTTATTCTGGGCGGGGGTCCCCCCCTCCCTCACGGCGCCCTGGATTTTACTGGGAATGGGAATTTTCCAGCCTATGGCTTCTGGCCCTCCTTCAGATTGCCTTCTTTGTTGCACATGTATTGCACTCCCCGAATGCTTTGCTCCGCGGGTTGGGGCTTGCCAACTCCATTACTCGAATGGCCGACGCCCAACCGGGTAGGGCGGACCTTTCGTTGTTAGTGCCGGGTACATGTACCTTGTACCATGGCAGTTCTCTTTGTAGTGCGCTTTTGTGAAAGCCCTGATGTAACTATATTATTTGTACCATGGCAGTGTTTTAGACGGTGATCCAACAGTGCTGGAAATTCCGTCACTGTCCCCTAGTTAGTTCTTGCAAAGTGCTCCGGCAATTTGCTTAATGACTATAAATGGACCGTCGCCTTCCAGGGCTTTCCGTAACTGGATTGCTTCCTAAACGGCCGTCGTAGAGACGCTGCAAGGGTTTCACTGGTGCCAGTCCTGTCCCGGGGCGAAAAAAAAGCGGAGAGCGCGCGACGCACGCGGTCGCGCCGCCCCTCCCGAAAGCATCATTTATTCGCCGCGGGTATGTCACCACGACAGCTCCGACGAACATTAGGGTTTTCCCTCGTTCCCTCGTTCGTATGAGTTCCTTGGCCGATACCACCATCAGACCCGGGAACTTATGCTGACTCGGGCGCTCAGTGGTAGAGCGAGTGACTACGAGTATGTAAGTCGGCGGCTCGAGACCGGCCGGGCCGTGAGAGCTTAGTCGTCACTGCATACTCGTACCGGTACTGTCTCATCTCGTAACAAAGACGCAGTGATTCAGTACCGGGGTACGTCACGAATCGAATGAGGACCTGAAAAATGGGCCAACGTGCGGATAGGCGGGCTGGTCCCAGCTCGCCTAGGCCGTCTGTCCGGATTACGAGTACCTGTACCCGTAATACCGGCAAAACCTTTTATCCCTCGTTCGTATGAGTTCCCTGGTCGGTCCAACCATCAGACCCGGGAACTTATGCTGACTCGGGCGCTCAGTGGTAGAGCGAGTGACTACGAGTATGTAAGTCGGCGGCTCGAGACCGGCCGGGCCGTGAGAGCTTAGTCGTCACTGCATACTCGTACCGGTACTGTCTCATCTCGTAACAAAGACGCAGTGATTCAGTACCGGGGTACGTCACGAATCGAATGAGGACCTGAAAAATGGGCCAACGTGCGGATAGGCGGGCTGGTCCCAGCTCGCCTAGGCCGTCTGTCCGGATTACGAGTACCTGTACCCGTAATACCGGCAAAACCTTTTATCCCTCGTTCGTATGAGTTCCCTGGTCGGTCCAACCATCAGACCCGGGAACTTATGCTGACTCGGGCGCTCAGTGGTAGAGCGAGTGACTACGAGTATGTAAGTCGGCGGCTCGAGACCGGGCCGGGCCGTGAGAGCTTAGTCGTCCCTGCATACTCGTACCGGTACTGTCTCATCTCGTAACAAAGACGCAGTGATTCAGTACCGGGGTACGTCGCGAATTGAATGAGGACCTGAAAAATGGGCCAACGTGCGGATAGGCGGGCTGGTCCCAGCTCGCCTAGGCCGTCTGTCCGGATTACGAGTACCTGTACCCGTAATACCGGCAAAACCTTTTATCCCTCGTTCGTATGAGTTTCCTGGTCGGTCCAACCATCAGACCCGGGAACTTATGCTGACTCGGGCGCTCAGTGGTAGAGCGAGTGACTACGAGTATGTAAGTCGGCGGCTCGAGACCGGCCGGGCCGTGAGAGCTTAGTCGTCACTGCATATTCGTACCGGTACTGTCTCATCTCGTAACAAAGACGCAGTGATTCAGTACCGGGCTACGTCGCGAATTGAATGAGGACCTGAAAAATGGGCCAACGTGCGGATAGGCGGGCTGGTCCGTCTATACCATCTCGCCTAGGCCGTCTGTCCGGATTACGAGTACCTGTACCCGTAATACCGGCAAAACCTTTACAAGGTACATCCCTTGTCCGCTCGGTAGAGCGGTCGTCTCGTGTGCGAGAGGTACCGGGTTCGATTCCTGGCCGATGTATTTCGGCAATATCGGCCCGGCGTGTCCCGGGTTTACTCGGTTGATGCATTAGCCCTTCGGGGTTCGAATGAGGCAATGGTCCTATGGGCTATGCCAGACCTACGACTGCAGTTGGCGCACGAGGTCAAGTGCTGGGGCGGCTTCGGCCGATGTCCCGGGGCGAACTTTTATTAGGGTTTTAGTGCGAAATATACCCTTCCGCCGGACGCTCTCACCTGACGATGTTCGTCGTCGCGGTGCTGCTTCGAGGGCGGGCTAAGGGAGGGCTTAGCTGCAACCCCGCCGCCGCCGGAGGGCACACTGAAGGTTCCTTCCAGTGTATCCGCAGACACTGCGCTTGGATTTGTCAGCATCACTGCCGCCTGCCCTCCCCGCTAGTCGGTGACCCAAAGCAGCAACACCCCTTGGGTGCGAGCACTGTGGCGACAACTGTAGCCCCGATCGCGCGACGATTCGTGTGATGCCCCCCCCCCCCCCCCCCCCCCCGCCGCCTCTAACTATCCCAAACGCCAAGCTTTGCCGCTCAGCCCCAGACACGCCCACTCCGTTCATTATCCGCAGGCAAACAGAAACGCAGAGAACCACCGTCAGTACTGCACCAGAGCCTATCGTCCAGTCGAGCCACTGAAGCGATGGAAGAGGTCGAGGAGCTGCGGGCGGTGCGTTGACCACAGCCCCCCCCCCCCCCCCCCCCCCCTCCCCCCCTTTCAATATAACCAGACTGCCCCCAAACCCCGCCCATGCCAGCGCCTGAACAACTGCACTTCCGCGCCGCCTGTATTCAACCCAGGCCTGCCTGGTCGCGAAGGAAGAAACCGCAGCGGTGCGCGTGAAACTCCGCAACGCTGTCACCAAGGGGAAGGCCATCGATGAGGAGCGCCGCGCGCCTGCAGGCGCGCCTCACCGCGGTAATGGTCGCCAGCACGGTCTGCCATGCTTTTGTGCACCGAGAAGCGTTAAGATGCCTCAAAGAATACAAGCTCGAGGAGCTTGCGAGGGGTAGATGAGTGGGAAGCACAGTGGCGGCGTAGCATTCGAGGCCAAAAAAAACGGTTAGCATGGAAGGGTAGCGACGCATCTCGTCAAAGGGCGGTGGACAGGCGTGTAGTGCATAGTGCAACTTCATTTCACTGAATAGTACCTCGTACAGTGTTGGCAAGAAAAGGAATGTGTCAAAGGCCAGTTTCACAGTACATTCGTACAGTGTTAGGCTGGACTCAAATTTCCACCCCCCAAAAGGGGTACAATATTGAGTTAAGGGGGGTGCAATTTTGAGTCCAGAAATGTGCCCATTTTGACTCAATAATCGCCCTTTTCCCATTATTTCCCAGTGCCCGCCGATTGGCCCGGATTCATGCCATGCCTGAGCGGTTTCTGGAAGACTGCCCTGCATGTGGCGGAGGTGAAACTGATACTATCGAACATATGTTTGTGGAGTGCCCGCGGTGGGAGTATCACCGTCTTACTTTTGGGTTGTTAGTTTCCGGAATTCAGGGATTATATGAAGTAACTTGACAGTTGAATCAGCGATGCGTCGATTTTTTCAGAAAATTTCAAAAGAACGGGTTCTATATCACAGGCCTACAGTTCCATCAATTGCATTGCCAGCGCTTTGAAGTACCAGCAACGAGCGTTTGCATTGCCAGCGCTTTGAAGTACAAGAGTTTTTTTTCCATTACCAGCAGCGAGTAGCGAGTACCAATACTCATAGCCTCCCAACTGTGAGATCGTAATCGGACGGGTGTGTAAGTAAGGACCGTGGGTGGGCGGGCGGGCGGGCGGGTGGGTGGATTATAGTACGTAGTAGTACATGCCAGTAGATAAGCGCTTTAGTCATGCACCTATAGGCCCGATCCGCTGCACTATACGGGTACCCGTACGGCAATAAAGCTCACCGCCGAAAATCGACGCTTAGCTGGATTAGTAGTCAGGTTATTGCGTCAACACATGAGGACGTATTTGCCTTTGTTTTGGGCGGGGTCCCCCCCTCCCTTCACGGCGCCCTGGATTTTACTGGGAATGGGAAAATTTTCGAGGCTATGGCGTCGGGCCCTCCCTCACATTGCCTTCTTTGTTGCACATGTATCGCACTCCCGAAATGCTTTGCTCCGCGGGCTGGGGCTTTGCCCCAACTCGCATTACTCGAATGGGCCGACGCCCAAACAGGTAGGGCGGACCTTTCGTGGTCAGTGCCGGGTATTTTGATGGCACTGTTTTAGACGGTGATCCAACAGTGTTGGAAATTCCGTCACTGGCCTTCAATTAGTTTTGCGGAATGCTTCGGGAATTTGCTTGATGACTATAACGAACGTCGCCTACCCATGGCTTTCCGTAACTGGATTGCTGCCCAAACGGCCGTCGAAGAGACGCTGCAAGAATTTCACTGGTTCCAGTCCTGTCCCGGGGCGGAAAAAAAACCTGATTGCTAATAAAATATCCCTAAATTCCGGAACTAACAATAACCCCAAATTATGACGGTGATACCCCACCCCCCTCGCGGGCACTCCACCAACATATGTTCGATAGTCTCAGATTGACCTCCGCGCCACATGCATGGCAGTGTTCAAGGAGCCGCTGAGGCATGGCATAAATCGGGGGCCAATCAGCGGGCAGTGGGAAATACTCGGGTGCGTAATTGTATCATACTGTGCAGCCCGGCCACAACCCCCGCGGGGACACCCACATCGTACTGTGGCAACGGATTTGACGCATAAGACGCATGGACATATATACCCCAGGTTTTAGTGCGTGCTAACGATGCTGACGATTCGTAACGCGCCCACACCGTTGCGCCTTTACTACTTTAGCGGCATCGCGAGCGGCTAGTGACCTCCACTCAAGTGGAAGGTGCGCCCCCTCAGACAGCCCTAATTTCGCCCTAGCTATTCGATCTAAACACCGCACGGTCCCCGACGTCCACGTGTTAGGGCGCGCCCGACTTGGCTGATATACTAAATGGGTTGTACATGTATTCCAGTCGGACGCTTCAAGGAGCACCCGAGCCCGTGCCGCAGTGGCCGTAGCCTCTATGGGCGCAATATCCAATTCCCGCATCATCGGTGCAGTGGCCACCCCAGGGAAGTTTTCACCCACCCCAATAATAAGGCACCGCAAGCACTAATTAAGGACGGTTTGTAACTATTTACTTATTGCGCCGGTAGTTCTATCCATACTCCATACTTCACACCCGTAAGTTAGAACCGGTAGTACACAGGTTTAAAGACAGACACACGCACATTAATAGGAATTCTGTCCCGTCCACCGACTGATACCGAATCGAGCGCCTCAATGGCGTGTTTACCCTTCTCAACCCGGTCGTCTACTATGTGCCGCATACCTAGATCCGAGTTAATGACCTTACTTATAGGTAAGTTAATACCTATATTCATTTGCAACCGGTGCATACCCATTCCCCCCCAAGCTGCCATCGGGTGCGGCTTGTTCGCGTAACGCGGTCTCGTCGGAGTGTCGGCCTAATGCCATCACCCCACACTTCAGTACCCTCAACCCCATAAAATTGTCCTTCGCCCATTGCGAGAAGTGGGCGAACATGGCATGCAGGTTATCGAACGAGCATGTGATACCAAAAGCGTCGTCCGCGTATAACTGACCTGGCACATGTAGTGGTTGCCTTGCCGCCAATATGTCGGTGCACGCTGGTACATCACACCCAAGGTGTTCTACCCCATCGAATGTATCGTTAATGAAGATGTAAAATAGGATGGGGGAAGCGGGGCACCCCTGTCGGGGGCTGTGGCCCTATGGGTATGGGGTTTGATAGTGTTTCCCGGGGCCACCCTGTCTTAACCCGTACCATACTATCCATGTATAAAGTTTAATAAAGATAAGCATATGAAGCAACCTGACATTTGAATCAGCGATGCGTCGATTTGTTAGTACCATTTACCATTTTGTTAGTATCATTGATTCATTAGTCGCTACTAGCAGCGAGTACCGAGTACCAGTGGCGAGTAGCGAGCACCAGTAGCGAGTACCGGCCCTGCGCGCTGCGCGCTCATAGCCTCCCAACCGTGAGATCGTAATCGGACGGCTGTGTAATTAAGGACCGTTGCGTGGGTGGGTGGGTAGGTGGGTGGATTATAGTACTTAGTAGTACATGCCAGTAGATAAGCGCTTTAGTCATGCACCTATAGGCCCGATCCGCTGCACTATACAGGTACCCGTACGGCAATAAAGCTCGCCGCCGAAGAATCGACGCTTCGCTGGATCACCCGTGACTCCTATGGCTTGTAGTTTTAGGAATTAAAGCTCATGAGGTACGGTGTCATATGCCTTTCTAAAGTCAACAAATCCCGCGTACGTGGGTAGACCAAACGCTTTGGGACGGGCCGCAATATCGAACAAGCTAGCGACTTGCATGGGCCCCTCCTCATTTCGCATTTTACCCGCTTGTCAAACTAACGGCGTATTATCCCTTTAGCTTGGCAGACGTCTTGCAAGCGTTGGGTTAATTACGGTCATAAGGAGTTTTCATAGCGGCACCCATGATCGAAATACCCCTATACTTGTCGATAACGGCCGAGTCGCCTTTTTGGGGCACCGATACTATGGCCGAGCTACGCCAGTGCTGGGGTATATAGTTCTTAGTTTATATCCCGTTAATTAAGGCTAGCACTGCCTTGCCAAAATGGCCATTCGGGACGTATACCGCCAATTTTAAAGCCTCCGCAATAATCCCATCTCGCCCATGTGCCTTTTCATTTTTTAAAACGCCTAAGAGCCTTGACTAGCTCCTCCCATGTTATATGCCCATTAATCCCGATGGTGCGGGGGCAATGGGTGGCGATGTACCGAGGCGGTGTTCCCAACGCCGCACCTTATATCGCAACCCGTTGTGCTAGGGGGTGCGGGGGGGTCACACAGCAGGGTTTAGTGCCGCGCTCAGCACGCATTGATTTCGCCCGGCTCGGTATGAAGTATCCCCGATACCGGATCGCGTATTGGCTCGTCGTTCGCGCCCTCGAATGAACCATGCCTGCCCCTTACGGAGAGAGATAAGCCCTATTATTCGAAAAAGCACTAGACTTTAGTCGTAGATGAGACTCCTTACCTAGATTATTTTGCCGATCTAGGGAGACCGCGCGGGAGATCTACGATTTTACCCCATATTCGAATATATCCGTCTCAAATCGTTATCATCGTAACAAATCGTCTCGAGACGGCCGCACCTCCCGCGCCAGCCCCTGCCGCTAGGATTGGGGCCACCAACCCAAAGCCACCGCGGCCCGCATCACAACTCACTGCTCACTGTCCCAACCCGTCGGTACCCAACTTCCGAGCCCCCATGCTACTCGACGGGCCGCCATTTCACCGTGCCCGAGCGCCAGAAGGAACTAGCCGCAGTTGGCGCGGCTCCACCCTCGGTCGCCATCGTTGGGTCTCGTGACTGTCGCGCGACACATAATAGAGCGACACACAAGCGAGCCTAACATGACGGAAGGACGCCCATGATATGTACCGATGGGCCCGAAAGGCCCTCGATGCCAATCTAGGTCGTTTTGTCCTATGTATTTGCGCGAATCTAGGACCTTCGTCGGAGGTCGAATCTACGACGTCCTAGATTGAATCTACGATCTAGCGGCTTTTCGAATATGGGGTTGTCCTAGATTAGCGGCGTTTCAAGTTGAGTCGAGTTTGCCAAGAAGGTCGCGTAGATTGTTTTACTGGCTTTAACTGGCAAGAAGTTTAAAAGAGCTTAAACTGGCAAGAAGTTTTAGTGAAAACGTGGAGGGAAAACGGAGTCATGGGCAAGTGGAAAGATGGCATGCTCAACTACTAAGGCTGCTTTTATGTCTACTCGTGCTCACCCAAAAAACGGCGCCACGACGGGTGAACTAGTAACCCGTAACCACGTAGCAGCAACGGTAGCCGGAAAAAGCGGTTTGGAAAGGAGGAAACCCATAAGCTAGTCTAGATCATTTAAATTGAGTCGAGTTTTGCCAGCGATGAGCGAACGGAGAGAGCGGTAGATTGACGAAGAAGGGGTAGCGCCATATGTCACGAAGAGGGCACCGGGAAGGCCACCGCTGCGGCGTCTTGTTGAACTTGGACGGGGCGAAGGGGCGCGATGTGATCGAAGAAGAACCACGCGCCAGGTGAAGGGAGGACGTGAGGATCGATGTAGTCCATGACGACGTGGGAGTTTGTGGCCCCGCCGCCTTGGTGGAGAATGTGGGACAGCGGAACTCCGATCGCGTTTTGCAGAAGAGGCTGCACCCGCCTTGCGGAGGCTGTGAGAGCTCCAAGAAGTGCCGGCGGGAGGGGCGGCGGCCGGCAGTGGCAGGGAGACGAACGGCCGTAGAGAGCCAGTCCGACATTGTAGCGGCATTCCAAGATTTGGTATGCTCGCTCGGGTGACCGCCCTGAAGTTTGTCTCGGCCACGGCAACAGAGACCAGGGGGCAGACTGTCGATGAAGCGGTGCAGGAGATGGGCGACACGGGGTGCTCCGACACGGGAAGGAGTAGCACACGTAGGTAGTTAGGGCTGCGCCGTCCGACACGCACGCCCCTTCTCACGGTACATTTGAAGGGTTATGTTGTAGGAGTCGACATGCACGTCCCGCACTCGGCAAAACACGCCAGTTGGTCCCCTGGCAAAGAACATAAAGTTAACAACCGAGGGCATGAGGGCCCGGAAGTCGTACTGGTACTCGGGGGGGAGAGCAGACACAATCAACTCGGCCCGCTCGACAAAAGCGTAAGCGACATCGGCACGCAGCGGTACTCGCTAAGGGGCAGCCTCCATGCGGCGTTGCCTTAGCAGGCCACGACGCGCGGCGGTGAGGTGCAAGTTGTCCTTAGCGATGGTGTCGATGTTTTGTAGTTCGAAGGAAGTGTTGATTGTTGACAGGTAGGGATGTAACGACCGAGCTCCAATGTGGCCCCGCTCACCAATCCAAGCAACGTACCGGACGACAATGACAGTGCTCGCCTCAAGCGGGCCGATGTTCTCGGAGTCGTGGCAAGACTCTGCGAACTGAGCAGCTTATTGCCGGCGTAGCTCTTGAGCGTCTGGGCGGTGAGTGGGCTGGAGAGTAGGTCGAGGGCATGATGTCCTAGCTCGTCCGGAGCCGAACGCTTCCTGTAGACAGGGCCGGAGTAAAGCATCCCATGGGGCGGCAGCTTCGGGCTCGTCAATTATTTAAGTACGACGCTTGGCCGACGGAGTGAATGAGGCCGGTTCATTACAGCAAAGTAATCAGCCGCGGCGCATAGATTGCAGGCGGTTGACCGGTAATT
Organism: Tetraselmis striata; assembly: GCA_006384855.1. Classification (NCBI taxonomy): domain Eukaryota; kingdom Viridiplantae; phylum Chlorophyta; class Chlorodendrophyceae; order Chlorodendrales; family Chlorodendraceae; genus Tetraselmis; species Tetraselmis striata. The sequence continues at coordinate 95,455 of VCJN01002510.1, forward strand.
GCTGAACGGGCTAGTTTGGGCACCGGCACAAGTTTGCGGGACAAGGTTCAGGTAGAAGGGCCGCCCCGCACGCACGCCAGTCGAGCTCGTAGCACTTGTCCCGCGCGCATGACGTACACGCGCGAAGCGAGAGGTATATTTTTTGAGATATAATTTTACATGTTTTGAGATATAATTTTACGCCTTCTGAGATATAATTCTACACGTTTTGAGATGTATACTTTTTGAGATATAATTTTACACATTTTGGGATATAACTTTTTGGGATATAACTTTTTGAGATATCATTTTATACGTTTCGAGATGTAATTGTACACGTTTTGAGACATCTATTTTTTTAGTTCGAGATACAATCATCCGGGCCTCTAATGCCGGGTGCGGCTAGTGTTCTGTATATATATTGCTTAATTTCAAATTATGGCTGGGATAGGGAGAATGGCAACACATTGCGGTCAGCAGGTGCTAGAGGGGGGCGGCCCCTATTTACGCAGCGCAATGCCAGGAACCTTCCGGCACTGCATGCAACATAGGCACTACACATTTCTGGTGCCACGCGAAATTGCAACCGTCGCATGCTACAATACGGTCACCGGCATGGCTTGAAACTCGGCCGCACTCAAAGCAACACGCATCTGCCTAGGAGAACATGGCCGCCCCAGTGCATGCGCGCTTCTTGCTCAGGCGAGTGTCCTTGGCCTGCTGTGTCTCTAGTCCTTGCGCATGCTTTGTTGGGCGGCCCTTGCTTGGTTTCCGCCCAATGCACTCCATGCTTTGGTTATGCAGGAACAGAAAACAGTTGCTTGTATAGTCCCCATGCGACCACGTCTGGGCATATAGCGCGCCGCAAGAAGTCCTCACGCCCGCATGAAAAGTGCACAAGCCATCAAAGGTGCATGTAGCGCCACCAGGACCCGAAAGCCTTCCACAATGTTCAGGTAGCTTTGGATGTTGCTACCAGAGGAGCGCCCGGGAGTGAAATACTCCACAGCAAAATGGATGGCCATCTTCCCAAGAGCTAGCTGGTGCCCCTTCTTCGACTGGGCTAACTCGCGGAGGCTCTCGCGTCTTTTGCGCTGGCAGGAGAATCGCATCGGTGAAGCCAGAGGTGGCGATCTTGGCTTTGGACAGCAGCGGCGCCAACTTCAGCGCCCAGCCATGCCATCTTTCTCGGTCAGCAGCTGCGCCCTCCGTTAGGTGTGGTTGGAGTGTTGTGGCGATGTGGGAAGAGGTTGGAGATTCTTGGACTTTTTTCTCTAACCTGTCAGAAATCTCCGCCAGGAAGCCACCAACGGGGAGCCTCTGCCGCGGAAGCTTCTTTCTTCATGCTGGCAAAGCTTGACTCGGAATGGTTGTTGTGGACAGGCAAGCCAGATGGTGTGCTAGCTAAATGCCACTTGTCCCAATTACCACCCCATGTACCCTTAAGGTGGGTCGACAAGGCCTCCTCTCCCTCTGCCTGCAGCCATTGGTGTAGCAGCTGCTTCCCCCTCTAGCATGACAAGAGCATGAATTGGAATCAATGGGTGCGTGTGAGTGCGACACAAACATGACATGTGCTGAACATGCTAGGGAAAGGTGCTTACTATGGCCGTCGCGTTGGTGTGCACCTTGTGGATGCGCCGCAAGGTGGCAATCACTTCCTGGTACATTTGCTGATTTACCAGTAGTTATCTTTCAATGGCATTTCATCGTTGGCTTATTTGCCAAAATAAGATGCAACGAGAGTTCAGTCAAGCCGCGGGCGTTTGCGTTTGCAAACGCTTATACTCATTGTCCCGGCTGGCGGCCATCGCGGCGTCCAGTGCGCCATCCTTAATGTGGCATGCACGTGCACATCATCGGTGTAAATGTCCCTACCATGCACAACCATCCAAGTTGGGTGCAATAACAACAATAACACCTTCGATGCTCCCGTCCCTCACCATCACAAAAACAAGTCATCATTCTCGTTGTCAGAAAAGCCGAAATCGTCCGCCATGGTGTCCGCCATGGCGGCGCCACAGGCAGCGCTGCGGTGGCAGGCGGGTCCGCACAGGCAGCCTGCAAACGACGGCACGCCCACAACTCGCCCCGCCGGTCCTACACCCCCAGCGCGCCCCAGCCCAGGCCCGCACGGCCCAATTCCACACGCAACCCCTCACAGTTCACGCAACCCCCCATGCCAGCCAGCGACGTGACCCGCATCACCCCCACACCCCGAGGCCCAGATGGCGTCAACCAATACCTCGTCCACTGGGCCCGGGAAATCCTCAACATTGCGGCAATCAACGCCCAAAAGCAAATGGGCTTCATGCCGGCCTCGTGCACACCCATCACACAAGACTGCCTTCCGCCACGAGAAGTACAAAACGCCGGTCGACGTCATTGTACCCACTGCCACCTCCCCGTTGCATGCATAGTCTGGAACTGCCCAGTCACAAGGTGCCATAACGTGGTCCACGCACCCCGCTTGCGTCATCGCCAAGGATGCCAGGTGTGCCAAATGCGTCCTTAAAAACAACCACGACGACACCATTCACCTATTCGAGGTCGAATGGGAACCAACCTGGCAACTAGCCGACTCAATTATGGACACAAAATCCGGACCGCGCGCACTCAATGCAAGCCATCGCATTCGAATGAGACTCGAAACCCCGGAATTCCCCCCCGCTCAACCGGCCGCGTGGCACCCCTCCAATCACAAAGTGGAAATCAGGCTCGCCACCATCAATCCGGACCTGGACTCCCTGCCTGCGGGGGAATTCACTTCAACGTCCAGGACACACATCAACTAGTGTTCCACAAGCCGGACGGCACAGCCTCCCCTACCCTCGACCGCCGAAGGGTCGGAACACCTCCACTTTTCTCTTCAGACCGGACCGAACAAATAAGACGTTTGCAGAGGAGGTTTATGCGCTCCTAGACAGAGTGGGCACCCTTACGAGTGCCGACGACAATTCCAAACACCAAATCCGAAGAAACAGATGGGCCACGGATGAGCGCTTTACATTGGCAATCATGACCGCCCTCCATGCCCGCACATAACTTTTCAGCGACCCCCTCAACAAGTTGATCTACACCTCCCAATACCATAGTATGTACCCCGAAGATGTAGTTTTCGGCGCTAGAACCCCCAACGACCTGTACTTGTGGGCTGAAACGTCCCTCGCTAACCCCGAATACGATGAAAAAAGTATGATGAAAGCGGTTGCAACACGCTCTCCGTAGCGTGCACGCTCAACGGCACGAGTCTACCACCACGGTGCTCATCCTCCCCGAGTGGATAGACGCATCCTACAAGAAAGCTCATCTCCTCAACCACCCCTACATGCATAAATTATGCGAGCTCCCCGCGGACCTCACCAAATTCCGGTCCCCAGACCAACACACCGAGACAGCCCCGAACAAGGACCTCGGCACCAAATGGCCGGTGGGAGTGTACTTGGTGGCTTCCGCCCCCTACCTCGCAAACGTCAACGCAGCGGAAGCTTCGACCAAGATGTCGGCTGCCCTCGGGGTCTTGTACCCCGGCCGCACGCCGCACTTCCACCTTAACACCACCCAACGCCCAATAAGCCCGGACGCAGCAAGAGCAGCAAAATCATGCCCCCGTCTTCCGAGACCACCTCGCGACTGGCGGATACCACCCGCCGCACAGGAATTCCGCCCACTGACATCACCAATCCCGTCCATACAACTCATGGAACGACGGCACGACCCGAAACGCTTTACATACATCGACGGCTCCCGCATCCACCTCGGGAGCGGTGGGAATCGGTGCCGGGACTACACGCCGGGCAATAAACCCATCGCAGTGGGAGTGGACGCGGACAATATTCGCCGCGCCATCACCAGAGCCGAACTGGCCCGCCATATCGGTGGCACTCGAGTCTGACCTACCGAAGCACATCCTCTCAGATAGCGTAGTCTCCCTTCACCTAATAGAGCGCATGATGTACCGGCCAGTCACCTTTCGACGCCACGCTCACAAAATACTACTCGAACATATAGTACGCCAACTCCGACACCGAGCGGATTTGGGACTCCGAACCATCCTCCAGAAAGTCAAAGCCCATATTGGGGGTCGAAGGCAACGAACAAGCCGATATCACCGCCGGCGAAGTAGCCAACGGGATAATCCCACATGACACTATCGTAACCGTAGGCGCAACTCCCGAACCAAACCGATGACGTGTGGCTGAACCTATGCCAAGGCGCGCCGACCACCACTCACAACCCCCACAACTTGAAAGCCGCCCTTCGGAACACGCCCAACGCTACAGTAGGCTGCGACGCCTCCGACGAAGCCCTGCACTCCCACCTCATAGACCATGCGTTGGCCACAGGTGTAATGCCGGGCCTCGTCACCCCCTCGGACATCACCACCTCGGAAAGAATCCATAGGCTGGAGATTCATGTGGGGAACACGCTCAAGCCGAATGAGACGCAAAGGCCCAACCGTCCTTCACATGCGGGAAATGCGGACAGCACCTCAGCAACGGTCAAAATGGCAGGCAATTGCCCCTCCATGGCCGGCCTAAAGACAGACCGACACAACAGCATGCTTAAACTCCTCCTCAACGAGCTGGAAGTCCTAAACGGCGGTCGCCTCGCACGTTATTATCCATAAACGCAGGCAACCAACCTGTGGCTGACCTCTCCTCCCCCAAGAGATGACTCCCTGATCTCCGACCTATCCGACAGAAATATCACACACAGTCCCGTGCATCAGCATCCCCGACCGCCTAGCGGACGCCCAAGAAGGGGAATCCGAAGGTCCGAGCGCCGCCCAAGCAACCCACCCTGCTACCCACGACCAATGCTACCCCCTCAACCTCCGCCCTACACACTGCAAGCCGGACGCAGTACGCATCTGTCGGATTCGATTGGGACCCGGCCACCGAAACATATCTCCCAACACCGATCCCAAAGCAGACTAAAAAAATACAAATAATCGAATTCAAGTACTGTATCCGATCTCAATCATGCCACCGTGCTCGCTCTCATCCGCGAAAAAATACCAACACATGGTGAGGCGCTCTTACGTCAACAAGGCTGGCAGTGTCCGGATTGAAATCATCCCCGCCACCCTCAGCCGGCGCGGCACCATGCACACACTCACACTAGAAGCCAATCCATAGCCTCACGGGTCACTCCGCCCCAAGAAGCAACCCCGGACAAACCCCCTCCGCTCCCAGCGCCGCTGCAATCCGCCTGTGTAGGAAACTCCAACGACACTCAATCGGATGGTTTACATACTCTCCTCCGCATATCCCGACAATCCCTCAAACCTTGCCATGTCCAACCCCAGTACCTCCCACACCACCCCGCACGCACACCCACCGTTAACATACACGCTTTCCGCAGACCACCGTACATGACACCCCCGCCATGGCCAGTGGGGACAATACCAAGCGGCATGGAAGGAGGAGGGGCGCGGGCGACAAGGAGGAAGGCCGGAAGCATGCATTCCGTAATTCCCTAGGGTTCCCGCAGCGGTTTGGATAAAGCAGGTCCTAAAAGCAACTCGGCTTGGGCAGTGGAGAGCAGCAAGTCAACACGTTGTAAATCAAGTTCAATTTCAATTTGGTGGTCATCTAGGACGTTGAAGTAGAATTCCGCTCTGGGCATGGAGACTTGGGTCCGGGTTGATGGCGGCGAGTATGATTGCTACTACGTGGTTGTTGTGTGGCGGTGCCATGCGGCCAATTGGGCGTTGGGGGAACTCCGGGGGTTTCGAGGTCTGATCCGAATACGGTGCGTGGCATTCATTTAGCGCGCGCGGCCCGGACGACGTGGTCCATAATGGACTCGGCTAGTTGCCAAGCTGGGTCCCATTGGTACCTCGAAGGGGCGGATGGTGTCATCTTTATTGCTATTGATAACGCATTTGGCACACGACTTGGCATGTTCGTGGCGGGGACGCACACGATGTGCATAGTGAATCATTCCGGCGCACCTTTGTGCATATGAATCATTCCAGGTGTCTCTTTTGCCCCACGCAGCTCGCGCACAAAGCCATCCTATGGGTTCAGTCAGCAATAATAGAGTCCGCATGTATGTTGCCTGAAATGTGAGGCATGTCGACGTCCTTGTGGGCGCTGGCCGCTCAAGGGAAATGAATTCGTACGACGGCCCATTTCAGTGGGGCGCGCTGAAAAACGCGCTGCTGCAGTACCGGTTGCTCGCTCTCGGCGACGCGAGGCGCCAGTCCGGAGCGCGAAAACATGGCCTTTAACGTGCCGAAAATATTCAACGTTACGGACCCCGGCGAGCAGTTATCACCACGGTGCAGAGAACCAATTCGGCAGTACGAACGTGGCATGCGTCGTGGTGGGGGCCGCATGAAACTCGGCCTAAAATAGTGCGAGATCAGCGCGAACGGCAGGTTGCGGTAAACATGCCGGTTCCGTTACCGATCTCGAAAGCAGCGCGGTCGATTGCCGACCAAAAGACCACGCCATAAGCGTCCGGGCCGAGGGATTGGAGCACGCATCCGCGTCGAAAGGTCCGACTTCGGTGAGTTGGAGCTGGAAAATAGCCAGAAAATAACTACCAGATCAGCCTGCCCCTCTAACCATTACATGCCGCAGTCCGCCGAAACCGTTGTCTTTACTCCCGGAATTTGTCGTGCAACTACTATGTGCGGATTGTACGTCTGGCAAATTTGTTGGCACGCGAGCAACAACTTGTTGATGTGGGGGTAAGTCCAATCCGTCCTTGATAACCGCGCCTTCGGTCGCTGGAATCGCTGAAATCGAAGGAAATATGTTTACCCGCGTAAACCGCAGCCCATATCGGTGTAATGTATCCGGAACCAACATGTACAATTCACGCATGTTCGATGACCCATCGAGATTCGTACGAGTCAGATACTGCTTGTAAAGCCATAATGCATTCGTTCATTACGCCACCGGGCGCCGCCTATAAAACCTGACACCTCCGAAGTAAAGCCTCGAAATCGTGTATTGGTTGCAGCACCCCAAGTACCCCGCATCTAGGCGTACTTCGTGCAACGGTTGGAATAATTTTGCATCGTCCGCAACAAGGGTAAAACCGACTTGGTCCTAGCGCGTACTCGGCCCAGCATCGCCCCAATTGGCCGCGCGAGCACCACGTCCTCGGGTTGTACTCTCGATCAGACGGCATTGCACACCCGCGCGTAGCAAAGCCAGCCACAGCGAAGTTCGAGATGGCCGGGTCGTGACCCGGTACGGTTCGGTCCGGGTCCCACTCATCAGTCGGACTCGACGTCAGGCCGGTGTGGAGTGTGTCACGCGCTGCATGCAACTCCGCCAAATAGGCATACATGCCCTCGAGGTAGAACGGCGCACGCCACTTGCATCTTACCGACGACATCAACCAATCGCCCACGCGGCACCGACCCCGTGGCAAAAAGCCAATCGTAGACGGGCTGGGCTGCAACAGCACACTTAAGCCGCCCGCGTTGCGGTAACGACACCCGCCCCGCACGGAATCAAATGATCAACGCCGGTATATTCCATGTGCGTGCTCGGCCACTCGGTCTTTACGTTCTTCGCTGGAAAGCCGTAATCGTCGAGGACCAAATAGAACATAGTATGGTAATTGCTGCCACCGGGGTAAGCGATCGGAAGAGTTTTGAGGAGGAAATCAATTAGGTACGCCCTGGCAGTCGCAGCTTCGAAGAGCCATCTTCCAAACTACCCGGGGGACAACATTTCAAGCCCCTATGCGGGCAAGATATTATGAATCACATCGCACCCACAACTGCTGTGTAATGGCCGGCGACGACGCGACAAACCCATCATGGGCGAATCGATATCGAAAACATTCGCCGGTCACCGGATGCTTGAACCCCATATGGTTGGTGTCGCCGATGTAAACGGGCCAGCAAAAGAATGCGTCCGTGAGGTCAAAACTTCGCAACCGATTCAAATGGTTGAATGCCCGGGATTACATCGGAGAGAATATCTAAAATCGCATGCGTGCCGCGCGATATTTGGGTTCATTTCAGACCGAAGGGAGTCGAATATGATCCGAATTGTACGGGTCATGCTTGATATTGCACGCAATCGCGCCATCCGTGCAGGGCACATACTGCAATATCGGCCTTCGACATGCCCCTGCCCGTGTTGCCGGTCCACCTCGGCCCCAGCCGCAACTTCGGTGGGCGACGAATCCACTGTTGTGCGAAGCCATAGTGCAACGCCTCCTTCAGTACCGCGGGGACGTGGTCTGCCGCTAGTAAAGCCTCGACGTTAATAACTACCAGCATCCCGGGCTGGTATATATCGTACTCGGTGTCAAAACCCCCATGTTGCCGCTCGTACCACGCTGCTCACTCCGCCGGCGCTCGCGGCGGTACGTTAAGTGTGAGCATGGCCGGAATGTCATGCCCTCGCGTGGCCAACTCGACATAATGCCTATGGGTATCGGTACTATCTCCATCGTGGGGTAGTTTTAGGTACACCCCTTTTTAGGTAGAATTGGGTAATTTCTGCCCCGATTATGGCCATATATGATCCAACCCGGGAGGTATAGCTAAGATCGAAGTATTTTATAGGACTTTCAGAGGAGTATACCTACTAAGCGCTACATGCTGTGGTGAAGTCGAGGGCAGGGGGTGGGAAATCCAAGGAGGCTGGGTTGACCGGATTTCTGAATATGCCGCGCACCGCGTCGGGGGCCACTCACCGCGTCCCGGACCAGCACCACCGTCACTGTGCCCTTCGCCACGCCGAACTTATGAAAGCCTGTCCTAGCGTCACTCTAGCACCCGAAGGGGCAGGGGAAGCGGCGGGTCCCGTGCAAGAAGTGCCGAGTGCCGACACTACGCGCCACGAACGGCTGCCAATTGGCGACCAACACTAGCCGTCCATGTAAGCCAGGTAGCATGTGATTCCTAGCACTATTCCGTGTTCTAGTTGCTCCTCATCTCCCTTCCCGCTCGGCCTCGCCAGCTGGCATCGGGCGCCAGCGCCACATATGCACGAGTGTGGGATGGTAAAGCCTAGCCCCGGCAGGTAGCGCCCCGCCCCACGCGCGGCGATGTGGGTGCCACATCTCCTAGCCCCGTCGCCGCCCTTGACCGCTCGATATCGTAGCCCCCCGCCCCCTATGGTACCACCTTGATTTATCATCTACCTGTTGAATAATTCCCTCGTTGGAATCCGTGAGCAAACACTGCGATGGGTGGACGCGGGGCGGACATTCCCGTATGGTCGGTACTCCGGAGGTGGAGGTGTACCAAAAATATTGCTGGTGCACCCGGGACCCAAGCAACACCATCTGTGTCAGGCGCAGCCGAGATGAGCGACGCTGAGGTGTTTCAGCAGCACCTTCAGCATTTGGAGACGGTGTTTCGGAGGCTCGCAAAGGCGGGCATCAGACTGGCGCCCGGCAAGGGGATATGGTCAATCGCCCCGGTTCGGGATCCAGTCAGAATCCGACTAGGGTTGCGGGGCCTGAAAACCCTGCCCCATGTCGTGCTATCATGCCTAGTTTGGGTGCTCCATGCCAACACCTTGGACTTTGGCGCTTGATTTTGGCCCGGTGTACCAGAAACATCCCACGATATAGAGATACCCGTCTCAAAGCGCCGTCGGCAGATATTTGCGTTGCGAATTAGCTGAGACATGTCTTCATTCGACACACGAGAGAACGATGAGATGTCATTGTCACACAACCCCAGCGCCTTCGATAATTGTACAACAACCATCCGCTGGCAAGCCGGGCCCAGGGTCCGCCCCGGACGGCGACGGTCGACTGCCCGCTCATCGCACCTTCCGCTGCGATGCGCTGGATGCTGGACACTGGATGCTGGACGCTGGATGCTGGACGCTGGACAGCGCAAGCGGCCGCTTGCGCTGTCACAGTCACGACCGTCATAGTGAAGAGGAAGCGGTAGGGCTTCTCTCCGTAAACGCAATCGGCGATGACTGGCATCAAAGCCGATACATGGTGACTCGAGAATAAACCCTCTCCCCGTCATTTCTCGATCGGCGTCGCCCTCGGGTAGCCCGGCGCAGAGGGCGGGCGAGAGGGGGGGGGGGGAGGGGGGGGGGGGGGGGGGGGAATCAATTGGTCTAACTAAAGGTGACCAGCACGGGCGTGCTTGCCCCCCAACGAACGAAGGCACGGCCTAATGATGGGCACATTAGCGGGGTGCTTTCGTGCGTTGTGTTGGTCGGAGCCACACAGAAAGCAAGGCTTGCTGCGAGGTTGTAGTTGAATCCCCCCCCCCCCCCCCCCCCCCCCCCCCCCCCGCCGCCACCTGCCCCACCGCCTTGGCCGCCACTGCCCCCTACATCGATCGGCCCGGCCGGCTCGATCCATAGCGCGTTGATGTTGCGCCGTGCAAACGGGTTGAGCTCCTTCCGGAGGCCATCGTGGAAATGTGGCGACACGCGTGCATCGAACATATGTAGCTGACGCTCCATGATGCAGCGCAAACACGCCCTCCAGCCCGAGAGTGGCGTCGGACCGCTGAATGATGACAATCGTGATTGTGCATGTTGCACGGATAACGTTAAATTGTATCCCACGCCAGCTCCGAGCCCGGGCGTGCTCGGCCCTCCTCGAGCGGCAGCTTAATGTCGTAGTAAAGCAAACGCGGCCATACCACGACGCATGCCACCCCCTCGCGACGGGGCACGCCTATAGCTGGGTCGAGGTACGCCACGTCGTCGCACAAGCTGACGAGCCGAGCACTGATAAATTCCAAATGTTCCGCGAGAGGTTCGTCCGCCGAATGATAGGCTCGTCGCGCGGCAGCCGGGAGGTGGGCGCACCGTGGTTGAGTTCGGTGATGACCGTCGCTTGCTAACTTTGCTTGACGTCCCGGTGCCGGACGCATCGGGCCATACGGCAGAGGGGCAGGCGGATGGTTGGCGCGCGTAGGTGACTACCCCCTCCCGCTACGGGTGCGGGTCGTTTCAGGCCCGCCAGTGTCTGCTCGACGCCCTCCATGCAAGTGGTGATCCCTTGCACTAGCTCCACCACTCTTGCCAGTGCAACTCGCTCTTATTGCACACAGTTGCCACCGAGGGCCGGCTCGTCAGCTGGTGTTTCCTCACGTTGTCCAGCTGCGGATGTCGACGCTCCTCCCGGGGTTGTCGGCACGTGCTTCAGGTCGCGGAAGAAGGACTCGTGCACCGGGATACACAAACGGAACTAGGCATCACTGGCGCGTTGTCGTCGTTCAACTCCCGGCCGAGTAGAAGGCCCCGCTCCATGCGGGTGTCGTAGCACACGAAGCACACGTGCACATATCGGTCGCCCATGAGCACATAGTTGTCGAGAATCTGAATTCGCGACTTGATGGCGCCGCAAGCGCAGTGCTCGCACCGCACCGCCTCGTCCGGACATTCGACCTCCAAGTGCTCCTCCGATGTCTTGGCGCAGATGCAACAAACCGTCAGCGGCCGGGGGATTGTCCGCCGCGCTCGTCCCTTGCCATGATATGTAGACCATGTGACTTGTTGTTGCCGCAGAGCGGCGCGTTACCAACCGGTGCGTGAGGGCAACGCTTGCCATCCTTTTGCGGTGCGTTGCACTACCGTGCTAGCGACATGCCGTTGCCCGAAACACGCACCAACATATGCTGTCGTACAACGCCACATAGCGTGTCTGGTCGTCTGAACTCAACGCTACCAGTTGCTCTCGGCCCGCGCAAGGTGGCGTGCCAGCATAGTCAGCTCGGCGCTGCCGCCGTCCTTGTTGCCCACGTATATGACCTTGTGCACTTCGGCGACGCTTACCAGGCGGCGCAACCAATCAATCGCGGAGTGTCCGTCCTTTCCCACACGATGCAGCTCGACCACCAGGGCTGCGGGGGTTCCAAGGTTAGCGGCTCCCTCAGCCCCTTCCAAGCGACTCGGGCTGGGAGTCATGATACGGTCGGGCGGGGTGATGGGGGTAAGAGCGGGTAGTGGCGAGAGGGAAGTCTTGTCGGTATCTCAGCGATTATAAAGCCGGAACTGAGCCGGATCTTGGAGACCTCCTAACTATTTGCAGTGGGATAGCCGAAGCGAGGTTCCTACGACCCCTACGGCCCACTACATCCTCTGACCTAGTGCTAGTCGCTTGATCATCCTCTTCCGTTGCTCCTGTGGCTGTTGCCGGTTGGAGATCAACGATTCTCCAACTGATTGAGCTGTGGCAATAGCTGTCGGTAGGCGTTGAATAATTAGTTAAATATTAGATCGGCGGTGGTTAGATCGACTAGCTAGGGCGAACGTAGGGCTAGCTAAGGGGGCGCACCTTCCACTTGAGTGGAGGTCACTAGCCGCGTGCGATGCCGCTAAACTAGTAAAGGCATCGGTGTGGGCGCGTTACGAATCGTCGGCATCGTTAGCACGCAATAAAACCTGGGTATATATGTGCATGCGTCTTATATGCGTCAAACCCGTTGCCACAGTACGGTGTGGGTGTCCCCGCGGGGGGTTGTGGCCGGGCTGCACATTCTGATAAATTACGCACCCGAGTATTTCCCACTGCCCGCCGATTGGCCCGGATTCATGCCATGCCTGAGCGGTTCCTGGAAGACTGCCCTGCATGTGGCGGAGGTGATGAATCTGAGACTATCGAACATATGGTGGTGGAGTGCCCGCGGTGGGGGTATCACCGTCATAATTTTTGAGTTGTTTGTTCCGGAGTTGAGGGATTTTATTAGTTGTCAGGTTATTGCGTCAACACCCGAGGACTTAACTGCCTTTATTCTGGGCGGGGTCCCCCCCTCCCTTCACGGCGCCCTGGATTTTACTGGGAATGGGAATTTTTCCAGCCTATGGCTTCGGGCCCTCCTTCAGATTGCCTTCTTTGTTGCACATGTATTGCACTCCCGAAATGCTTTGCTCCGCGGGTTGGGGCTTGCCCCAACTCCCATTACTCGAATGGGCCGACGCCCAACCGGGTAGGGCGGACCTTTCGTTGTTAGTGCCGGGTACATGTACCTTGTACCATGGCAGTTCTCTTTGTAGTGCGCTTTTGTGAAAGCCCTGATGTAACTATATTATTTGTACCATGGCAGTGTTTTAGACGGTGATCCAACAGTGCTGGAAATTCCGTCACTGTCCCCTAGTTAGTTCTTGCAAAGTGCTCCGGCAATTTGCTTAATGACTATAAATGGACCGTCGCCTTCCCAGGGCTTTCCGTAACTGGATTGCTTCCTAAACGGCCGTCGTAGAGACGCTGCAAGGGTTTCACTGGTGCCAGTCCTGTCCCGGGGCGAAAAAAAAGCGGAGAGCGCGCGACGCACGCGGTCGCGCCGCCCCTCCCGAAAGCATCATTTATTCGCCGCGGGTATGTCACCACGACAGCTCCGACGAACATTAGGGTTTTCCCTCGTTCCCTCGTTCGTATGAGTTCCTTGGCCGATACCACCATCAGACCCGGGAACTTATGCTGACTCGGGCGCTCAGTGGTAGAGCGAGTGACTACGAGTATGTAAGTCGGCGGCTCGAGACCGGCCGGGCCGTGAGAGCTTAGTCGTCACTGCATACTCGTACCGGTACTGTCTCATCTCGTAACAAAGACGCAGTGATTCAGTACCGGGGTACGTCACGAATCGAATGAGGACCTGAAAAATGGGCCAACGTGCGGATAGGCGGGCTGGTCCCAGCTCGCCTAGGCCGTCTGTCCGGATTACGAGTACCTGTACCCGTAATACCGGCAAAACCTTTTATCCCTCGTTCGTATGAGTTCCCTGGTCGGTCCAACCATCAGACCCGGGAACTTATGCTGACTCGGGCGCTCAGTGGTAGAGCGAGTGACTACGAGTATGTAAGTCGGCGGCTCGAGACCGGCCGGGCCGTGAGAGCTTAGTCGTCACTGCATACTCGTACCGGTACTGTCTCATCTCGTAACAAAGACGCAGTGATTCAGTACCGGGGTACGTCACGAATCGAATGAGGACCTGAAAAATGGGCCAACGTGCGGATAGGCGGGCTGGTCCCAGCTCGCCTAGGCCGTCTGTCCGGATTACGAGTACCTGTACCCGTAATACCGGCAAAACCTTTTATCCCTCGTTCGTATGAGTTCCCTGGTCGGTCCAACCATCAGACCCGGGAACTTATGCTGACTCGGGCGCTCAGTGGTAGAGCGAGTGACTACGAGTATGTAAGTCGGCGGCTCGAGACCGGCCGGGCCGTGAGAGCTTAGTCGTCCCTGCATACTCGTACCGGTACTGTCTCATCTCGTAACAAAGACGCAGTGATTCAGTACCGGGGTACGTCGCGAATTGAATGAGGACCTGAAAAATGGGCCAACGTGCGGATAGGCGGGCTGGTCCCAGCTCGCCTAGGCCGTCTGTCCGGATTACGAGTACCTGTACCCGTAATACCGGCAAAACCTTTTATCCCTCGTTCGTATGAGTTTCCTGGTCGGTCCAACCATCAGACCCGGGAACTTATGCTGACTCGGGCGCTCAGTGGTAGAGCGAGTGACTACGAGTATGTAAGTCGGCGGCTCGAGACCGGCCGGGCCGTGAGAGCTTAGTCGTCACTGCATATTCGTACCGGTACTGTCTCATCTCGTAACAAAGACGCAGTGATTCAGTACCGGGCTACGTCGCGAATTGAATGAGGACCTGAAAAATGGGCCAACGTGCGGATAGGCGGGCTGGTCCCAGCTCGCCTAGCCCGTCTGTCCGGATTACGAGTACCTGTACCCGTAATACCGGCAAAACCTTTACAAGGTACATCCCTTGTCCGCTCGGTAGAGCGGTCGTCTCGTGTGCGAGAGGTACCGGGTTCGATTCCTGGCCGATGTATTTCGGCAATATCGGCCCGGCGTGTCCCGGGTTTACTCGGTTGATGCATTAGCCCTTCGGGGTTCGAATGAGGCAATGGTCTATGGGCTATGCCAGACCTACGACTGCAGTTGGCGCACGAGGTCAAGTGCTGGGGCGGCTTCGGCCGATGTCCCGGGGCGAACTTTTATTAGGGTTTTAGTGCGAAATATACCCTTCCGCCGGACGCTCTCACCTGACGATGTCGTCGTCGCGGTGCTGCTTCGAGGGCGGGCTAAGGGAGGGCTTAGCTGCAACCCCGCCGCCGCCGGAGGGCACACTGAAGGTTCCTTCCAGTGTATCCGCAGACACTGCGCTTGGATTTGTCAGCATCACTGCCGCCTGCCCTCCCGCTAGTCGGTGACCCAAAGCAGCAACACCCCTTGGGTGCGAGCACTGTGGCGACAACTGTAGCCCCGATCGCGCGACGATTCGTGTGATGCCCCCCCCCCCCCCCCCCCCCCCCCCCCCGCCGCCTCTAACTATCCCAAACGCCAAGCTTTGCCGCTCAGCCCCAGACACGCCCACTCCGTTCATTATCCGCAGGCAAACAGAAACGCAGAGAACCACCGTCAGTACTGCACCAGAGCCTATCGTCCAGTCGAGCCACTGAAGCGATGGAAGAGGTCGAGGAGCTGCGGGCGGTGCGTTGACCACAGCCCCCCCTCCCCCCCTTTCAATATAACCAGACTGCCCCCAAACCCCGCCCATGCCAGCGCCTGAACAACTGCACTTCCGCGCCGCCTGTATTCAACCCAGGCCTGCCTGGTCGCGAAGGAAGAAACCGCAGCGGTGCGCGTGAAACTCCGCAACGCTGTCACCAAGGGGAAGGCCATCGATGAGGAGCGCCGCGCGCTGCAGGCGCGCCTCACCGCGGTAATGGAGGTACGATAACAGCTGGACGCGGACTGCTCATGCTAGGAGTGTGCCGAACCGCTGGGGGCGCCCTTTTTGACCCTCCCTGTGGGCCTTGTGCAGGCAGGTGCGGCACAGGACAGGGCGGCGGGTGAAGAGCGCGCCGCGCTGGCTGCCAGGGTACAAGAGCTTGAGGGGCAGCTGGCCGCGCAGGTGACGGTGCTGGCCCCGCTAGCAACGTGGGGCTGCAGCCCCCCGGCACTCTATACCCAGCAGCAGCACGAGTATCCTGTATCTGCTGCACGGGCAGAGGCTGGGCGACTGTCGAGCGTGGGCGCTGAGGACTCCAGCCTACTGCACTCGCAGGGCCCAGGCACCGGCCCGCCGCAGCGCGGCGATGCAGATGCAGATGCCGCGGCGCTGCAAGCCGCCGTCACGGAGTACCGAGAGAAGCTGAGGGGCGCGGTGCGCAAGGGCAAGACCATCGAGGCAGAGCGGCAGCGGCTGGTTCGGGAGCTGGAGGAGGCGCGCGGGGCACTGCGCACCAGTCAGGTGCGGAGGCTGCACATCGGATGGAGGGTTTGCGGAGCGGATGGAGGGTTTCGGGGGACACGGGGGACAAGCGTGTCATTTTGTGCGCAGAGCGGCTGCTGGGCCGCGGGCATGCCGGTGCAGGAGGGGGAGTTCTGAACGCTGTTCCTTCGCTGGCCGCTCCACGGGCCAGGCTGAGGGCTCTGAGCTGGCGGAGCTGCGCAAGCACGTGGCGGAGGAGAAGGAGGCTCTGCGGATAGAGGCTGAGCAGGCCAAAGCCTCTGCTGAGCATGTGGCATCACGCAGGGTTGCACAGGCAACGCCGCCCAGCCGGAGGAAGTGTGGGTGTGTGGGTGGGTGGGGGGAGGGGGGGCACGGCCAGTCACATTACGCCACGGTACAAGAGATTGGAGATGAGCGTAGCTGTGTGGCTGTCACAGCTGGTGGTGTGGCAGTGTGTGAGGGTGTGTTGTGGGTCGCAGGCGGAGCAGGAGCGCGATGAGGCTGTGGCGCGCGTCGCTCAGCTGGGCAGTGAGCTGGATGCCTCCATCGCTGCGGCGTCACGGGCCGAGGAGAGCGCCGCGGGCCACGCCCGGCGGAGCCAGCAGGTACGTGCGCCCCCATGCTGGTGGGGTCATCCCGGCCTGCCGCCTCCTCCGGAGTCTCCCGCCT
Source organism: Tetraselmis striata (assembly GCA_006384855.1). Classification (NCBI taxonomy): domain Eukaryota; kingdom Viridiplantae; phylum Chlorophyta; class Chlorodendrophyceae; order Chlorodendrales; family Chlorodendraceae; genus Tetraselmis; species Tetraselmis striata. Next base: position 112,262 of record VCJN01002510.1, read on the forward strand.
GCGAGTGCGGCAAGAGACACACCTGCCTGCCGTGGGGGCGGCACCGCACATCTCCCTCTCCACATCTCTCTACGAATAGCGATCCTCTACGCCAGCAACGCCTTTGAGTTGGCCCCCTATGCAACTGACCGCTTGCCTGCGCTTATCCAATCTTTGAATGTGGCGCTGACATAAATAACCTCCAGCTTCCTGTCAGATCGACCTCTGAGCGACGGAGAAGTCATTGGGGGGGGGGGGGGGGGGGGAGGGAGCACATTGGAGTGTATTCCACTGAAGGGCCAATGACTGGCTCATCTGTCAGAGAACCCCCCCCCCCCCCCCCCCCCCCCCCCCCGCCTTGGGTCCCCCATATTTCTATATATCGATCATCTCTATCTCCGACTCTTAGCTGGGAAAAGGCGCTGCCTGGCGCAGCTACCATGGCACTAGTCGGCAGGGAAAGAGGGGGTGCCGCCGGATGGGTCATAGTCTCCCCCCCCCCCCCCCCGCCTTGGGTCCCCCATATTTCTATATATCGATCATCTCTATCTCCGACTCTTAGCTGGGAAAAGGCGCTGCCTGGCGCAGCTACCATGGCACTAGTCGGCAGGGAAGGAGGGGGTGCCGCCGGGTGGGTCATAGTGCGCCCCCCCTCCCGCGCGAGGTGGTGATGTGCTCTGTGTGACTTCGCCGCGCAGTTGGAGGAGCTGCTGCGCGAGGCCAAGGAAGCGGCTGCGGTGCGGGCTCGTGCAGAGCCACTAGTGGACACGCACGAGCTGGCAGGCGAGAATGAACAGGTGCGCCGGGGGGGGGGGGGGGGGGGGGGGGGAAACTTGAGGCATCCCTGGTGACAACGTGGCATCCTATTATTAAAGGGAGGATGGGCGTTGCCGTCCGCAGGCGTGACCTTGTTTACCAAGCAACTGACGGACGTGATGCCAATAGGCTGCTAGTGCGGTGTTGATGTTGGTGGTGTGCAGTGGTGGCGCGGCCTTTTGGAAAGGCATGCGTCGCAGCGTCGCGTAGCTGCAGACAGCGCAGGCAGGGGCTGCTACTGGCTGACAGCTAGCGACGCGTACAGCCGCCTGAAACATAGGCGCGTCTTGTGCTGATTGAACTCCGCTGGCGCTGCTCTTTTGGTTCATGCTTGCGTTTGTTGGTGGCTGGGCGCTAACCAGCGGGTGCGCCTGCATGCCGTGGTACGCCCAGCTGCAAGCACGCCTGGCGGAGGCAAGCGCCGCGCTGGAGGAGCGCAGCGCCGCGCTGGAGGAGCGCAGCGCCGCGCTGCAGGCTGCGGAGGCTCAGCTCGCTGCGCAAGCCGCAGACTCCGCGACGTTGCAGGCCCGAGTGGCCGCGCTGGAGAGCGCGGGCGAGGCGCAGCAATCGGCGCTGCAGGCTCGCGCAAAGGCCGCGGAGGAGGAGGCGGCTGCGCTGCGGGAAGAGGTGCCGAAAGCTGGGCCGGCGGGTGGCTGCCAGCCAGAGGACGGTGCGGCCCAGCAGGAGCTGGCGTCTGCACGAGAGGAGGTGCGAGTGACAAATGCCAGCTGCCAGCAAGCGCTCCCCGTTTGTGCGGGCGCAGATGTGCTGGCGTGTGTAATACTGCAAGCCGATGTAGGGAAGGGGCAGGCGAGAGCATATGTGGCGGAGGTGATGAATACGAGCGCATGCATGCCTTAGCCGCTGTCGCTCGGGTCGTGGGGTGCAAATTGTCAGCATTTGCATTCCGCTCATCGAGGCGTTCATCCAGGCGCTATCCAGGCGCTGATCTTGGCCTGAACTATACCGGGGCAGGCACATTGTACAGTGCCGTAAGGTTTCAACGACCGCCGAGTGGCGGCGCAGTGACAGATGATATACGCATTGCACGGGTGCCGACGCCGTAATGAGAATAAGAAATAAGAACTGCGAATAAGAACCGGCCCTGCCTGCCAGAGGTCGGTTGTAAAGAAACTAGAAGAGAACGAAAGCGGATGCCGGCAGGTAGGGACGGGCCGGGAAGGGGGGGGGGGGGGGGTGGGTAACAATGTCACATCAAATCATACATATGCAAAGGAGACGGGGACTACGCCCGTTCGAGTAGGGACTTATTGGCCCTCAGAGGACCACATGCCACGCGCAATGCCACCCAACGGGGGAAGCAGGCCCTATGCGGGTTCGTGCCCGTTGGGCCGTAAGATAGCTGGCCCGTGTTGTTGGAAGACTGGCAGGAATGAGGTTGAAAGAAATTTATAGCGGGTGCTCTTAAAACTTTTTGCTAGCAAGCCCAATGTGAGGCTTACAGTAAGGGTTCTTGTAGTGAGTCGGCACCCATAGGTGATTTCCGTGTGGTGGCATCCATATAGACACACATATAGAATGTATATACTGTAAAGACACACAAATAGAATATATATGCCGTAGAATTACATGCGGTTCGCGGGCCCCCAAAATAATGAATGGTTTTGCAGCTTTGCGTCGGGATATTTGCTCTGTATTCGTTCTGTATTCTGACTCAGTTGTCTGTATTTATAGTTTTTCCTCTTTGCCGGAGGGGGGGGGGGGGGGGGGTCAAAAACGTCGCTTATCCGCAGACCGTTTGTGTTTGTACGGGAGTCGCTGCCCTGCTACAAAACGTTGCGCATGAATAACGTATAGCTCGGATCAGGGTGGAGGTGGACATACATTCATGAATGTTGATGTCGGGGACTGCTTTTGGTAATGAATTGAAAGATGAGGTCTCCTAGGCACGAGAAGCTGCTGCTGCGGATGGCAACAGGAGGTGCCTCTAGCATATGCCCCCAGATGTACAGGTACACACGTGGCAGGTGATGGGTGGGTGCATGCGTTCTGCCGCCGACTGTTCTGCTGTGTATTATGACAGGTGGAGATGATGAAGGCTGCGATGATGGCAGCCGCGGAGCGCGTGCGGGGGGCGGCGGACACGGAGGAGCGGCTAGAGAGGCAGCTGGCGGAGGCATCGGCGGCGGCGGCCGACGCGCGGCGGCGCGTGGCGGAGCTGGAGGGGCAGCTCGCGGTGGTGGAGCACCTGGAGGAAGAGGGCGAGGGGCTGCGCGGCGAGGTGGCGCGGCTGCAGGGCGAGGTGCACGCCGCGGAGGCAGCGACGGCAGCGGCGGTGGAGGCGGGCGAGGGCGCCGCGGCGGAGCTGGAGGCGCGCGTGGCGGAGCTGGAGGCGGAGCTGGCGGGCGCGCGGGCGGTGGGGAGGGATGCGGAGTCGGAGGCGGCGGAGGCGGAGGCGCTGTGGGCGGGGCTGGCGCAGGAGCGGGAGGCCGCGAGGCGCGAGCGGGCAGAGGCGGCGGAAGCGGCACGGTGAGGGTCGAGAGGAACCCCCCCCCCCCCCCCCCCCCCCGGCCGGGCAGGGGGTCCACCCCAAAGATGTCTGCCTGGATGAGAGTCGATCCGTCAAACATGGTCTCCTTTTGGTTCAGCAGGAGTATGAACACATTTTGCGATACTACCGGATTAAGCTGCTGGACCACTGACAAGCCGCGCTACCGATATGGACACACAATCAGGGCGCGCAGCAGAGGCAATGTCGTGCGCGACGGAGGGCAAAACATTAGCACTAAAACAGAGGATAGCAGCACACACATTACCCCCCCCCCCCCCCCCCCCCCCCTCCCTCTCCCCCTGAACGCGAGCTTCACATCCATCATCAACATGTGTACGCATACCCCCTTCCCCCCCCTCTCCCCCCCCCCCCCCCCCCCCCAAACACACTCACGAGTCTCATATCCGCCGGAAGTCTGGAAGCAAACGACTGTGCTACGGGCGGTGCGAAGCATTGGGTTATTAGAGACCTTTGTTGTGGGGACCGTAGTGACCTTAAATGCCGCGCGCTGATACATATCGTATTTAACGCGCGCGGTCCGTTGCCGAGGGCCGTGAGTGCGGGTCAAACAAGCGAGCACCGTCTTCCAGGCGGCTCTCTCACTCCCCCCGCGGGTGCTGGTCCGCTACGCATCGAAGTGCCCCCGCGTTGACTTTATGCATGTGCGGGTAGCGCAGGGTGCTCGTCTATCCAGCGCGTTGTGCGTGCCAAAGCGCGCCCCTGGCAGTGTTGACACCCACAGATTGTTGCTTTTTTTACGGCAGCGCTTCCGTCACTGGATACACCCTTGGTTTATTGTAGTTAGTCGTATGGTTCGTTATTACCGGGAGAGTGTGGTTTCCTTGGGACGCGGCGGCCCTCTGTCGGGTATCAGTTGACGGCTGCCTCAGCCTGGCACTGCCGCCCCTCTGTGTGCCCGCCCGCTGACAGAGCTGCGGCGGCGCGCGAGGCGGAGGCGCGGCTGCGCGAGGACGCGGCGGAGGCGAAGGTTGCGACCGCGCAGGCGGAGACGCGGCGCGTGGCGGCGGAGGCGGAGGAGCGGCAGCGGCGCTTTGCGCACGTGCAGGCCATGTTTGGCAAGAAGGAGGCGGCATTTGGGGAGCGCCTGGCCGCCGCGCAGGGCGACGCGGAGGGCGCACGGGCGGAGGCGGCGCGCGCGGCGGCGGCGGAGGCGGAGGCGGCGGAGGCCAAGGTGAGAGCCCCAGCAGCCTGATTCCCGCCTTGCAAGCCTTACCTGAATAATAGCTCTGAAATAATGTTTACCGGAGCGAGGTGTGACCAGTGACATACGGCCATGCACGCGCCTTGGGTCCGCGCATGCCTACGGGTATTGGTTCCCCCCCCCCCCCCCCCCCTCGTTGGAAAGGGTGTCAAGGGTGAAACCATACATATATGGATATGGTACTGTCTATGTAATGCCTATGTTCTGTGGAGATGTGTTGAATGATCTAAACAGCTGCTACATTCATATGCTCATGAGAGAGAGAGAGAGAGAGAGAGAGAGAGAGAGAGAGAGAGAGAGAGGTGGGGGGGGGGGGGGGGGGAGGGAGAGGGGGAGATAGTACATGTAGCATGCATATGCATTCTCAATACAGCGCATACGGCTGCCGGCCCGACTGGAACAACCCATTTTTGGCTCTCAGAAATGGGGTGCTAGCGAATGTTTTTAATTCCCGTAATGATATCGCGATGTATTCGTCTGACATTGGACCAATATGGACATAGCGCGTAATGTTTTTGGTTCTTACAATCGATTTGGCACCCGTGTATGCTCTTAAGTGTGTATATGCACATGCATGCTCCACCTATAGCTTAATGTAAGGTTTCTCTATATATGCACATGGACATGTACGGGTGCCACTGCACATATGCGAACCCTTGTTATTACAATAAGCCCCGAATTGGGCTTGCGTGCAACTTAAAGGACCGTCCGCGACAGGTTCGTCTACATTTCCCCGCTGGCGCGCAGGGTAGGCTCTTATTCGCGTCAACACCTGTGTGTGTGTGGGTGTGTGTGTGTGTGTTGGGGGGTGGAGGGGGGTGTCAATACAGCAAACACCTGCAGGTATGCTATCTCACAATTCACATGTGTGTGTACACGCGCGCGCGGGAAGGCGGCAGCGGAAGAGCGGCTGGCGGAGCTGCAGGGCGAGCTGGAGGCGGCCCTGGAGGGCGCCGCGGCCGGGCAGGCACGCGCGGCGGCCGCGGAGGCAGCGGCGGAGGCAGCGGAGGCGGAGCTGGCAGGCGCGCGGGCAGTGGCGGACACGGGCGCCGGCCTGCAGGAGAGCCTCCAGCGCCTGGCGGCGGAGTTGGCCGCGGCGCAGGAGGCGTCGGCGGGGAACGCGGCACGCGCGGAGGCGGCGGAGCGCGACGCGGCGGCGGCGGCAGCTCGCGCGGAGGCCGCAGAGGCGGAGGCGGAGGGGCTGCGAGAGGCGGCGGCCGAACCCCCTGCCGCGCCGCCGCCTGCGCCTGCCTCTGTGGAGGAGCCAGCTGCCGTGGTGCTGACAGGTGCCCCCCCCCCTCCCCCCCCCGGGTCACTGCCACTCCTCGAACAACACAATGTCACACCACCAATGCATCATCACATATGCAAGCCGGCCGTGGCTGCCCCGGCCTGGCAACCTCGACTAATCGATACTTTTCTGTGAGCATTCCGTTGGATATTGGTGAAGCGACCAGCTGGAGCGGCAACACGCCCCCCCCCCCCTCCCCACCCCCACCCCCATCCCCGCGCCCGCGCCCGCGCCCGTCACTCCTCTCTATTTTTCATTTTCCCCTGCGATCCAAAGTCTCTGATACCGTTCTCGCTGAACTGGTCCGCCCCTAGCAACTGCTGCGAGGTGTACTGAAAGGTGATGCATTGCCATTTGAGCCCATTGTGGCAGAGGCATCTCTAGGTGTCCCCCACTTTCCCCAGTTGCGCTTTAAGATTTGTGGACCGGTATATCATTTGCATTCTTCGTACATTACAATATAAATACTACGGTATATACCTGTACTATACATATATGTTATGATTTTCTTGTATATATGACTTGCATTCTTCATCATATATAAATCGCCGACTTGTATATATATGCGGATATATGCTGAACCATCAGCAGTCCACTACTCTCACAGAGTACAGGGTACTACTTCCGAACATGCGTGTGCCTCACAGCAATGGTTTTGGAGCATTTGCTGCTCCCGAAATAATGCATTGGTTGCTTGTCTGAAAAAAAGTACGCGCAACCCTGTTTGAAAGTTGAGTGACGGTCGGCAGAGAACTCGTTGTGCGTTGTGCGATGCTCAGACTACCCCCAACTCGTTATTCAATTCGGCCTGCCCCCCCTCCTCCCCCCTCTTTCGATCTGACTGCGTGATGTGCCGCGACCAGTCGAAGAAGACACATCGGAGGCTGAGGCGGCGGCGGCCAAGGAAGAGGCGGTGGCGGCCGCCACGGCGGAGCTTCGGCGGCGGGTGGCGGAGGGGGACCGGCGCTCCGCGGCTCTGGAGAAGGCCAACGCACAGCTCAAGTGGCAGGTGCGCCCCTCCTCACCCCCCCCCCCCCCCCCTCCCCTCCCCGCCAATGACAGCAATGCGTTTCGACTGTCGCCCAAAGAACAAAAAACCCACCTCACCGGGCCAGAGATTCGAAGGAAGGTCGAGGTGGCTGCGCTCAGGACATCGTTCACAATAGTCCGTCCTTGTGTTCGCTGTGTTGCGGCCCGATCCCATTGCTAATGCATCGAGCCGACAGTTCACGTCCGCGTTGCCACAAAGTCGCGTGAAAGCACCGTCCCTCTTCTTCTTCCCCACACCCAACTTGTTTGTGCCGTCGCTGTTGGCGGATCAGACCGCCGCTGTTTTGTAAGCCACCGGCCACGCTTTACCGCCCTTTGTGCCGCCCCGGGCGGTCGCAAGTGCTAGAGCTTGCACACACGTACTTGTCCTGCCCCCGACTGCACGTGTCGCTCAGTCAAGGTTTTCATACAACGGATAATCTCGCCCCGGACTACATGCGGACGGCACAACCGACAGCCCGTCCCCTTTCCTGTCACCCTGCCGCCGGACTGCCCACGCAGGTCGCGATGCTGGCGGACTCTAACGGCGCGGAAGGCGAGGGCACGGGCGGCGCCAAGGCCGTACCCGCACGCCGAGCGCCTCCGGGCGTCGGCGACCAGCCGGCCCCGCCGCCGCCCGGCGTGCCGCCCTCCGCGGCGGCGCTGGTGGGCTGGCTGCTGGCGCACCGCAAGGCGCTGGTTGGCGGCTACCTCGCGCTGCTGCACCTCCTCGTCTACTTTGCGCTCACGCACGGCGTCTTCTCCTTCAGCGCGTACGGCGCCCCCGCCAGCTGCGACGACGCCGTCAACCAGGCCAAGGCCGCTGTCGCCGCGGCCGCCACTGCGCCGGCCACCGGCTGAGCAGCCGGCGGCGCACGACATGGCCCGGACTCGGCGGCGGCCGAAAGTTGCTCGCTCGACCCACCAGTCCCAGGTGCCACCCCCTTACCCCGGCAAAGGCCACACGGAATAACTCCTCGCCAAGCGGCATGTCTCCTCGCCACCGTGCATGCCGGCGGACCCAACACTGGTGGCTGCCTCTTCTGCCAAGTGAGGAGTCTTTGCGCCGGCGAGACTGCGCCCAGTATGGATAGTGCCGCGGTGACCGCACGTCCGCGGTGACCCAAGGCGACACCACCGGATGAGCCGCTATTCGCGGCCGCATCCGCTTACAATCATCCAGTTGGTGGCGAATAGATAGGGCGGCTCCTTTGGCCGGATGGAGAGCGGCCGTCTGGCCGGTTGTTTTATGAGCTCTCATGCCCACGGCGGAGCCCCAGCATAGCCACATCGAGTGGCCCAGAAATCTCGCATCACTCAGCATCGCAGTGTATGCAGATGCAGCCAAATTTCGCTGATTGCCGACACTTGGTGGGGGGGCCGGTCGGTAGTGGGACTGGTGCAGTCATAGCGCCACAGGAACCACAGCGCAGCAGCTCCAGCGGCAACATTCCCACAGCCAGCTGTGTGCACAGACCACTGCCACCCGTCATGCATGGCGCCTTCATCCTGCACACATAACCCAACGCCGCCCTCTTTGGTGTTTCCGCCTGGCGCTGTTTGATCGCCCACTAGAGCGGACCCGCCCACGCGCTCGCCGTGTTTCTCACCTGCCCATGATTGAGGCCGCATGCGGGCAGCGTATACCTAAATAGCGATCACGGCGACAAAATCCTTAGTCCTGCGTCTAAACAGTTTTATTACGATGGAAATTCAGCATTATAATAGTGACAGGAAAATAGAGTAGTTCCTATGGGTAATAGCAGAATATGATCGGAAAACACTGGAAGGAAAAAACACGGCCAGCCAGGCACCGTCGCTTGAAACATTCGCCACCCAACGGGTGTATATGTAATATACATGTTAAATGTATATACGTCATATATACATGTATATGTACATATATATAGATGAATGAATAGAGGCATATCTATGCACGTGTACATGTATGTACATACCCGCACACTGCAATCGAGTCGCAGCATGCATTCACATGCTGATGTGTATATGCTGCTCACGTCGCCCGAGCTGCACCTGAGAGCCTGCCATTGGTGAACTTGGTGACTTGCTATCCCATGATTGCCGGCCGCCACCTCGAAGCCTTCCTCCCCCCCTCCCCCTACTGTGTAGACCCCCCCCCCCCCACTCACACAGTGGTGTCCGCAGATCCGGTGCGTGGCCAGCGCCACAGCGTATGTACCAGGCAGGTAGGCATACATTTCAAATCCACATCTGTGACGCGTTTGTGTAGCATTTGTATATGTTAGTTTGTTCTGCCGACATGTAGAGTCAATGGTACTACAGGTATATGGACACGAGTTCAAATACGCCGTTGTTTCACCGTTCACCCTTTCAATTTCCCAGGTTTAGCTTTCCCGTTTTGCATGGAGGGAGGTCGTATTGGTTTCGGATCCTTGGGTCTGTACTCTGTTAGCATTAAAGTACGCCTATGTGCCAATTACGTGCGCTGTGGCGTAGGCGCCGTGGTGTGCTAGCACAGAAAGAGGAGGGAAGTTAAGGGGGGGGGGGGGGGGGGGTCAAACGCCCACACCTGGGCCAGTTTTGTACCTCAGCAGGCGGGGTGGCAGCGGCACGCAATGGCAACGGTGCCCGGGAGGGTCATTCGCACTCACCGGTAGGGCGGGCTATCACAGCGGCAAGGATAAGCGGAATGCATGCCCTTGTGGCCGCCGCTTGCCCCTCTCAATGTGACGACACTCGCCGCAACGCCCCCATTCTTGGCATGTGGGGACCGGTTGAGACTTTCAAGGGCATGTTCCATGGTGCCAGGCGTGATTCAACTTGATGTGGGTCGACGGGCTACAACTCCGAGATACGTTCTAGCCGAAGTTCACCTAGAGGGTAGGTATATATATATATGGCAACTCACCGCACTGGGGGGTCGGTGCTACTGTTGATGTGCAGTGGGGGTTCTACGTGGTTGCGTGAGGACCATAGATGGCCCCGGGAGCCTGGCCTGGATCCAATTGGACCCGCCCAATCCCATCCCAATGCACCCCGAATCCACCCCGATTTCAAGCACACTTCCGCGTCAACTGGGCCGAGTCGAAACAGGGACCCCGAGTGCCTGGCCCAAACCGAGGGCTCTTCAGCGCGCAGTTGCCGCAGAGCGTGGCGTTACAACAGCATCGGCGGCGCGCATCGCATGAGCCCCTCCCGGCCACGGGATGTACGTGTATCGCCCAGCCGGTCGTCCTCCACATCATCCGACTACCTCTGACTCCATCGACTGGGTCACATCAGTCTGAGGCCACGGCGCCCGTCGCCTCCTTCCCCGCCTCCTCCCCCGCAGGCTCGCCTCAGCCAGGCAGAGGGGGGCGCCTATCGCCGGCGGCCGCCGGCGCCGCCGCCCTTGCGGGTCGGCCCGCGGCTGAATGCCCAGTTCACCGACACAATCTGCGTCAGCAGCTCCTGCCCGTCCATCGCCTCGATGGCCGCCTCCGCGTGCTTCTTGGCCTCGTACTCCACCAGAGCGTAGCCCTACACGCCAGCCAGCCGCACTTGCATGAGACCTTGTACACGGGCAGGGGGGCGATACTGCCCGGGGATGCTCCAAGGGAAGGAGGGGTAGTGGGGGGCTGCGGGCGGCCGAGACCAACCCACAGTACCATAGACTCAAAACCTTAAATACCGGCAGCGGATGAAACTCGCCGAAAACTCGCCCACTGCGCACGTTTGACCCCCCCCATGCCCTTCCATGCGGCTACAGCATGATGGGACGCGCGATTCGTGTCTCCAGCGCCATTGTTGGGGCACCGGATGCTCGCGCCCGTGCCCGTCCTTGCGCCCCCACCTGTCAGGTCGCCGCCCCATGTGGGCGCCTCGTGCCCGGGGGGGGGGGGGGGGGGAAGGGGAAGGGGCGCATCCAGCTACCGGGTGACCCGCCCCCACGGTACCGCTACGGCGTGCTAGTCAGCCCGCACCAACCAATATGAAGTGCTTCATCTAACATACGGCTGTCCGCAATTACTCTTCCCACTACCATAGTGGCTTTAGCAGGGGGGAGGGGGGGGGGGGAGGGGGGGGGGGGGGGGGAGGGGGCATGATGGCGGTGAGTTCAGGGAGGACATGCGTGTGCCCGTGGCAGTATGGGGACAATAATAGCGATTGTGTGATGCGTGGCCTCGCGGGCGCACCTTGACGAAGCCCGTCCTGCGGTCCAGGTTGAGGTGCAGGTTCTTGATGTCGCCAAAGTCCGCAAAGGCCTCGTGCACGTCCTCCTCCTGGGCCTCCTCGTGCACGTTGGTCACCAGCACCACCCATCCCTCCACAGCTGCGGCCCAGGGAGAAGGCGGGGAGGAGGCTGGGTGTAAGCCGCCACGGCAGTCCGGACAATCGACAACATGGAACGGGGACGGGGGAGGGAGGTATCGGGGAAATGCACCCCTGCTGCGCGCATCCGCACCGGCGCCCCCTAATCGGCGTCATTCACTGTTTATCAGTATGAGGTCGCAATCCTCGTGGAGAGCCATTCTGGCTCTGATGTGGGGGTTTCTCTCTGTGGCTTATCCAACGCCTATCTCCAGGAGATGAGCCGTCCAAACCAGCAATACATATGGCTTGTCTGATGCTTGCGTCCTCCGCGGGGAGCAAGGTGGGGAGACCGCCGCGGCCATGGAGGAGCCCCAGAGAGGCGGTTGTGTAAGACTGTTGTCGGCATGCCCTTCTAGGTGTACAACGCTATTCCTGGTGAGGACTTTACCTCGGCTAGCACTACTCCAGTCGAAAAGAAAAGGCGCGTCTCCGATGGAGGGTGAAACGGAGGGTAAACCGGAGGGTAGAAGTGTGTGTGTGTGTGGGTGGGTGGGTGGGTGGGTGGCGGTGTTGGAGGGGGGGGGGGGGGGGGGGGGGGGCGCGTACACTTGGCTGGCCCGGGTCCGGAGGCAGCGTCGAGCGACTCGTACTTGCCCTGCGGGTAGCCCTCCTCCCCGTCGTTGGCGCGCTGCGAAAACCCGCGGCCCTGCAGGAGAGCAGTGGTCTGCCTCCGTTAACCCCTGCGCTTCCCAATATGTTCATCCCCACACCCCAGGCGGAGGGCCGCAGATCTGGCCGTTGAGCGCCACCAACGCGAGGGCGGCCCGTCCGCCCCTCAGCTCGGCGGGCACTTTAAGGGATTTTCCACCGAGGGGGTGAGGAGCGTGAGGGTCAGGGGTCGGGAGGTGAGTAGGGAGGGACGGGAGGAGGGGAGGATGCCGCTCGCCTTCTGCTTCTTGCCGGCGCCGCCGGCGATGGTAGAGCGCAGCCGCGGCGCCGACTCCTCCGCCTCCATCGCGTCCTCCTCGTAGTCAGACATAGTGATCTAGGGCAGGGGCGCTGTTTCCAGGTTGGGGAAGCTGCACGTTTCCTTGCCTCCGAGGTTGCTTGCGCGAAAGTGGCAGTGCTGGGGCCGTAGGGTGGGTGGGGGTGGGGTAGACTGGCGGAAGGAGCCACGCCCAAGAAATAATACAAGTGGGTGGGGGACTCCTGCGGGGCGGGGAGGGGCGGTTGAGGCAGGCGGACGCGGACCTGCTACTGTACTGTGGTTGGACGGGAGGCGCGCAAAAGCGCGCGCTAATGGCAGGACATGATGCCTTATTTAAGAAAGTGAAAGTAATCCTTAAAGTTCGCCCCGGGACATCGGCCGAAGCCGCCCTGTAGCACTTATTGTGTTGTCCTCTTGGGCCAAACCCGGGGAACAACGCCATTGATAGCCCCCCCCACCAATATGGGATAAATGGGCCTGTTATAGGATGTGAGGAAGTGTTTCACCGGTGCCAGTCCTGTCCCGGGGGCGGGAAAATGTGAGGAAGTCAAGGCTCTTTAAGTCAAGGTTCTTCTATTTATTATTAAGCGTTTTAAAAATGTTTGTGGCAGGATGATTGCTGCGGAGGCTTGAAAATCGGCGATACACGCCGCCCGAATAGCCATTTTGGCAAGGCATTGCTGGCCTTAATATTTAACGGGAAATAAGCTGAGAACTATATCGCCCAGCAATGGCGTAGCTCGGCCATAGTATCGGTGCCAAAAAAAGGCGACTCGTCCGCGATGGACAATTATAGGGGTATTTCGATCATGGGTGCCGCCATGAAACTCCGTAATACCGTAGTTACCCAACGCTTGCAAGACGCCTGCCAGGCTAAAGGGATAATCCGCCGCTGGCAAGCGGGTTTTATGCGGAATGAGGAGGGCCGCATGCAAGTCGCCAGCCAGTTCGATCATATCACGGCTCGTCGCTAAGTGTTAGGTCTACCACGTACGCGGGATTTGTTGAGTTTAGGAAGGCATATATATGACACCGTACCTCATGAGCTTTTATTCCTGAAACTACAAGTAGCCTTGGGACTCACGGGTCATATCTTTATAGGCTTACTTTCATTAATAAATAAAACTTTATGAAGGGATAGTATGGTACGGGTTAAGACAAGGGTGGCCCCAGGAACACTATATATATCAGACCCCGTACCCATAGAGCGTGGCCTCCGACAGGGGTGCCCCGCTTCCCCCATCCTATTTCATATTTATTAACGATATATTCGATTGGTTAGAACATCTAGGGTGTGATGCACCATGGTGCAGCGACACATTAGCGGCGACCACTACGGGAGTACGGGTGCCTTGTCAGTTATACGAGGACGACATCGTTAGTATCACATGCTCGTTCGATAACATGCATGCCATGTCGACCCACTTCTCGCAATGGGCAGAGGATCATTCATGTGGTTTGGGGTACTTAAGTGTGGGTTGAGGCCGATATTGCGACAAGACCGTGTTACGCAAACAAACTGCCCGATGGCAGCTTGGGGGAACGGGTACCGGTTGTAAATGAATATAGGTATTTGGGTTCGGTCATTAACTCGGAATTAGGTATGCGGCACATAGTAGACGACCGGGTTAAAAAGGGTACACGTGCCGCTGTGGCGCTCCATTCGGTATTAGTTGGTGGACGGGACATAACTGCTATTAACGTGCGTGTGTCTGTCCTTAAGTTATACTACATATATATTAATTTAACTTACGGGTGTGAAGTATAGGGGTATGGATAGAACTAGCGGCGCAAACAAATTACAACCCGTACTGAATCAGTGCTTGCGGTGCCTTATTGGGGTGGATAAAAACTCCCATGGGGTGGCCACCGAACCGATGATGCTGCAATTGGGTATTGCGCCCATGGAGGCTTAGGCCGCTTCGGCACGGGCTCTGGCGTTCCTTGAAGCATCCAACTTGAATACATGTATAACCAATTTAGCATATCAGCTAAGTCGGGCGCGCCCCAACACGTGGACGTCGGGGACTGTGCGGTGGTTAGATCGACTAGCTTGGGCAAACGTAGGGCTATCTGAGGGGGCGCACCTTCCACTTGAGTGGAGGTCACTAGCCGCGCGCGATGCCGCGAAACTAGTGAAGGCATCAGTTTGGGCGCGTTACGAATCGTCGGCAGCGTTATAGCACGTACTATAAAACATAGGGTCCATGCGTCTTATGCGTCAAACCCGTTGCCGCAGTAAGGTGCGGATGTCCCCGCGGGGGCGGTTGTGGCCGGTCTGCACATACATTATGATACAATTACGCACCCGAGTATTTCCCAGTGCCCGCTGATTCATGCCATGTCTGGGCGGTTCCTTGAACACTGCCATGCATGCTGTGGCACAAGTGAATATGAGACTATCGAAGATATATGTTGGTGGAGTGCCCGCGGTGGGAGTATCAACGTAATAATTTGGCGGGGTTGTTAGTTCCGGAGTTTAGGGACGATTTTAGTAGTAGTCATGTTATTGCGTCAACATCTGAGGATTTAGCTGCCATTATTCAAAGGCGGGGTCCCCCACTCCCTTCACGGGGCCTTAGGTTTTACTAAGAATGGGAAAATTTTCGAGCCATGGCATCGGGCCCTCCCTCATATTGCCTTTTTTGTTGCACATATATCGCACTCGAAATGCTTTGGTCCGCGGGATGGGGCTTTCCCCCACTCGCATTACTCGAATGGGCCGGCGCCCAAACGAGTAGGGCGGACCTTTCGTGGTCAGTGCCGGGTATTTTGATGGCAGTGTTTTAGACGGTGATCCAACAACAGTGTTGGAAATTCCATCACTGTCCTCTGATTAGTCTTTCAGAATACGTCGGCAATTTGCTTGGTGACCATAAGTCTATAACGGAAGGGAGCGTCGCCTACCCAGGGCTGGATCGCTGCCTTAACGTAGGGACGCTGAAGGGTTTCACTGGTGCCAGTCCTGTCCCGGGGGCGGGAAAGAAAAGCTCTACCGAAGGGCCCGCTCCAGGCGGAATATACCTGTACCCCGGTACTGGCGGTTGTCAGGCTGTATAGCGCGCTGTTCTAATCCTGATGCTCTAATCGCGTCATCAGCTGACGACAGCATCATCAGCAGGCGGTGTCATCAGCAAGGTCAGCAACACTATATAAAGTATGTGATTGCTGATGTTGGCAGCGTAGCGCCGGCCAGCGCACAGTCGATTGTGCACAGCGCACAGTTGTTGACGACCGTTCTCTTAATGTACACGGGAAACACCCGTAAATACGCTTGATTTGCATTTTATGTACGACTATCAGACGTTGATGAGACATACGTACAGTCGTCACACGGGCGGAGTTTCATACGGTCATACTGGTGTATGTAGGCGGCTAACCACAAAGGCATCGTCTTTCGTCGCGGATGTGGCGAACTTGTGGTGTATGTAGGCAGTCCCGCTGTAGTGCTTTACACAGTATGGCGGGCTCGTGCCATGAAGTCTGTTTTTGAGTACTCGAATACTCGCGTGCATCTCGCGGTAGTATACTCATGTCCGTCATCATAATTTAGCCATTAGTACTAATTTAGCCATTAATTCTCGCAGCGAATAATCATAATGACGATTACCCGGTCATTTATCTAGCATAGCGATTTACGACAACACGTTAAACTACAGGAAGTACAGGTCCTAATTTGCCCGGAGATCGCTCGTGATTGTACCCGTAAGTGCACGGCGGTGCTAGCGACTAATTGAAATATAACCTGTACAGACCGCAAGGTTATCCAGGTACTAAGGTATACTGGACAATAGCGACCAAAAAAAAAAAACTTGTACCGCTGCTCTAGCGGCTACACCTTGCTGCGTAGTGCCGCCGCCCAAATTGTATCCTAAATGCTCCAAAAACCCAAAAACCCTAAACCACCGCGCAATTGCTGTAGTGGACGTTTCCTGTTGCCTTTTCGGATGGTTTCATGATCGCCTTTTGCAGCTACCCGTAGCTCATGTATTCTATTCTACATGCTCCGGCGGCGGCCTGGCACAGTCATCACCGGAGGTAGTACACGCAGGCGCTTCGTCAGCAGAGGAATAGCAGATGATAGAGAAGCAGGTGGCGGAAGTACAGGGTCGTAGTAACGCTGCCGTAACGCGGCGGGATTCTTCAGGCACGGCGCTAATATCAATGCTTATAGTCGCTATTCGTTCATAAATAAGCTATATATCGAGATGTAAGGATTTATGTAACTATCTGTATATATGTATGAAGATTAATTCCGTGGGCTTGGGATTAATTGCAGTGTGGGAACAGCGCGACGACGGAACATAGGACAGGCACATCCACCACACCGGCAGTTGACTGAAAATTGGAGCGAGATGGTGAACATCGAGGAGTGGGAGGTTCTGTGGTGCTCCGAGGGCTTCGTTGAGGCTAGGGAGAGGTCAGGCTCGCCGAAATATACCCCACCAGCGCCGTGATGAAATACAACACGGATTCAGCGTCGGGGAAGGCGGTGATCACGGATTCTATGTCGTGTCGTTCTGCTATGCGAATATGTAATAGCGCCATTAAGAATTTCAGCCAACACTGCCCACCAGTGCTATACGTTGCGACTCGTGCTGCTAGCGACTATTTTGTTTATAGCTCTGTGCTAGAACAGGTTGCCTGATATTCGTGCTGTTGTTTGGGCTGGAGGGGACTGACTGCATGGCTCGCGCGTAGTCAGTCGCCGCCAGTACTATCGCGCTGCCCGCGTACCACGTTGCCAACTTGCCACCGATGCTGCCAGCTAATATTGATTTCTAGCTCTGGGCTAGGCCAGGTTGCCTGACATTCGTGCTGTAGTTTGAGTTGAAGGGGCTGGCTGCCTGGCTTGCACGTTGGTCGCCGCCAGTGCTATACGTTGCGACTACTCGTGCTGCCAGCAAATATTTTGTTTATAGCTCCGGGTTAGTCCAGGTTGTCTGATATTCGTGAGACTTGTTTAAGCTTGAGGGGGCTGACTGCATGGCTTGCACGTCAGTCTCCGATCGTCAGTCGCCGTGTACTGTCGTCGAGTAGCCTTATATCAGAGCCTTTGTACCTCTGCTGTTATTGCTACTCTTATTTTCTGTTTTCCCTTTGTAATCTGTTATGGCGAGCAGGCTTCGCAAGCAACTGCCAAAATGGTGCCACCTGCGGGTGGCGGAGCCGGCACTGTCGCTGCGGGAGCAGGTGGCCAATGCTGCCGTCCTGGTGCCAGCCGCGGCCCATATCACTGCCGAGGTTCTCAACGCGGCGTCCAGACTCCGGCTGGTGGCGCAGCCCGCGGCAGGTGCGCAGCTGGATCCCCGACCAAAGGCAGCGCATGGTACATAAGACGACAAATATCTCCGAAAACACTCCTAACACCCGTGATGAGAGGCGCGGCTCTCAAGGAGTCGAGATGCAGCGCTGCATATATGAAGTCTACCCCATGTATGCTGGGAACATTGTGTTATACGTCTAGCACTCGTACGACGGGCAAGGCATTCGCAAACCTGACGGCAATCACAGCAGTGAACTATTCCGAGCCGCCGCGGGCAGTGTCATTATTTCGACTGTCGTGCCGTCAGGTTGTTTCTTCAAGTCGCCGCCTCACAATAGTCCAGACTCTAGCGAGTGAATATGGCGAGGTATGTGGCATACATCGAGGGTGATACCTACTCGACCGTGACTCTATTTTAGCTACTCGTTGTCATATAGGGCAACTTCCCTGTATCGGCAGCAGCAAGTAGCATATATTTAAGTGTGACTACTGTAACATTGATTTGACGAGCCGGCGCGCATATGTTGGTCATATCCAACTGTGCAAATACTTGTGGCACGTTTCTTGTTCGATTTTGCCTGCAGATAGCAACACGAGAGCCATAAATGCTTTCGGATGATGCCACTGATAACCTGATGACAAATACACTATCATAATGATGCCAGATAACTGAATGCTGCTGCCAAAACTGTGACAGTGCATGGTGAATCGATATCGACTCTCTTTGAAGTAGACAGTAATACACACACACACACACACACACACACACACACACACACACACACACACACACACACACACTATATATATATAACTAAATGCTTAAGGGATGCAGTACAGCTAGCTTTGCTATCTCACCTACTACGAGCGGTGTACAGGACAGTCTTAGGGATTTGAAGCATGATGAATAGAGTCTGCCTCATATTGCAATACTGTCTCCTCCCTCTACTTTCTTTCGACTCCAGTGACCAGTCGCGCTGACAACTCTTATGTTGACGCATGACCAGGCTATGAGCACATTGACGTCAAAGCCTGCAAAGCCCGGGGAATCCCTGTGTGCGTCGGTCGAGGTGAGCACAATTCGCTTTCCCATCCGAGAGTCGCAGAGAAGTCATCGCCGGCTGGGGAAACGGTGGCGGGGACGCAAGACAGCCAGAAGCAGCATTCCAGCCACTTCCAAATATGAGGATCTTGGTCCAGTCTCTTGACACTTGTCGAACTCGAACATGTCCTCTTCCGGAAAGACCACGAGGCCCATTCCGCAGACCCCCCCCCCCCCCCCCCCTCTCCTCCACCCCACCGGGCCAGCTCCCAGTCAAACAAATTGGATGCTTAGAATACAGTCATAAAGGTAGCTATAACAATAACAGCGTTTAAATCTGATTAGCAGCTTTTAAACAGCATCTCATTGGCAGGTCTTGGGTGGATGGATGTATGGCCATGAGTAAGATGGTGAGAAGAGGGAAGGGCATAGGCGGCGCGTGCTATTAGCTCGTTAGGGTAATAACAGCACAATGATAAGTGTACAAACCATTCCGCGCCCCCCTACAAGCCCGGTGACTCACTAAGCAGTACATTGTTGGCATTGCGCAGGAGTGAGCTCGCAAAGTGTGGCCGAAGGTATTATGTGCGCGATGATGGCAATGGCAAAGCGGCTGCCGGCGCAGATGAGGGCGTTCCAGGACCGCCTGCCTGGGGTATGCCCTTGCTACGTGCACCACCATCATCGCAGTCTCATGTTGGCCCCGCTTGAATGCACCATTACATTGCATGATACATTCTCGTCACTTGGCCCATATCTAGTATTGTGAAGTTTGCCAGCACCTGTACCTGTCCACGGTAGCGGCTTTACACACAACTAACCCATTTCCAGTTCTAATCAGCACGAAGCGCGGTAGCGATGCTAATGAACTCCGAAAGCATCGGCCGCTCTGCACTGCAATTGCAAACCGCCGTCATGAGTCTGCCCTATCGCCTCTACTGTTGCGATGGCGTGAGCCAGCTCTGACTCTTGATGCTGCATGGGGGCCAATCAGAATTATGATGCCATGCCGCTGTGCTGAAACCGTCCCCGCAGGCGACAATTGGCATGCAGATGACCGGCAAGCAACTTGGAATCATCGGCATGGGTGACATCGGTGGGGACCTGGCTCCTGCATTGATAATAAAGGCTGATACAGTCAATCCCACACCTGGGGTCATACTCTGCCTTCCATGCGGCCTTCTTGTAAGTACTGCAGCGTCTTGAGATGGGATATGCAGTGCCGCAACATCCAATGTGCATGATGATGGGCAGCAAAACCCGCCCGGCCGCATTTGGTTAGCCCGGGAATCACGCTGCAAGGACAACTGCACAGCGCTTGGTCGCAGTCTTCTGCCCACATAATAGATGTTTCATCCATCATCAGTGTACCCCTCTCTGGGAACGCCAGTACACACGTCCATCTGTATGTTAGTAAAGCGGCACGGTGTACTGTCATCGGGTATGACAATGAGGCCTCACCACGAATGGCTACTGTGCAGGTCGCGCTCTGGCGGCCATGGCGCGCGCCTTCTCTATGACAGTCGAGGGCGTCAGCTCCTCCAGCCCACGCGCCGAGCTGGAGCGCCTCCTGCGCACAAGCGACTTTGTCAGCATCAACTGCCCACTGAGCGATGCCACGCGTGGGCTGATCGGGTGAGTTGCCCAGGACGGCGCATGCACCCCTGTTCCACTCCCGGCCATCATCACAAGACGTTCACATACATTGGCTGTCAAGGTCACCATCCGTTGGGTGTGTCTGCGAAGACATGCCGGTTGGGGGTGTTGCCACGACGCGTGGGGATGCCGTTGCCGCTTACTGGATCCCACCCCAACATGCGCAGGCGGCAGGAGCTGGCAATGATGAAGCCTGGAGCATTCCTCGTCAATTTTGCGCGAGGCCCTATCGTCGACCGCCAGGCACGATCGGTCGCTTCGGCTGGCTAACGTCATACTCCCATCTGCTTTGCCATGAGATGGATGATAGTGTGCATAAATATGACAAATGCCAAGCGTGGCCGCTGCTTTGCTTTGTTCGCTTGATTGTGTGGGCAAGTATATTCACCGAGCATGACTGAGATGCATTGCTGCGTGGGCGCTGGCTGCAGGCTCTGGAGGAGAAGCTGGAGGAGACGGGCGGCCTCTCGGGAGTGGCGCTGGATGTGCACTGGGAGGAGGTACGGTGGACTGTCCCCGCCATTGGAGGCCGGAAATTGCGAAAAGAACTGCAGGCGTGTGGGGGGGCGGCAGTGCCGCTCGCTCAGGCATCACTTAGTGCTAGGGGCATGTGGACGGGTTTCTCGCGCATTTAGAGGTAAATTGTGATTATGTTTGCAACTTACTCACATCTCGACGCAGTGTGACCTCTAGCCTCTTGTATTGGCGCCACCTAGGTGAGTAAATGGGCAGTGCTTTTACTTTATTAGGGATCCCTAAACTGCGTGCTTGGTAATTCTGCGGCCGCGGGGCCTTTTTTCCCCCTCCTCATAATCTTGTTGTGGTGCTTGCTCGAGCCATATGCGCGGGGGGGGGGGAGGGTGGGGGGCTTCAAATGTCAAGAGTACACCCAAGATAGAAAAACGCGGATGATTTCTGTCTCACGTGGCCTAAACTATGACCCGTGACTCGGTGAATGTATCTTTACGCCAGCGCTATTCTCCGCATAGACTAGATGTTTGTGCCACCTCGCGCAAAAACCCCGAGGAAACTGAGCTTTGCTGAGCTGCTGTGATGCGCTACCTGCACGCTTTTTACCCTGGGTTTCCGAGGACTCCATTTTCCCAATACCCTGCGTGTAGTACTTAATAATACTAGCATAGGATAGCATTATGTGCCGATTTAAGATGTCCAGCCATTATCTGATGATAATCCCGCTGTGCCTGTCACGCTGCTGCCGGGCGCCCGAGCCACAGCCCCTGTGGGACCCGAGCCAGCCTCTGTACTCCGATCCGCGCGTCCTCTCGCTCCCGCACTGCGGCTTCTCCACAGAGGAAGTCTACGACGGCCTGGTCTCCCTCGTGGTTCGGAACATTGCTGCTTCCAGGGAGGGCGGCGACCTCGTCAACCGAGTCTGCTGATCTGGCTGGCACGGTCGACACAGCTGTGCGTCTACCCAAAATCCATCGCACAACAGACATCAACGATTGCAACGCACCCTCGCGTACATGCTTGAAGTCAACTAAATCGGGACGCTTGTATTTCATTAATCGATGTGCATTATTCTTATGTGGATTGTAACATCACCAGAGGAAATGCACGGGTTGGCGCCCCCGAAGAAGAAAATATCAATATCCAACTAAACCGCCATCATCACCCGCCGCTGCTGCGCCCGTCACCCCACAATAGACCCTTTGATCTCCGGAGCAGCCCGTCATCCCTCTGAACGTCTGAAATGATGATGAAGAGTCGATCCTATGGGGGTATGTACGCAGCCTGGGAACGAGGATATCCTCCCTCCGCCGCTGCCATGGTTCTTTTCTCCTCTCCGAAGGGGCGGCGGAGCGGGGGCGGCGGGGCGGGGGGGGAGGAGGGGGGGCGGTGCATTTCGCGTGAGATCACAGCACCATCAGCCACCCAACGTGCAAACGCAACATCTCATCCATGAAAGCCATCTCGTCCATGTGACACGGCATGTTATTTAGGCTTCGGCATACTAATGGACAAATGCCATACCGCTAGTGGGCATCAGCAAGATGTGAAGGCGCCTTCTCTGTACGATGGCACAAGGGTGAGAAAAGCGTCGATCCGTGATTCCTATTGTGAACGCCGCGCAGAACCCGTTCAACGCCGATCCCAGGCCCACTGCCGCGCCATGATGACAATGCGGATGTGGCCCAGCGATAACGTCTCCTTTGGGCATTACATGTGTGGCTCCGCATGGATGGCATTTAGCATGGTCTCATGCTCACACGATGCACATTAGCGCCCAGGGGGGGCGGGAGGGGGGGGCTGTCTTCACACAAGCAAAGTCGCACAGGGAGTGTGGGTTTGGGAGCAAGTGCTAGAGGTCAGAGCGCAGCGTAAATTCTGGCACATCTGGTCCCAAGTTCACCAGCAGCCCAATGCCAGTGCTGCGCATGCCATGGCATGTTGGCGCGATGCGGCAGCGCTATCATAGCGAGTGCATCGTCATGAGGCGCCAGCCAGCCACGCCGGATGATGAGCAAGCTCGTTGGGCGCATGCAAGCAAGCTCAGGAGCAAGGCATGAGATCCTACAACCCCATGGATGGGGCGTCAGGGGGCTGAGCTGCGTCATGGAGCGCTGGGTGCGAGGGGTGGAGGGTTATTTTACAGGCCATGCGTGGCCGCATCTAAGGGGGGCGCGGCGCGACAACGCTGGCCATGTTGACCGCGGCGGTGGCGACTGGGCAACCTCACTTGCCATAGTACATGCCGTAGTACATGCTGCGCTGGTCCACCGCGAGCGGCGTGCCCGCGTGCTGCACGCCCATCACCATCTGCTGGCCCGCAAGCGCGCCCGGCGCGCCCTGCTGCATCAGCATCTGGTGCTGCGCCGTCATTGGCAGGCTCTGCCCTGCCTGCGCATGCGCCTGCGCCTGCGCCTGCATCACCTGCTGCTGGGCGGCGATCAGCGCCTGCAGCGCACCAGGGTGGATCTGAGGCACCGCCTGCTGCGCGTACATCGCCTGCCCCGCAAGCAGGCCCGGCTGCAGGGCCTGCAGCGTCTGCGGGTTGATCAGTGGCGCGATGGCCTGCATGCCGCCCATGTTCAGCATCATGTTGCCACCCGTCATGCCGTTCATGTTGACGCCCAGCCCGGCCGCCACCCCCGGGGTCAGCCCCGCGCCCGGGCTGCTGCTGACGTTGCGTCCCCAGGAGCACTTCAACGTCTGCGACGATGGAGGCAGCCCGCGGAGTTCAGTGCTGCCAGTGTGCTTCGGCATGGAGAATTCCTATCATCACTATCCGAAATGGAATGTGAATTAAGTATGAATTAATGTTGTATGAAGTGGGTCGACGACGCAATCCGTCGTAAATTATCTTGTCGCCCGATACCTATCGCCGAATCACTCGCCCAAGCGACAAAGGAGGCGTCGACTTACTGTTCTCCGCAAAAGCTGGGAGTGACAAGAGGAAGGGGCGGCGCGCGCGCGGGGGGGGGGGGGGGGGGGGGGGGGGCACCTTGCCGCCCAACACCTTGCCTGTCATCCCGCAGATGGCGCTGACCGCGTCCCCGTGCTTCTGGTACCGCACGAAGCCGTAGCCGCCCGAGCGGTGCTGCTTCAGCTCCAGGATGTTGCCGTACGCTGCGAGGGCGAGACGCGGCAGGGAACAGTCGGCTCACGGTCAAACAAACGCTCTTCAAGGCCGACGTGTGGTTTTCAAGGCCGACGTGTGGTTTCCGAAAGAAGAAGGGCTGCGACGACGGATCACCGGCAAAGTGGCGCCGAAGCTCGGCGTCGGTGATGTCCGAGGAAATACCGCCGACGTAGACGTTGGTGTTTGTGGGTTGGCTGCGGTCCACCTCCTCCGCGTTTAGGCCGGGCACGGAATCCTGCAGCGAGGAGCACGCCGGAACTCTCGTCACACTTCCCCAAACCAGAGCGAAGATCCGGACGCGACTGGCCTCTCTGCCGACGCGCGCCGCAAACAGGGCGGATAGGGGGGGGGGGGGGGGGGGGGGTGATTATTACTGCGCTCAGCGCAGCGCACCTGCTTGTGCTGCGCCCAGCCCACCCGGATGCGGCGTCCTCCCAGCAGCTCCCCATTCATTTTCGATATCGCCGCCTCAGCGGCTTCCTCAGACTGGAAGGACACGAAGCCATAGCCCTTGGAGCGTCCGGTCGCGTGGTCCCACATCACGCGAGCCTCGCTGCACGAGGAAACATGCCGAGGCGGCCCCACAGAGGATCAGCTGATGCCGCAGACTTCCAGACTGCGTCTCGATAATTGTTCCGACACCAGACACGCCGCAAACATGATATTGTGCCTTCTTTGCATACGAAAACATGGTCATGTGGCGCATGGGCATGTACCGTAAACGAACGCTTGCACTGAGAGTACAACCACTTGGCAACCCCCCGACAAGGCACACATAAATACCCCAGCGGGTCGATGTGCTTCACCCGTCATTCGCTACAGCAGTGTCGAGCTGACGTGCGTGGCCGCAAAGAGGGGTGACACGGGCGGGAGGGGCGCACGCGCAGTCGGAGAAACGCTTCGAGAAGGCGTCAAAGAGGACCGAGTCGGTGACATCGTTGCTAAGGTCGCCCACGAAGACGTGCGACTGCCCGGTCGTGTCATCGCGGTGGTTGCTCTGGAACGCCCAGTTAAGGCGGATTTCCTGGCCGTACAGGCACGCGTTGTGCAGGCTGCCCAGCGCCTTCTCTGCGCTGACGTGCTCCGCCATCTTCACGAAGCCATAGCCGGCGCTCAGCCCCAGCTGCTTGTCCTGCGAGCGTCGGCGCAGATGGTAAGCGCGTCTGCCTCCGATCAGCCACGTCCCCATGAGCAGCGAGGTGCCGCCAGACCGCGAGGGGGGGGGGGGGGGGGGGGGGGGGGGGGACCTTGATGATTTTCACCTCCACGACGGGGCCCCCACCGGGAGAAGATCTCCTGCAGATGTGACTCGTTGAGGAAGGGTGCAGGTTGCCGATGTACCTGAAGCATGCGACAGTGGCGCAACCTAAGCGCCCCCAACGACAGGCAGCCACGGGAGCGCGGGACGAAGGCACAAGAGGAGCCCGAAATTGGGGTTGTCCTGCGTGGGGCTGTGAAAAGTGAGTGCTGGCGAGTAGAAACGGGTATGGCGCTGCACTCCTTGCAGGCATATGTTGCCGTGAAATAATGCGAGAGAGCAAAGATAATATCACGGGCGTTCCTCGCCTGCTAGCTAGCGAGCCTTCGGGGCGATTGCGATAACAGAGCGCTGGCCACGGTCACAAAAGGAAAAATGGGCCTCGTCGATATTTCGCGACGGGCGGGCGCTTCAGTAGACCGGAGATGCGGTAGGATGGAATCCCGAAAGGTGATGAGAGAGGGGCCGGGGGAGGGTTGGAGGAGGGTATGGCTGGCCGTAGATTGTCTCCTGCTGGGAACCATGAACAAACTCGCATCAAATCGGCCGGCATCACCGCGCGGTCAGCTCGGCGCAGTCTATCCCCGGAGGTATCACAGGGCGGGAGGGGCGCGTACAGCGTGCTGCAGCGCGACGGATCAAACTGGGCAGGGAAGCTTCCGGTCCACCTCCGCCCCTGCGCGCTGCGCCGCGGCGTACGCGGCCAGCTGGCCGGTGGCGTTGACCACAATGTGCGCCTCTGCCGGCTGCGACGCCCCTCCGGCCGTGGCGCGCTTGCTCTTACTGCTGCCCCGTGCGCCGCGCGCCTTTCCGGCCGCCTTGCGCTCGACAACTACACGCTCGCTCACCTCCTCGCCGTCATCGGTCACTCCGACCATGTCCTCCGCAGCGTCGCTGTGTGAGGCTGCTGGGCGGGCGGAGGCGCAGGAGGAGGCCGAGGAGCGGGCGGCGACGGGCGCGGAGGGAGCGGGTTGTCCGTCATCGGGGGCACCGGTAGTACACGTACCCATACGTCCGCGCTGCTGTTCAGCGTCCTGGATGGCTTCGCCGTCGCCAGTGGGACCCCGCTGGCGTGCTGCGGGCCGAGATGACACGTCGTCCTGCGCGCCGTCCGTGGCCATGGCCTCCGCAACGCCGTCCGCACTGCTTGCGCTGTGCTTGGGCCGCTTGGGCGAGCCATTGAGTTGCATGGCGGCCTGCTTCCCAACTTTGGCGGCGGCCGTATTATTGCTGGCGTTGGCGGTTGCGTCTACCATGACGCCCCGCTACAGCCCACCAAGACCGGACGCCTCGGGCGTCAACGCCTCTGCCTCGCGGACAAGCCGCCCCGCACCGGAATGAGCTCCAACGATCAGGCGAGGTTTCTGTCTTACCCTGAGGCAGGTGGAAAGAGAGAGACGCAGCCTGTCGCTTGCAGGGAAGGGCGCGGCGGGTGACACACGAGGCGTGAGGTGCTGCTGAGTCGTCGCGCCTGCGGTATGGCTGCTAGAGAGTTGGGCTGCCGATGACTCGCCGTTGGTCGCGCGTTCATCCATCCTGCGGTCATCGTGCTTGCTGCTCATCCTACGGTAGCAGTGCGTTGAGCCGTCAGCCAGTGCACAGCAAATAACCTTTTTAGAATTCCGAGATGAGTTTCAGGTGTCGTGGGTTTACCACCAGGAAATTACTAATACCTCACGCAGTGTTAACGTATTTTGACGGTGTGCGTTTCGTGAAAACCAAGTAGCGCCCCCGGGCCGTCATCTGAGGGTGCCCTCCCAAGAAACCGTCACTTATTATCCGCAGACCGTTTGTGTTTGTAGCAGAGAGCATATAGCAGACTCCGCTATTAAAAGGTACGTCAGCCGTAAGGGTTAGTAATAATATTAGTAGCCGGTCCTGCCTAGAGCAGACGAGGGCCCTGCTACCAGATCGTCAGATCTTATTTTAACGACGCGAGCGCAAAGCAATCCGATTTTAAACTCGAGCAACATACCAGCAGCAGCAGCAATGAAGATATACCGGTTTACCGGTGCCTGTAGGTCCGGGATAATAATGTACAGGTAGTCGCTACCGTACGTGCTGGGTCTTTACGCCTTTACCCGCCTGCGAGTACGTACCGAACAGCGGCTTTTGAATACCGAATACTCGCCGAAACACTAAAAGCCGAAAGACTAAGGTACATATGACGTGGTCCCCATGGGTTTCATGTTCCCCTTTCGGTATCTCTGGTCGTTTCTTGGCTTCAATGCTTCCCTTGACCCTTTGGTTCCTGGCAGCTTGGCGATTTTGTGGTTCCCTTGGCTCTTCTTTGGTTCTTGGCTCCTTGGCCTCATGCTTGACCTTGGTTTCAGGAGGCTCTCTTTTGCTGGCAACCTTTTCTGTCGGTTTTTAGGGTCGTCTCGTTTCACACTCTCACCATAATCTCACTCAAGTTTATATGGTAATATAGATAGTAGCGCGGAATTGCATATCCACTATCTCATGTGTAGCGAGCGGCAATACACGACAGTAGTGTGTATCTCCAATAGAGTATTAAGAGAGAGAGAGAGAGAGAGAGAGAGAGAGAGAGACCTTACATGGAGCTGTATGTGGTTGGAGGGCATCGCGGCATCTCAGTCGGGTAATAAGCAACTAAGCCCGTCTCGAAGGTGAGAAAGGGTGGGCCCCCGCAACTAAGCGACGAGCGACATGTCGGCGCCTGTAACTATCACGAGTCCGCTATGTGGGCCTAGAGTAGTCCCATGACAGCTCTGGGTTTTGAGTATGCAACCCGCCACCCCACTAGGGATGATTATCAGTCGCACCGATCGCCATCCTTCTTCGCGAGGGTATCAGTAAATAATATGTATTAAAACGCATAATAAATGTATAAATATATATATTATATTTTTTCTTGCATATTTTTATTTATACCCTCGTACATTGTGTGTGTGTGTGTGCGCGCGCGTGTGCGTGTGCGTGTGCGTGTGCGTGTGCGTGTGCGTGTGTGCGCGCGTGTGTGTGTGTGCGTGCGTGCGTGTGTGTGTGTGTGTGTGTGTGTGTGTGTGTGTGTGTGTGTGTGTATTGCTAGTAGATCTATTAGGATCAGGTCGGGCAAGCATAAGAGAAAGAATAGAATAGATAATAATATGTTGATGATTTGCTTTTCCTTGACAGATACATCGGTGCCGTATTGCAAATCGATTTCAGATAGCATTATCAATGACATTTTTTATAATTGTGTACTGCTCATATACACCCCTCCACGAATAGTAGGGCAGCTGAATCTAGGGTTTATGACATGATTTCCTGGAATTTGCACATGAATGCTCAGCCTTTACCACCATAGGGTGTAAGCAACCCCATTGGCCCTAACAAGTGCCCTACACGAGTGGCACTTGCGCCACACTGAGCGTTTCCATTACCCCAACAACAACGAGGGTTGGTGCTCCGCACGTCCCGCCGCTCATGCATAGACCAGCCATTGCATGGTGGGATCGATGGCAATGGGTGGGCGAGGAAACATGTCAGCAAAGAGGCTAGGGTATGTTTGTTTGGGGTGGGGCCGTAGTGGCGTGCGCCCGTGCACGATGTGGTGATACACTGATAGCATCGCCACTGCAGTGCCGCCTTGCGGTGCAGCTCTCAAACTCGCGGTATCGGTCAGTGCATTGCGAGGAAACGTCAGACTATTTTCATATACATACCAATACAAACTACGCAAACATGGCTACAAATTCCACAGCCGCAGGACGGTTTTCCGAGGCCATTTAGGCACTTTTCGATTTTTTTGAAATAATATGTCGAAATCTGACGTCCCTGTCAGCGTGTGGTCAACACGTTGGCGTGAAACTTTACGCCAAGGGGATCTCAAAACCTGATACACGGCGGCGGGACAGTGTGTTGTAGGTACTTGTGCACGGACTACTCATACTTGGCGCATACCCCCCTTGAGCGATGCCCACGGCCGCCATGCCGGATACCCCCTGTCACAACATTATTTCCTCCAACATCGGCGCATAAAGGTGCATGCCATTGCCGCCCCACTGGGCTCACCATGGCGCGCTATGAGCATGCGGCCATACACTGCTATAGAAAAGCTTTGGCCTACGGCAAGGAGGCCGCGAGCACCCTCTCCCGTCTGCGCGTGCAACGATCACAACCGCATTTTGTCCATGATATTTTGGCCATAAACCATCTTCATCGACACGTATCTAATTTCTAAGGCTTGGTCCAGGTCGCAAATGATCTATCTAATTTCAATGCCCTACGTGTATGGTGGATGGTGATCATACCAAGAGGGACGTGGTATGAGTACGGGGCCTATATATGGCGTCCCATACCTATTTGTACACACGAGTGGCGCAATTTGTGGTTTTGAAGCGCTAGCGCCTGAAGCCCTACTTCTGCATGGATGAAAGCGTCAACGCTAACGCCCCCCGCGTGGCAATATGGGGTGTATCGCGGTATCGCGGCATTCCCCCCCAGCCGTACGACCCTGAGTAACACGCATGCACGCGCGCACGGTCTCAGTGTAGCTGCGCATGCATGGGCATGTGGATTAAATTCGCAAACCCCATACTTATGTGGACAGGTGTATTACGACAAATACACATTTTCATTATTTGTTTATATAGAAAATGTTGTAGATAGGAAAGCGTACCAATTCTGATTACATGAGCTAGACGCAACATTCAAGAAATCCACACAGAAATCCAGAAGGAAATCCAGAAGGAAATCCAGCTACGGGCCAACAGAGACGGGAACCGCCATGGTAGCCTCCGACCAGGCATCGCCACCAGCCAGCCGCCGCTCCACGCAGTAGGGACGCTCTCCCCAGCACACAATCCCGGGCCACTCCAATAGCGGCACTAGGCCGAATGTAATGTGAAGGCACCGACAGGAAAGGAACTTCGAAGTTGAGGTCTCAATGTTACATATATAAGGCGGGGGACCTTGATAATGCCGACCGAGCCTAAGGGCACTGAGATAGACTCATATGGAGGGCTGACGCGCGCGTTATTGGAGGTCGCATTGCGGCCAGTCTCGGTCGACGCCATCAGGCCGGTAGGCCCCACCGACCCGGATTTCCTCCATCTCGACACCCCCTCTCTCAGTGACTAGCTACCCACCCGACCTCTTCTTGATATTCAGCCAGCCTCGCCCCCTAATAGTTGCGACTTTGCTCATGTCATCATGTGGACGCGGCCTAGCCGAAAATCTACCTCGGAAGTGGTATGTGCTGGGTGCCCCATGGTGCCCCCCATTACCGAGCCGAATAAAAAGAAAACATGCCGAATAGGACCACGTCAATCACCGCCACCCATAGATGCGCGGTCGACGCGCCACCCACCGCACCACGCCCAAAGACTGTGTATATACCCATCTTCTCGCGATACATACCGGTACCGGTAGGTGGGGTGGCATATAGGTGCGTCGGGAGCCGGTGGGACGATGGGCAGCTCTGACAATTTCGCAAATAGCGGAAGTACGGTGTACGGGCGGAGGTTGGATACAACCGAGTCGCATGATTCTTGACCCGTCCGCCTTTGCTAAATTCCACCCACTACGGCCCATATTCTTCCCCTAGCCCAGAAGGGGCCATGGGCGGTGGTCAAGGAGCGGAAGTGGGGGGGGGGGGGGGTCCAACCCAGAACGGGGCGCCACGGGCGTGCAACAGACGCAGGCCACCCAACGCTAGATGCGCCGCCAGCTCGGTCGCGTCCTTTTCCGCCAAACGTAGAACGCCTTCCCCAGCACAACATCCCGGGCCACTCCCATAGCGGCGCTGAGCCGAATGTGATGTGGAGGCGCCAACAGGACAGGAAGGGAGAAAGTGCTCAACGAGTAGGGAATGCAGAGCCGACCGGGCCAGCAACGACGTAAGACGCCGGTGTCCAGCGCGCTTTGTTCCGCCTAGCGCCAGATCCGCCGCCAGCTCGGTCGCGTCCCCTTCCGCCGAACGTAGAACTCCCTTCCCAGCACAACATCCCGGGCCACTCCAATAGCGGCACTAGGCCGAATGTAATGTGGAGGCGCCGACAGGACATGAAGGGAGAGGGTGCTCAAAGAACAGCGAACAGGGACTTGACCGGACCAGCAACGACGTAAGACGCCGGTGTCCAGCGCACGGTGTTCCGCCTAGCGCCAGATCCGCCGCCAGCTCGGTCGCGCCCCCTTCCGCCGAACGTAGAACTCCCTTCCCATCACAACATCCCGGGCCACTCCAATAGCGTCACTAGGCCGAATGTAATGTGGAGGCGCCGACAGGACAGGAAGGGAGAGGGTGCTCAAAGAACAACGAACAGGGACTTGACCGGACCAGCAACGACGTAAGACGCCGGTGTCCAGCTCACACTGCTCCCTGCGGCAGTGGCAGCACGGGCGGGGCCAAGGCTACCAAGGCGCCACCCGTGCACGATCCCCGCCCCCATCCCCAGCCGGGGGTGGAGGCGGAGGAAGTAAGGGCCCGCGATTCCGAGGGCCGAGGACGGTCGTCGGGCCCGCCCAGGCGGCGGTGGGGGGATATGATGGGGATATCTATCGTATGATAGCAATTCACAACGATAGAATTATATACGATATTTAACGTACCATCAGCCAGTAGATGAAAGTGCGCGGTTCTATTGAACCATGATAGTACCTAGGCCTGGCGGTACTCGGACCAGCAGGCAGGAGTTTTTTAGTAATATTACCGGAATTTTGCAATCTTACTGTCATACGTCTACCATTTCTCGTATCCTGCCCTGGTGGGACAGGTACATAAATCCATTGAAACGCGTTAATACTACGCGTTGAGTAGTATTAATAAAAGGTCGTTTTTCTACCTGTAGTTTTAATACTGCGCGTCACCAGCTGTACGGGCTTAGTACCGGACCGCGACCGTTACACTTTTATGACAAAATGCGAACATATCTGCATATGACACTTTACTCGCCTAATGTCCGAACGATATAACGTGAACTATCACATTCGTTCGCCACATCCGCGAAAGAGGCCTTTGTGGGTAGCCGAGTACCTCATTATGTCGTTCGCTTTGCGCGGTTGGCTCAGTGTTCGATTCCCGGTGGGGGTGATGGTTATAAACCTCACTGGTATCTCCGCCCCGGGTTTCGGATACTGTGTCCTTGCCGGGTGCGGGGTTAGCGGTGCGGGGGCTTGGCAGGTTGTACTTGCCTGCTTACTTTACTCGCTTAATGTCCGAGCGATATAACGTTAACTATCACGTTCCTTCGCCACATCCGCGAAAGATGCATCTGCATATGACACATGTTAATAAATAAACTATTAGAGGCTGCATGACTGCGAGTAATAACCTATCGCTACTTTTCCTTTTTTTCATCAGTGTTTTTAAAATATGCGCCCTACAAACAGAACTAAAAGCAACTATGAAAGGTTGCCAGCAAAAGAGAGACATAAGCCTGAAACCAAGGTCGAGCAGGAGGCCAGGGAGCCAAGAACCAAGGAAGAGCCAAGGGAACCACGAAGTCGCCAAGCTGCCAGGAACCCAAGGGTCAAGGGAAGCACTGAAGCCAAGGAACGACGATAGACCGAAAGGGAAACATGAAACCAATGGGGACAACCGCCCCGGGGTAGGCCATCAGCCGCGGCGAGTACTCTGCTTGCAAACCAATGAATAGCAACACAGGCCGACGAGCGACGCGACGCAGGCGCATGAGCACCATCACGTGCCGCGCGCGCCGCCGCGACCCCGCCGAGAACGTTGTCTGCATGTGCCATGTTGATTCAGGTTTTCTCCTGTTAACGCCATGTGCGCCTAGAGATAGGCGGACCAGCCGCCACCGGGGGCATTAACAATCCGGAACGGGTGTGCTGGTATCCGGAGCCGGTAAGCGGACTCCAGAGCCGCATGGTGTACTATTAAGTACGTTGCTCGCCGGTGAGGCCGGTGGCCTCAATGGTCTGTGCGCCTGATGTAACGGGGCTACACGTGTGGCTAGAATGGTGCACGCGAGCTCCTGCGCCACCGCACTCGATCGTGTATCTTTCGCGGATGTGGCGAACGAACGTGATAATTCTCGTTATATCGTTCGGACATTAGGCGATCGTATATTCATTCGCGATTGGCGACGCTCATGTGCGCGCGAGCGCACGCAAGGCGGGGGGGGGGGGGGGGGGGGGGGAGGGGGGGGTCATCACACTGCTGCTGCGATAACGCGAAGTGCTGCATTATTTGCGGAGCGCCCGCTGCGCGTGGCTGCGTGATGCCAATATGTGCCGCAAAACTTTCACTGTATGACGTGGGGGCGCCAGCACGGCATAGTCGTACACTGCGGATAGCCGTTCGGATATATCTATTTCTGGCCGTAAATTCTGCGCACACAGAAGCCACAGCAGAGTGCTTGACACAGCGGGGAAACCGTTCCGGAGCCCTTCTGGATCTCTTGAATTCGCCTGTCCCGAGGCACAGCTCCAGCCCGGATGCTTCTCACACAGCTACGATAACGACCGCTGGCCGCCTTCGCGCTCAGTTCGCCCCATCGAGGACCGGCGAGGGTTCCTTCCACTCGGCCAGCTCGCCCCAGCTGCAGCCAACCTGCAGCTTGACAGGGAGCGGCACCGCGAGGGCGACCGCCGACTCCATCGCCCCCCTCACCGCCGCCGCCACGCGCGGCAGCGCGCCCGCCTCCACCTCGAACAGCAGCTCGTCGTGGATGTGCAGCAGCAGTCGGCCCGCGGGTGGCCCCGGCGCGCCCAGCTCCGCCAGCCGCCGGTCCACCGCAATCATGGCCAGCTTGGCGATATCCGCCGCGGAGCCCTGCGGAGCATGCCGCGGACGCACGGCCTCAGCTCAGTTGGCCTGCAGACAGGGCGGCGCATCCACAGGGAATGCGTAGGCGCACCACGAGTCGATGCGAATTCCGGATACACGCCGACCATACCACGCCGATCAGTAATTGCGTTCGCCTGGGGCTCGCGCGTCCATAATTTACCCGCATCATCGAGTCGGAATCCGTCGGGATGTGCACTGTTTGTGGTGTATTCTCATATACTGTGGCAAGGTAAAATAGAGACTTCCCGTCGTTGCATGGGGGTTTGGCAGGGGATGGGGGGTTGCAAGAGAAACCGAAATGCACGCGATCCTTACCGTAGCCAAACGTTGGGATGCACAGTCAATCCAGAGCGTGGCTACCGACGCCACGCAACACAAGCATTCATTTGGTCTGTGCGCACCGTGTGAGTGCCGACGCGGTAATAAGAACTTCAACTGCTAGTAAGCGGAGGTTCGTATAGGTTGCATGCAAGCCCAAGGTGAGGCTCATAAGCAGGGATCTTATACCGGTGGGTGTGGCGGCACTCGTGGTGGTGGAAACCGAAGGCCGTCAGTGCGCCGCGGCTTATCAATCACGGATTGTCTACCGCATGGGTGCCTGGAAGGTGGGAAGTTTTCGATGTGTCGCTTTTTGTACATCGCGAATACTGGCGTATGACCACGCCTGTTCGCTAAGGGCTGTGTTGCCAAGGCCCGATCAAGGTTGGCCTCCTACGGTTAATGGGTGGCGCGTCATGGCGTCACTGCAACACTACACTACCCCACAACAGTGCCACTTGCTGCTGCTCAGCGGAAAGCATGGTATAAAATTTATTACCACTCACATAGTATTCACTCACCAGCAAACGGAGTCAGACTGAAGCACGTGGGGGGAAGGGGGAGGGTCCTTGCTTCAGTTGAGAGCAGCGGGCCTTGTCTCGGGGCTCAGCGGCGGGCGCGGTCCATGGGCGCACCTGACAGAGCGTGTTGACGGCTTGCCGCTCCGCCCGGGCGCGCTCCTTCCCGTTTCGGGAGCGCAGGCCGGGCAAGGGCCGCCGCCGCCGCGACAGCGTCTCCACGTAGCCTGCGCCGAGAGCACGGCGCCGCCGAACCGAGGGTGTGGTGGTGGTGGGG
Organism: Tetraselmis striata; assembly: GCA_006384855.1. NCBI lineage: Eukaryota > Viridiplantae > Chlorophyta > Chlorodendrophyceae > Chlorodendrales > Chlorodendraceae > Tetraselmis > Tetraselmis striata. Next base: position 147,068 of record VCJN01002510.1, read on the forward strand.
GGGCCAAGAGTCAACGTGTCTGGAGCGCACATGAGTGTTGCAGGGCACTTGGGGCGTCTATCCATTTGTACTGGGTATAAAGAACTCTCAGTGAATTTGATCCCGACCGGATGGTTTACTCCTGACAAGGCATCCAAGTGCCCAATTTCATAAGGGACCCAATCATCAGTGACACTGCTACCTACAAACTGACACATTGTGGTGGACTGCCAAATGTGAACGTTCGTCCCTTTACTGTTTTTGGGTCAACGAACGATGATGCCATCCGACCGTCCGACCAACGCTTGTCCAATTCCCGGGTGCATGCGACCCACCTTCACCCACGGCCCATCATGACCCCGGGTCCAGCCTGCATAACCCGCATCGCGTTTCACTGCCAGGTGATGCCGGCACGGTGCAAGGTGCAAGCCTCCCATGCCTCCAACCACCGAAACCCTTGAGCCTTGTGCACGGCGTGTGGCCATCAGGTCGCACCCAATATGTTGGCGGTAGCACTGTGTCGGCGTATTAGGGTACGTGTGCCGACTCAGTGCGAAGAAATTCGCATGTAAGAGAGTGCTTGCCTTTTTCAGTCCGAGTCTGGGTGACAGTACGACTATCACGGAAGTCTGCCTGGCAACCCCTACAGTCCTTTGTACACCCTTTCTTATGGCCGAGTGGGCACCGGTAGTGTAGGGTTAGGTCGGGTATAGGGTGTAGGTTGGTTTAGAGCGTATAAGGGTACTACGGGCCACGCATGTTGGAATGGGCCATAATGGGTTGTCCAGGTGTAATCGAGTGATTTCACGCATCCGGGAGCGGCTACTTGATGATGGAGCCTTGGGCCGACAGCAAGCGTCTATATACAGAAAACATGTACTGGGCACCTTTTCCGGGGATGGGCAGACACTCACCTGCGCTGCTGCACTGCGCCACCACCGCCTTGGTCCACGCCGTCAGCTGCGGCAGCCGCTCCTGGAAGGACTCCTTCATCGCGGCCGCCTCCACCTCGCTGTAGCGGGGCATCCGGGATGGGGGGGGGGGGGGGGGGGGGGGGGGCAATCATGCGCAGCATCCTGGAGGTCAGCCAGGCGGCCGTCCTCGCCGGGCATGTCACAGCCCAGCTGGAGTGTACCACCCCGGCCCCTCAACCCCTCACCGACAGTACAGTCCGCTGCCTAGGCGCCCCGTCGATATCCCGGATGTTCAGTCAAGTCCCGGGTTTTCGGGTAGTCTCCCTTGATGCACCTTTATGACCATAATAAACACAGTTAGTGTTGCGCTCTGGAACACATCTCACGAGCTTGTAGCCACGCGCAAGCTCGGCGAAACTGAGCACCTTCGACGTCCATCAAAGGCCGGACGAAGGGTCAATTCACATACAGACAAAAATACAAGACAACAACACAAGACCACCCTTGTGCGCTCCGCCAATGTACGGAATGACATCGGTACTACATCATTCATATCGATAAACCTTACGAATCCATGTTTCATATCAAAATGTATCAAAAATATGGATTCATATAATAGAGATTATATAAAATGGTCCATACACTTGGATGACAAAGGGTACAAGGCTTCCCCCCCCCCCCCCCCCCCGGAACCGCACTATACGAGTAATCGTGCACACTATATCAGTGCACACCCCACGCCCCTGCGGCAATGCCTACTATGGATGGGCGTGGTAGATCGACATCCGCGGGCGAGATTGTGGGACGCGACAAGGCGTTCAGCATGTCACGCAGCATTTGTGAGGATATGTGAGTCATATATGCCTACGGAGGTTGTGTGGTTGCCGGTGCCTTCCAAAAGCCCGATGTTAGAGGCGCTGGTATTGAATGGTGTTAAGCGAAACACAGCGATCTCGTACCCTCGTTGAGACATGACTGTGCGTAACATGGGTGCACGGGCGTACACATCCAACCACACACAGGCGCTTTGTGTGCACAGCCAGACACCGCTTGAAGCCCTGCCGCCCAGCACCACGCGGACCTTTCACGGCGGAGGAAAAGGAAGCACGGCAGGGTGCGAAAGCCACAACAGATCCGCGCGTCGCATATCTGCGTGCAGCTGCACACACCGGTAGCCATTTATCCGGCGGATCACGGGCAGCCGAGTACCGGTACATTGCGCGCTGTGCGAGCTATCGGAGCAGTACATTCGTATAGCGACTTCGCGGCGACTTGGACGCAATCCAGCTGTGCATAATAGGCTCTACAAACGCCCACCGGTACATCGGCGGCGCCAGCCTCTTCGGGCTTGTCCCTAACATGGTTTCGGAGCTTGCCACGTCGCCAAGCATCGGTATGAGCACAGCTCGCAGGGCGGGTGGGGCGGGCCCAACCTGCAGCCCATCGCCTCCGCCAGGCGGACCTTGCCCGCGCCGTAGATCATGGCATATGTGAGCTCCTTGGCGTGCGCGCGCTCCTCGTCGTCCACCTCACCGAGCGGCTTGCCGAGCCACGCTGCCGCCAGCTCCCTGCAGCCAGCCAGCCAGCCAGACGGGCGGGCGGGCGGGCGGGCGAAGTGAGCACCGCCACAACGGGTGCAGCCGCCAACGGGCCATTCCCTTGATCAGCGTGATAAACATGCACTGCGGGCAGCCCAGCGCAGCAGGGTATACTGGCATTGTATCCCGGCCTTGTTTCGTCGATGCTACGGCCCAACTGGCAGAGAACCAATACAGCGCGCCGTTTTCGAAATGACGCCGTTTCGGTGATACAATCGACGAAATGATCAGCCGCACCGCTTTGCTGGCATGAACAGCTTGTGCTTGTACTGGCAGCGCAAGGGGGAGAGGGGCATGTGATGCGCAAGGAAGGGACACATTTGCACAGGCCACAGGCGGGGCGCACCGGAACGAGTCGCGCTGTGCGTGGCGGAACATCTCCAGCAGCACATCGTCCTTACTAAAGTGGGCGGCCACGCGCAGCTCAATCTGCCAAGGGAGTAATTGGGGGGAAGGGGGGAGGGGGGGGGGGGGGGGGGGGGGGGGGATCCGTGATTCAGCCAACCACATCCTGCCATCAGTGCAGATACAAGCACCGGTACGTGACCGGGAAAGGCGCATGCAACCCCCCAGAATATATGCGACAAATGGTGTACGATTACCGTTGTTTTCAGGACTGCTGGCTGAGTACGATCTGACACACCCAGCACCGATCATCCAATGGCATGCGGGTGAAGAACGGAAACCCGTCGACGAGCGCCTCAGCATCACAGACCATATTCTCGGGCAGGGAATCGACCGAATGCGATGTATGCCGTAGCGGGGTCTCAACAGTGTCCCCCAGCTGGCACCGAGTCCGCAGGGGGGAAGCAAAGCGGCACGAGGTGTCGCTGGCTTGGGGAAATGTTGCAGCAGGAACGCAGAGCAGTGGTGGGAAACTAGAGGCTGGCTGCCGCTGCTGTTATTTCCCAGCCAGCGCACGCACCTGCTTGTAGTCTGCGCCGAGCAGCACGCAGCCCTCAGAGGCCACAAAGCCGCGCCGGCAGTTAGCCACCGAGTCCCGGTGCTGCGTGAGGTCCTGGTGGGCGGGGCAGTGATTGACGAGGGAGGGGGGCGGTGGGGGGTCAAGAGGGACGCAGCACACAGTGTGGACGGGAACATTGCGGAGCGACGCGGGAGGTCACATCAACAAACGCGCCGTGTACTGAATGATGGCACTGCCGAGAGAAAGGGGGGGGGGGGGGGGGGGGGGTTTGTGAGCAGCCAACGCGCTCGAGCGCCACACATCCATCCAAACCGCCCACCGCCGGTGCGCAAATGCCGCCATCGATGACGCGCCATCACACGCACCGAAAGAGCGCATAATTATGGACAAGTGATGCGGCGGCTGAGCTCCAACGGGGACAAAACACCGTCTATCTCCATCAAATGCTGTGCACACTAAGCATACGAATGCGCAATTGTGGTTGTGCAAGTGGTAGTATGGAAGCGCCATTCCCACTTCCGAAACCATGGTCGATTGTCCGATGCGATACTGGTACCATTGCGATGCGAGGGCTCTTGCAGTGACGCGCCAGCAGCGGGGTGAAGGGGGGGGGGCACCTGGCTGCCGGGCTGCGTGCGCAGGACGCGGAACCGCCGCGGCTTGGGCACGCACATGAGGTTGGGCTCGTCCATCGCGAGGCGCCCCGTGCCGGTGCAGGTTTGCAGCAGCTGCCCGCTGATGCGCCGGCAGCGCGCCGGGCCGGCTGCTCCCTGCCGGTTGGAGCTGGCGCCCGGTGGGCCGCAGAGCCGCAGCGCTGAGGAGGCGGTGCAGCGCGAAGGGTTTGGGGCGAGAAGGGGGGGGGGGGGGGTTCAGTGATAGCACCAGCAAACAGAAATGGATTGGCATTGACAGCCTTACAGTGCAAGAGCGGAGGAGGAGAAGGAGGAGGGAGAGAGACAGGGAGGACTACATTGCGGGCTTGCGCGAGTTTACACGGGTGCCGACGCAAGTACAACAACCCGCTGTACTATGAGCGCCACGCTGGGTCATGACGTCATACAAGCTGATGGAATCTCCGAATCACTTCCGCTACTGATCTGTCTGCATCTGGACTTATTGTCAACCAGTACCGACAGCGCAGGTTCGTATTCCGCAGTGTTCTTAGCGCCGCGCCGGCGTACGCAGTGCTGAACTGGTCCTTATGTAGCTACAGACTCAAGCCTCGTACCTCGGTAAAATGTTCACCCACACCCACACACACACACAAAATACTCAAAACACACTACGGGTGCGCGCATGATCGTCAGTGTTTTACGTCTCCGAAACTGAAAAAAAGAATGCAATTGTAAAATACGTATACAATATCATACACCACGTGAACCTCGGCACGATGAGGCAAAGCCCCTCGGTATGTTTCAGAGCCGCACATCTGATGACAAAAAAGGCCCGGACACAGCAGCATTGACTGCTGCACAAAGTCATCAAACCGGCTCATGGTGGGGCGCTTGCGGCGGTCGCGCTCCAAAGGCAGCGCACCCCAATCGCGGGATGGGCGCACAGTTTGATCTGGACAGAGACTGGCTAGCCGAGGGACCAAATGAGGATGGAGGGCTAGAGCGTCAGCAGCAGCAGCAGCAGCATGGCGCAGCGGTGCCGATGGCCGTCTATCGTCGGCGTGGTGCTCGCAGCGCACCGTTGTTGAACGAGCTGGACAGCTTGCCGATCTTGCGGTGCTCCAGGATGGCGCGCACCACCGCCAGCGCGCGCTTACAGGCTTGCGCAGCCTCGCCGCCGCTGGGCTCCCCGCGCTGGATCAGCTCCCCCACCCGCTCCTCCAGCATCGAAATCAGCGCCTCCAGCACCTGCGGGCGCCGCCTCGGTAGTAAGGGTACCGCGAATAGGGCCCTGCCCTACCTGTCAGAGGTCAAGCATACATGACAGAACAGTAGCGGATGTCCTTATAGAATTCATGTGACCCAGATTGGGGCTCCAATTTCCAAGAGTTTGTAACTGTTTAATGTACTGGTGCCTACACACCCATGAGAACCCGGATTTTGAGCGTCTAATTGGGCGTGCATGCTACCTATGAAAAGATGCGCCGATAATCCGCTATAGCTTTATTGTATACATTTGACCTCGGACAGGCAGGACAGATTCTTGTTCGTAGTGTTATTGTTACCGCGCGGCACCTGTACAAGTGCAAAGCCAGGGGATACATCGGTTCCGGGGGGGGGGGGGGGGGGTCAACAGCAATCAGCGCAACAAGAATCTACGCAGCGAGAGGCGGGGGGATGTTGGTATAGACGGGTGAGGGGGAATGGGGGGGTGGACCTCAGAGCGCGTGGACGGTTTGTTAGGCTTGGCGCCCGCGGACGCCACCGGCGGGACCTCCAGCTTCAGGCCCGCGTCCTGCCGGCGCAGAGCGGCACACACTCAGTCGCCGCGGCAGCGAAGGAAGGTAACTACGCCACGCAACACGCAGGCGCGGGCTGGCTGGCGGCCTTGCCGCGAAACGGCACAGCGATTGAGCTGCGAGAGTCACCAGATTTCGCGCCGGCGGTGTTGTGATTCAACTCTTATCTGCGGTCACAACACCGCAAACGGAAAGACGGACGAGCCAACGAATAGCAACATCACACCACCCGAGCAGACTTACTTCCGGCGAAGTTGGGCATGGAGTCCATAACTTTTTCTCTGCCCGACTAGGCGATAACTCGCTTGAGCCGCAATGCCTTTGTCATTGTGGGTATTTTCCTCAAAACAATGTCACCCAGACAGCCGGCAGTAACTGCTCCCTTTCCTTCGAGCTCGCTGGTCTGAGGTATACGGACTCCTCCATGGAGGCTGCTCTGCAAACCCTGCAAGCGGTGCTGCTGCCTTTCCCCAGCTTCCCCATGGTCGCTGCGTAAGGCACAAGCACCCCTGGCGGAGCTTTGATGGGCGGGCAGAAAGTGAAAGAGGGGAGGGATGGGCGGGCGGGCGCACCGTGAACAGAATGGCGCGGACCTGGTCCACGCTGTCCAGCTTGAATCCCTGCCCCGAGGGGCGACGCAGCTCCGTGTTAACCATGCGCTCCATCTCCACCAGAGTCTTCATCAGCTCGTCGCGCTGCGGGCCCCGGGGCGGCTGGCGTCAGCGCCGACGACGGCCGGCAGGCCGCCTGTTGCGGGGCCAAGCGCAGGCGGGAGGGCGGCAGGCGGCGCCGCAGTGCGGCAGTTTACCTCCTTGCGGAGCGCGCTCGGGTCCAGCATGATGCCGTTGTGCTCCATGCGCGCCAGCACAGGCACCAGCGGCATCTCCTGCGTGATCAGCGCTCGCTCCAGGCCCTGCAAGCGCAGCTGTGGCGCCTGCGGGGAGCAACACCAGAAGGGCAGGTTGGGATAACGCGCCGGGGGGGGGGGGGGGGGGGGGGAAGGGGTCTCAGCGGGATACGCTTTGTAGAGGAAGCTGGAATTGAATGACTCACTCCATAGAAAAGCCACAGGTGTCAGCGCGGTCATTAATAGAAAGCATTTCCGACATGAACTCGCCCTGCCTTTATAAGTGCGAATGTAGACGAACATGACAGGATATCATCACAATATTAGACTCCAACGAAAAATACCAGGTGGTCTTACAGTGGGCTCGAAAGTGCGCCCCCATCGCCATGGCACAGCAAAGTCAGAATGGTCCCCAGTCTAGGGCCGTGGCATCAAGGAAGCTAGATGGGTCTGACCGGGGATTTACGACACTCGCTTCGTTTGGGGGCGCTTGATTGCTGCTGGCATACTTCAATTCACATGGGAAATAATGAATATATAATGTTTGTTGGGTCGACATTTAATCCATCAGAGTTGTGTTCGCCGTGCAGCAATATATCAGTATGCGTTACTCAGTTGGGCACTTCACACATTGTCCACTCGTTCACATACCATAAAATGCCGATTCGGCAATATAAGCGACGGTATTCCTAGCGAATAACTACTGCACGAGCTGTCCGCGCAGTGATCCTGGGAAGTCAAGGCGGCTCGTGTCGGTCGCAACCCAGTCGCAAGTGCGAATACGGCGCTCACCGCGGCAGCCCTCCCTGCCCGGCGCCGAGCTAGCTGCACCGGTTGCATCGAGACAAGCGAGGGCGGGGCGTGAGTCGGGCTCAACCTGGATCTGCCACACCGCCATGGCGCAGGCGGCGCGGCGGACGGCTTCCCGCCGGGCGCCGTGCCCGCGGAAACGTTGCTGCAGCTCCGTCACGTTCTCCTTCAGGGCGCAGCGCTCCAGCAGTAGCTGCGCCAACGGAAGACCCGGCTTGGTAAGTTCCCAGCGGGGGGTCACTGGGGACATTGCTACTGCGCTGCCGACAGTCGAATCACGTACCCCGACCCGAGATATTCGGCGCACAGCAATGCGCCGACTCGTCGAATTCTCCCACTTACATGTACCAACATTCGACAGCGCAGGCCCGCCTCGCAGCAGGCACATCGCGCGCGGGCCGGCAGCGGTAGCACCGGGAGGATTGCAACCAGGGGTAGCAATGGAAGTGTACTTCCTTCCTCTGTACTTTCCGTGCATTCTCTAGACGCTTTCGTCCCTGTAACCAAACCCATTACCAGGTGTACTCTGAGACAGAACATGATGCTACCGAGTACCTCTCGCAGTAGCATCATGCCAATGCAAGTATGCGACAACAGGCCGTACCCGTACCGATGTGGAATGACAATCTTGTATCACTTAAGGCGGAAAAGTCATTCGCTTCAAATAATCCTTACATCAAGCTGTGCGCTCAACATCGTGGAATGCTGCTGAACGACACGTTTCGGGGTAAAGGGCTCTTGTGCGGCAGGGTTGCGCGTGCTTGGCTTGGCAGTGCTGCTCATCGGGCGCTGCTGGCTGTGGCATGGCGCAATGCTGCTACCATTGTTCAGTCATTTGACTTCGACTCGTAAGGCGAACGTAATAGTGCCGATGAATGCAAACACTGCTGTCTATGCATGCGGTTTTCCTGCATCGTGGAATAGGTCACTGCGCAGTAAGACGTAAGTTTATACCGCACGACTGCGTCTGGGAGTCCAACCTTGCTGAGGTGATCCGGGGATGAGAGAGAGAGAGAGAGAGAGAGAGAGAGAGAGAGAGAGAGAGAGAGAGAGACAAAACCTTGCATGGAGCTGTATGTGGTTGGAGGGGATCACGGCATCTCAGTTGGCTAAACTGCTAAGCCCTTCCAGGAAGTAAATAAATAAGACGGATTCTCAGGAGACAGGGAGGGACGCAAGAAGGGAGAAGGGGGGGGGGGGGGGGGGGGGGCACCGTGATGGAGTTGCGTTTGTCCTCGGGCAGGCGGTCCGCCACATAGCCAGCATCCGGGTTCAGCATCCAGGAGGCGATTCGCACATCTACCACACCCACCGCGCCAGCCGCAGACGCAAGGATCGCCTCCGCGCCGCGCGGTGCTTCCGCCCCTTCTGCCGCCAGCGCGCTCGCCAGGCCCGTCAGCTGCGCCTTGAGGTCGCACGTGATGAGGCGCGCCGTGCCGCTGCCCGACGCACGCCGCTGCTGAGGCAGCAAGAACGCGAGGGTCTGCTCCCAGGCGGCTGCGCCCTCCAGTGGGATGTAGTACGCCTCCCCGCGCGTCGGCCCAACCTGACATCACACGGCAAATCCAGCAGAAGCAGCGGTCAGAGTCACGCAGCGCTGGATGCAGCAGCACCCCCAGCTCCACCCTTCACCCTCCGGGCCTAAAGTTCCATGCCGCCAGCCAGACATGTAGTGACACCCACCGGATGTTTTGTCCCTTCGCATCAAAAAAACAGCACAACATAGCTCAACCAGCTGACGCTGGATAGATAAATCGCCATAGAGGACGCAGCCTCGACTTCCGTGTGTGCACATCCCTCTTGCTGAGCTGCGATCATTGGGTCTTGCCAGCACAGAAGGGACCTCGCTTACGCATAAGATCAATTGGTGGGAAAATAGAATGCGGCGACGGATCCATGCGCGCATGCTTTATACGATGAAGACAACACCACTGTAACAGGGAAGAGAGAGCGAGAGAGAGAGAGAGAAGAAGATACTCGGTCTTTGCGCGCATGCTTGCTAAGTGAGATCATTGATTCCCATTCCTGGGCTAAAGGGGGTATATCCTCTCATGCATGATTCAGCGTGTGGACAAATTGCACCATGTATTGCCCCCCCTCCATCGTATAGTAATAGGAACACGTGGGGATGCAGGGATACAATCGGAATGAGGAATGTGCCAGGGGCCAGACATCCGATGACATAGCGCAGCGGGATAGCAGCGGTCAAAGGGGGGCCGGCCGACCTGCGAGTCGCTCCCTGAGGCCCCCGGTGCCAGCTGCAGCGTCAGAGCGCAGCCCTTCACCGCTGCCTGCCCGCCGGCGCCGGCACCAGCGCAGTGCGAGTGGGCCGGCGCGCCAGGACCAGCCGCTGGCTCGCCCTTGAGGCGGGGCAGCGGGACCGGCGGCGGTGCGCTGGTGCGTGAGACGTCAAAGGCGAACGCCGCCAAGGCGGCACCGGCCGCGGCGCGCAGGACGTCGCGCAGCGGGACGTGGCGCTCGGCGACGCCGCTCTCAATCTGGATGGCGGCTGGCTCCTCCGGGCCGCTTGCTTCTGCCGCGGGTAGGGCGGCCTCCGTGGCCGGGCGGGCAGGAGCCACTGCTGGCTCCTTGCCGCCCTCGACATCGACCTCCTTATTCACGGCGGGCGGCGGGACGACTCCCTCTGGCGTGGCCTGCGAAGGGAACGGGCCAGGCATGAGTGAGGGCGCCAAAGCAATGCGGCCGGCCCGATGTGCCGCCACGTCGGCCATGCCTCCAGCAGGAGCAGGTTGGATCCAGCCACCTACTCACCTGTGCTTGCGACATCGGCGGCGCCTGCGAGGACGACAGCTGTGACTGGCGCAGCGCCACCGCCTCCAGCGCGGCCTTCGCCTCCTCTTGCAGCTCCTGCGCCCGTTCGCGCATGAGCCGCTTGGCGCCCTGCACCACCTTTCGCGCGTTGGCCATCAGCACGCCCTTGTGCTGCGCCGGCTGCCGGCCGCTGGCGGCCGCCGCCTCGAAGATCTTCGCCACCTGCTCCACCGTCGCCTTGGCCACGTCCTCCGGGCTGCGCAGGATGGGCCTGCAGCACGCCGGGCACACGCACCAGTCGTTTAGCTCTGGCGAGGATACAAAAGCGCTGTGAACATCCCTTGCGCCCGCAGCGCCGTCCATGAGTAGCAACCGGCTAGATGACCAAACTCAGAGCTTCCCCTTCGTACAAATGCCGGCTCACTCACAAGCGCTGCCATACGCATTAGTACTGCGGCCTCAGCGCTGTGTTCAGATGCGTTAGCCTCCTACCGGAGGAGTGCGAGTTAGTGAGTGGCTAACTCCTGAGCGCTGCACGCAGGAAGGGTGCAGCAAACTCATATGACGAAGCTCACTGCTTATCGCACTACATGCACCGTGCATGGAACTACACTGGCTGTTATAGTGATCAACCATTCACCAACAGAGCAATACCTGTCTGATTACCCCCAACCCCCCCCCAGTACTAGCGCACAAATTACATACGATTCGCGGGCCCAAAAAATATCAATGAATTGTTTTGCATCTTCGCGTCGAAATATTCGTGCTATATTCAAGTTTGTATATATCCGTTTTACTTGTATTTATCCCCCCCGGGGGCGGGGGGGGGGGGGGGGGGGGGGGTTAAAAACTTTCATTTATCCGCGGACCGTTCGTGTTTGTATGGCATGCAATGCAACATATATCCCGTCATGCTCATTTGATACCAGACCCACGATATGAAGCAAAGGCTCAACCCCGTCAGCCCAACCCCTTACGTTCACCCCATCCACAGACTCAGTTTCCATGGGGGGGCGTCGCAGCGATGTTTGTTTGGTTTGCAAATAGAATAAAGGGGGGGGGGGGGGGGGGGGGCGTCGCTGCGATGTTTGTTTGGTTTGCAAATAGAGTAAAGGGGGGGGGGGTTCTGCCTTGAAGAGCTGCCGCGCCCTGGCGGCCCCCACACCCGGGATGTCCGTGAGGGCCACGATGTCGGCCTGCACGCCGCTCAGGACGCGACCCTGCGGGCACGCGGTAAGGGCAGGCGGTCAGGCGGGTGGCCGGCAGCCAATGCGGGTAGAAGAAGCATGTGCGCCAATGCCAATGCGGGCCAATGCGGGTAGGAGAAGCATCGCCAGAGGAGGGCGGCATGAGAAGCATGTGCGCCGGCCAGGGCCAATTCGTCCATGTGCGACGCCAAGGTCCGGTCAATGCATTATTTGGGCCAAGGTTGCCAGCAGGGGCGTCAGGCCAAGAGGGTGTTGGGAAGGCGGGACGGTTCGGAGCACCTGGAACCTGGCCAGCAGGTCCGCCAAGCGCCCCCAGCCGTTGCCAGCGCCGCGCATGCCCTCGCAGAACGCGTGCACCTGCCCAACCACGGGACCCGCCGTCTCGTGGATCGCGTTCAGTTGCGTCTCTGTCACGAGCTTGCGCTCCATGCCGCCCTGCCAGGGCGTGCTGCAGCGCTTGACGATCTCCGTGAAGGGAACCTCCTCGATGAGGTCAAAGAGCACCTGCGGGCCAGGCCCCCAAGGGCGGTCAGGACACGCACAGGCAGCAAGCGTTCAACAGACGCCGTTTGGCGTAGCAGCCCGGGTGGGGGAGAAAGACGGCCACAGCCCAGCCTTCGGGGCACTACCCGAATGCCATGCCCTTCTCAGGGCATTACCCCGTACGTACATTGGTAGCCGGGGCGCCAAGATGACCACCTGCAGCCACTAACCAGGAAGGGAGTGGGGCCGCTACCTCACAGTGTGGGCATGGGCAAGCTAGCTGCAAGCGCACGACAGTAAACCCGGTATGGAGATTAACTGACTGCGGCAAAACGTTGATGAGTGTCACAACCTGCCGCATGTTCCCCATTATGTTCTTATGATAACACGTATGGCTGCACGAGTGGACGTGTCCGGCGCACACCCGACATGGGCAGCCCACAAACCCCATTGGGCGCACAGAGCAGAATGTAAACCAACGCCCCATACCATCGTGAGCCCCCCAGCATGAGTCTTGCATGCAAATAAGGAGGGCAGGGAGTAGCATGCTGGGCGTTGTGTTAGCGGTGCAAGGGCGCCAACTCGTCGTTGAGATCAATAACCTGCCCTCCCATGAAGGGGGAGACAACTAGAGGAAGCAGTTGCGGCACCAATGCGAATGGGTATGCAACCTTCCTACAGCATGCACGCATGCATGCAACCCCACTTTGAGGTGTATGTCCAGGGTTCCCATAGGCGCATCGGCGCGCATATGCATTTACTGCATCGCAATTTAATGGGCCAACAGAGCGAGGGGGTTGACAGGGCGCTTGGAACATGTCAAAGCACGCTCGAGAAGTCTGTTGGCCTCAGTGGGAGGGGGGGGGGGGGGGGGGTATAACCTTGGCAGAGAGGAACCTGCGCGCGCGGTGCAAGGTTTCGCGCCTCTTAGCCTTGGCCTGCTCGGTGACCGCCTTCCGCATGAGCCACATCTCCATCACGTTCACGTCGTCCTCCGCCAGGCCCAGTGCTTTGGCGGCACGCTTCTGCTCGTCCGGCATCGTGCGGAACACGTTCACAAACACGCGCACGAAGAACCCCTCCTCCTGGTTCCGTAGCCCCAGCGGGTCGCCCTGCAACAGAGGGCCTCAAGCGTCGTCAGATCGCGACAAGCGCACAAGGGGCCACCCACGGCAATTCGGCTACGGGGCCGGTGAAACTTAATCCTGATCAATATCGAGGTGCCGGCAAACTGCTCCTGAATCTGCAATAACGCTGTGATTATTCTGTCTAGATTCCAGCTCAAGAGGGCAGGGGTGTTTGACATGTTTTCATCTTGCAAATGCGCCGGCACCTGATACCGATATGGATACATGTGTTCGATATAAATAAAGGGTGGAGGCCCGCAAGAGCGGGAAAGGGGGAGGGGTGTCGTCACCTGAATGACGAGGTACGTGAGGTGGAGGTCCGTTTCCAGGTTCATCGCCCTCATGGCCTCCTCGATGCCGCGCCTCAAGTCGACGACGCGGTGGGGCGGGATGCTGGCGAGCGCGGCGGCCTTCCCGGCATCTGTCGCGGCCCAAAACCCTGATAGCACAGCAGCAAGCGTGAGGGAGGGGGTTGGGCGGATTGGAAGGGACACACAGGGGAGGGGGGGGGGGGGGGGGGGACTGAACAGCAGGCGCGCGAGCACTGATATTGATGCGGCGGCCCTGCCTGCGGCGTCGGCCGGTTGGCTGTAGTACGCCAGCTTGCTGTCCCTCAACGACAGCAGCTTCCGCTTCACCGCCTCATTGACAGCTGCCAGCTCTGCCGGGTCGTCCTGGCTGAGCGTGTGGAAGAGCGTGGAGTGCAGGTACTGCGCAACGTCCCGCGGTGTGGCAGCCATACCGTTGGCAATCACCTGCAGCAATCAGAATGGGGTGAGCAGCGTCCCCGCTCGCGTCCACATCCACGGGGGGTGGCGGAGAGCCATGCGCAGCGTAGGGCCCAGCCTCGGTGCGGGGGTTGCGTGGGTAGCAGGTGCGGGAAGCCGCGTCACACCTCCAGCAGCGCCTGCTCCATGCCGTTCTCCAGCAGGTTGCTGCTCACGGGCGTCAGCTCGCCGTTGAGCATGCTGTAGAGCCGGTCCATGGCCGCGGCGCTGCCGCCAGCCGTGGAGAACAGGATGGCTTCGCCCTTCTCTGCCATGCCCTACGGACACAAAGCCAGCCGGGAAGGTAAGCCGGGAGTCGGGAGCATGTGCACTGCAGTAAGCATCCGATTCGATAGCCGAGGTACCATTGACATCAGATGTATCACCCGGAATAGAGTGAATCAACGTAATCGATGAATAGTTGGGCAATCAAGCGTATAATCGATACGGTAAGACGAGCTCAAAGTCAGCTCGATTCAGCCCGGTGGGGGGGGGAGGGGGAGGGGGGGGGGGGGGGGGGGGGGGGGGGGGGGCGCACCTTGCGGCCAGCGCGCCCGCACATCTGGCGGCACTTGCCCGGCTGCAGCGGGTTGTCCTTCCGGCCGATCCAGGGGTCCCGGATGATGACCCGCCAGGCGGGCATGTTGACGCCTGTGCTCACCGTCGGCGTGGCGGCCAGCACCAGCACCGCTCCGGACCGGAACGCGGACTCCACAATCTGATGCAAGGGGGAAAAGCGGTCAAGGAGAAATTGAGAGGAAAGGAGTGAAGGGGGGGGGGGGGGGGGGAGCGTGAACCAGCTGCAGCCAGTGTGAGCCGGCAACCAGCCGGCATGGTTCTGGTGCATTGCGCACGGGGGGCATCAGGCAGCGTGAGGGGGCTGAGCACATGTCGCAGGTCCGGCGTGAGGTCGCTGTTGTGGAAGGCCACGCCGTGCGCAATCGTCCGCCGCAGCTGCTCCGCCACGAGGCCCGGGCTGCGCCTGCAGGTCCGCGACCGCGCGCGCGCGGCTGTAGTACTTGTCCGAGTCCGCGCCCTCTGTCGGCTCTGGCGGCGGCTGCTCCTCCACCTGCGGGGCGCCAGAGGGGTCAGTCACTCCGCTGCCTCCTGACACACTCCATCACAGTGGCCTCCTCTCATGGTGACAGGTACGTGCATTGTATGGCCAAGTATACCTCACACTTCACATGTTATACCCTACATGCAGGATTGTATGTGTGTGTGTGTGTGTGTGCGTGCGTGTGTGTGAGTGTGTGTGTGTGTGTGTGTGTGTGTGTGTGTGTGTGTGTGTGTGTGATATGTATATACATATTTACATATATAAGTAAATACATACACCCGTACAATTTCAAATCTGGGCGCGAGGGTCCAACAAAAAAAGGCATGTGTTCCAGCATCGAGTCAAAATATCTATTGCTTTTTCGTGATGTGCTCTGGCACATTTCGGGACCTTGAAGTACTTTCAACTTGATGGGTCAAAAAAACGGTACTGTGCAGGGAACCAAAATCGCGGTTGCAGGATGTATATTTAAATCCATACATAATAACACTCCCCCAGGCTTCTGGCGAAATGGGGGCGTCATTTGTGGTACGGAG
Source organism: Tetraselmis striata (assembly GCA_006384855.1). NCBI lineage: Eukaryota > Viridiplantae > Chlorophyta > Chlorodendrophyceae > Chlorodendrales > Chlorodendraceae > Tetraselmis > Tetraselmis striata. Next base: position 162,507 of record VCJN01002510.1, read on the forward strand.
TACTGTATGGCCCAGGCACAGGCATGCCATAGCTTTACTCACTGCCTCCGGGCGGGCAACTTAGATGGCACGCACCGAGAGTACCTCCGCCAGCAGCGCCGCCGCCTTGACCGTCCGGGCCTTCATGCCAAGAAACATGAGCACGCTCTGCCGCCGCGCCACGCTCTCCTGCACCAGCACCGCCATCGCCTTGTCCGCCACCTCGTCCGCGCCGCCCGCCGGCCGGGCCGCCAGCTCTGGCCAGGCCTCCGGCAGCGCCCGGCTCACGTTGCGCCGCTCGTCCAGCAGCTGCCCGTCGTGGCAGACGTACTTGCGCAGCTCCACCGGCCGGAAGTCGGTCGTGAAGAGCGTGGCACGCAGCCACTGCGCCACACGGTCCGCGTTGGGCAGCGTCGCGCTCATGCCCACCAGCTGGATGTCCTCCTGGCGGGCGGGGATTTGTGTGGGTGTGGGTGTGGGGGGGGGGGGGAGGGGGGGGGGCATTGCGTCAGAGGAGCTTGGGGAGTCTGTCTCCAGCAAAGAACAGGCGATCCATGCACGACCCCCCCCCTCCCCCCCACACACACACACACCAAATCATTGTCATGTATGGGTGCCGACGATAAGATAGCCATATTGAGGGAATATTGGGGTTGCCTGGCAGCACTTTCTTAGTTTTGCGATGCGTCCGGTATAAAATCATTTGCTTCTGGATGGCAAATGGCGGCAAGGTGTTTCCTTATACGAGTCATAGCACATGTCTTCTTCCAGTAGGTGCATAGGCACCCGTGCACTGGTTCCATATATTAAAACACGTGCAAAATAGCAAAAAAAAACCATCGATCGATGCTTTTGCCGCTGTCACTGAATAAGTGTACAACACCACCAGCTGCTGTCACGCTCTCTCTCTCTCTCTCCCTCTGCTCGATCAAAGAAAGGGCAAACGTGCGATAACCGGTGATTGGCCAATATCGGACAGTGGGTTGAAAACAAAAATGATATGCGTAAAAAGCAATGGCTTAGCTTGTTGTCAATTCGTGGAATGGCATTGCATGTTCACTGCGGGGGTAAGGAGAAGGGCGGGGGGGGGGGGGGGGGGGTATCATGCCCGCCTGCCCCTCCTCTCTATACATCAAAATGCGAGAGCGGGTAGGATTGGGTCCCCCGCGAAGGCTGGTGTGTGGGGGGGGGGGGGGGGGGGGGGGTTCACTTCGGGCGGGTGCTCCTTCCTGAGCGACCAGTAGCAGAGCTTGGAGAGCATGAGCTCCAGCGTGGCGCCGCGCTCGTCTTCGCCCACCATGTGCAGCTCGTCCACCACCACCGCGCCCAGCTGCTCCACCGTGCCGTCTTCCAGCAGCCGGTTCACCAGCATGTTGGCCTTCTCGATGGTCGCCACCACCGCGCCCACCGCCGGCCCCAGCAGATTCTTCCGGCCGCTGTGCTTGCCGTAGAAGGGCATGACCTCTTTCTGCAGATGGGGAGCCGGGAAGGGGGGCACGTGCACCACGCTCAGTCAGACTACATCTGCAACTGGCCATCATCCCTTAGTAGCCAATGCGGCCGCTCACAGTTTATTGACCAGTAAAAATCGATTTTAAAAGTGTCAAAATGTGGCGATGTGGGCGGCAAACCCTGGCAGCCGGTGAGCAGAATAAAGCGCACACTGTAGTTGGATCTCTAAAACCCTCGAAACTAGTGTGGTTTTAGGCATCCAAGAGTCCATTCAGTCGCCAGCAGCACACGACCACACTTTGTTCGTAGCGGTCATTTACGGCTACATGAGCTATTAACCCCCCCCCCCACCCACCCACCCACCCACACACACACCCCACCCCCACCACACACACACGGATGCCGGCGCCGCTCTACGTGCCCTGCAATTGAGCCTGAAATTGGGGTTACATCCTACCTGCAGGAGCGTTTGCTATGTAATGGTCAACTACGGTTTTGTCTATGTTTGACCTCCGACATAGTGACAGGCAAGGCAGGCTCTGCTTCGCAGTGTTCTCATTATTACCGTGTCGGCGCCCGGAATGGAAGTCGCCGCCGGCATCACAGGGATGAGTACAGTCAGGACGCCTGCAAGCTGGATGGCATCATGTCAACGTGTAGCAGGAAGAGAGGGGGGGGGGGGGGGGGATGGACGAACCCCCAGCGGCTTGAGCAGCCGCTCCAGGTGCGCCGCCTTCTCCGCGCACAGCGCGACGTACGGCAGCACCAGCAGGAAGGGCCGCTGGGTGCGGTGCAGCCGGCGCAGCATGAGGACCTCCGCCACCTGGCTCTTGCCGCCGCTCGTGGGCGCGCAGTACACCAGGTTGCGCCCCCCTAACACGCCCTCCGCATGCAAACACTCCGCCTGCGTGTGTCACCAGTCAGCGTGCAGTGAGCCGCGCAGATTAGTGGGTCCGCGGGATCCCCCGGCGTCCTTCCAGCGCCACTTTACGCGCAGTAACTTGGGAGAGGGGGGAGGGTCCTCCCACCTGCCACTGGTAGAGGCTTTCGTTGGGGAACGCTTCGAGGCAGGCCTCAGGCAGGTACGCTTCCAGGCGCAGCGGCAGCGCGCTGCCCGAGGTGCCGGAGGGGGCAAGGGAGCTTGGCATGGAGGCGGCGGCCCCACTGCTCGTCGAACCCGGAGCCGCGGCAGCATCTACCTCCTGCCCCTGCCCCTGCGCCTGTCCTTGCCCCTGCGCCTGCTCCAGCACCTCTGCCTGCTCCTGCACGGGGCCCTCCACCGCCGCTGCAGCCCCCGCCATTGCTGGCGCTGCCTCAGTCGGCGCGCCTGCCACTGCATCTGGGGGTTCTACTTTTGCGCTTGACGGGCCGCTGGCGATGTGAGGCGGGCTGCAGCTGCTTCGTCCCGCAACTCCTGCATTGCCGACATTGCTGTCACCGCTGCCCCCACCACTGCCACGGTTGGGGCTACCGTCGCTGCCGCTGCCGCTTCCGCCTCCACTGGCAGCCCAAGCAGCGCCCTCTGCCTGGCAGCACGCCTGCATCAGCCACGCAGCCTCTGCAGAGCCCGGCGTGGGCGGCACCGCAGGACTGGCGCCCCCCGCGGTGGCCACCCCTAACGGCGTCGCAGGCACCCCAAGCGGCGTTGCAGGCACGGACGCCTCGCCAGCCGGCCGCTGCGGGGGGCGCGGGGGCGGGCTGAGCCAGGGGGCGCCAGATGGGTGATCAAGCCGGACCGCGGGCGCGCCTCTGGCACCGCCCTCCGCGGCGCCACTGCCTCTGCCTTGGCGCGCGGCGCAGGGCCCGCCGGCCGGCGAGAGAGCGGCTGCCTGCGCGTCGGTGCGGCAGCCATCGGCGGCCTCCCCAAGCCGGTAGCGCCAGTGGACGGCGTGCGCAGGCTTTGCCTCGCCGGAAGGAGCCGAAGCTGGAGCGGGAGCGGGAGCAGGAGCGGGAGCAAGAGCCACCGCAGCCGCAGGGCCGGAGCCATGATCGGGCTCACGCCTCGGCCGTTTGAATGCCTGCTGCGGCGCAGGGCTGGGGGCCAGCAGCAGGCTGCGCTTTCCAGGGGGCGTCTCGCCGCGCAGCACCGCCGAGAACATCTTGCCGGCCCGCCCCGCGCGCGCCAGCGCCCCCGCCGGCGCCCCCCCGCGCCGCGCTCCACTGGTATTCGGGGCCTTGACCGTGGGGAAGTGGCCCGGAAGCTTGCTCGGGGACGGCTGCTGGCCCTGCCTGCCGGGGGCCGCTGCGTCGGTGACGGTGGGCATCGCCCTCGCCCGCCCCCTGCGCGCCCGCGGGAGGCTCCCCCTCCTGGCCGACCAATGGGACGGCCGCCTCACGCTGACCCGCCTCCACCTACCGGCGCGACATTGTGTGCACCGGCACAAGAGAAGCCTGGTTTATCGTATCCTCACCCCGGCGGTCCGCCCCGCCGCCCCGCCGTATCACTTTGACCTCTCGGCGTTTTAAAGTAGGGGCTCTCAGCCGCAGCACAGCATGGCAGCTCGCAATGAGCGCGTTGACCGCCAACGGCAGGGTCACCTTCGCAACGCCGCCCTCCCCGACACTACTGCGGCCCAAGCCCCCACGAAGTTTGGCGTTGCGCCCTCCTCGAAGGGGACGAGAAGTGGCAGGCGCTGAAGCCAAGCAGACTCGTGCGGTTAAGGCAGAGGCTGGCGGAGGTATTGCCGGATAGCGGAAGATACCACCTAAATACTTGTGGTCGCTAAAGCCGTAGTCGTGCGTGCGGGCAGTAGCAACCCCTCGGTAGTTACTACACCTATCCACATAAGTCCGGGTTCTGCATTTTTCGATCGCAAAGCGCATGCATAGGCGAGGATAACGCCGGTTGCATGTGCATATGTTAAGACCCATGTACGAAAATGCCATTTTGACCATGACCTGTATACACACAGGGCATTTAGGTGCCCTGTGTGTACACAGGGCATTACCTTATATGCCATGTATACACACAGGTCACTTGCATTTTGACCTGTGTACACACAGGTCATTTTGACCATGACATGTGTATACACAGGTCACTTGAAATCGCCACGTGTACACACAGGCCATAGAAAATGACCGAAGTGCGAACATCGCTGCCTTGTTTGTACACAGGTCACATGACATATGACCCAAGTACATGTTTTCACCCAGGCCATTTCACAGATGCCCCATGTGCAAGCAAGGTGTCGGGTTTTAGGTCTGTTTTTACATTGGTGACCCATGTATACACAGGTCAAACACGGGTCATGATCAATTTGACCTGTTTGTACATGGGTCATAAAAGGTGACCTGTGTGTACACGGGTCAAAGTGAAGATGACCCGTGTACACACAGGTCATTACGGTATCGACATGTGTATACACAAGCAAAATAATGACCTGTGTGTACACAGGTCAATTAAAAATATGACCTTTGTACACACAGGTCAAATTGATGACCTGTGTATACACAGGGCATTTTCGTACATGGGTCTCAACACATACATATTAACTACAACGGGAATATTTCGGGCGAACGCCTATTGTGCGCTTTATACCCACCCGCGCGACAACACGACCATTTGTGGGCGCCCTTTAAAAAACGAGAAATCGGTGCAGCATGATGCGTTGGCGCCGGAAAATTGCGGGTTGCGCCAACCGTCAAAACCTATGGAAATAGCGGCACTCGTCGCACCAAACTCGGTGAAAACGGCCCTTGGCATAAAGTTGCACACACCGTGCGTGTAGGCCACTGAAAGCATGTCGCTATAGGCACGACGTGACACCCCAACGACAAGTTGGCCACTGTGGGGAGCAGTTTTGGGGTGCTGAAAATGCTGATGTTTCTGTGGCGAACGCACGTAGGAGAGGCGCTCGATGCCCCCCTTGGCGTAGGGCGATGCTCTACTATGGGGGCGCGTGGTGGAATGCCAGTTGCACCGTTTCGTGGGCGGGGTGGCGCGGTAGGGGCGTGGACTTTAATTAATATGAAATTCCTTGAAAAATGCTGTGGAAAACTGCATTTTGGCTGGTAGATGTGTGTATCGCTGGGAGGCGGCACATGCCAAGTGTTGGTGGTCCGTGGTCATCCACACACATAACGCTCTCGCACAGCCGGGTATGGGGCTTAGACACGCACTTAGCGCAAAGCCACGCGCCCAACATGGGTGGGCACATGAGGCAGTGAGGGGCAACTTGGATGATCATCTGGGGATTTTTCCGGGGCCCCAAAAAATTGAATTTTTGATTTTCGAATATTGTTTTCAACGCAGATTTGAACGAGCAATCGCGTGGTATTTTTAAAACAATTTTCTGAGCAAACCCTGAGAAGTTATAGCGTTTTAAAGCTAAGGGGGTGTTGCTGAGCGTGGCCGACACTGATGCCATGCCAGTATCGCAACGCGACATGGACTAGCCGCCGCCCACACGGCTGTACCCCAACCAAATGCACCCGAGCCCCTCGCCAATGTGTTTCCTCACGCGTTCATGGCCATCCCGCCGTTTGGTTGTCTATTCACGCGCGTCGGCGCGTGCGTGATACCGACCATGGTTTTGGTGCAGTTGCAGGCGACACCCATCCACGCACCAAGTGCCGCGTGACACCCTAGTCAAACGTCTTTAAGCTTCGGTTTGAGCCACTCGTCATGCAGGTTTTATAAAACCCTCTGAGATTCCAGGGTTTCATCTCATATACCCTACGTTCAGGTACCCTAGACTTCTGAAGTCTTGAGACTGCCGAGAAGGGACCCCAAACTTATGTGCAGAGGTGTGGTTAACTTGTTGGTTACAGGGAGAGCGTCAAGAGAATGCACGGAAAGTATTGGGGAAGGAAACAGTAGTTACTTGTCGCTAGTCGCTACTGCATATGCTGGGCGGCGCCGTCGTCGTCTCATACACCCTGTATTACAATAAATATGTAATTATTTACATGCTGTATATAATTTATGATGCATACATATATGTGTGTGTATATAGGCTCATGTATATCTATATATATTTATATGTGTCCCCTATGTAAATGTACATCTCATACAGATACATATTATATAATAGTATCTCACGGTCTATACCTACATATATAACGACCGCGCGCCATAAATGCATCTATATATATATATATAAGCACTATTATTCATATACCCCTCCACAAAAAGTCCTAGGTCCCTTTTCGCGAAATCCGAGTTTACGGATAGATGCAGCGCAACTGAATATAGGGTTTATGACCTGAAATTCTGGAATATTGCACATTTATGATCAGCATGTGTCATCGTCGAGTTTTATCAAACATATAATCTTAATACACCCCTGCACATAAGTTTGGGGTCCCTTTTCGGCAGTCTCAAGACTTCACAAGTCTAGGGTACCTGAACGTAGGGTATATGAGATGAAACCCTGGAATCTCAGAGGGCTTTATAAAACCTGCATGACGAGTGGCTCAAACCGAAGCTTAATGACCTTTGACTAGGGAATCACGCTGCACTTGGTGCGTGGATGGGCGTCGCCTGCAACTGCACCAAAACCGGGGTCGGTATCACGCACACGCCGACGCGCGTGCATAGGCAACCAAACGGCGGGATGGCCATGAACGCGTGAGGAAACACATTGGCGAGGGGCTCGGGTGCATTTGGTTGGGGTGCAGCCGTGTGGGCGGCGGCCAGTGCATGTCGCGTTGCGATACTGGCATGGCATCAGTGTCGGCCACGCGCGGCAACACCCCCTTGGCTTCAAAACGCTATAACTTCTCAGGGTTTGCTCAGAAAAACTTTTTAAAAATATCACGCGATTCCTCGTTCGATTCCGCGTCGGGAACACTCTTCCATAATCACAAAATCGATTTTTTTGGTCTCCGGAAAAAATCCCCAAAGATGATCATCCAAGTTGCCCCTCACTGCCTCATGTGCCCACCCATATCGGGCGCGTGGCTTTGCGCCAAGTGCGTGTCTAAGCCCCATACTCAGTTGCGCGAGAGCGTTATGTATGTGGATGACCACGGACCACCAACACTTGGCATGTGCCACCTCCTAGCGATACACACATCTACCAGCCAAAATGCCATTTTCCACAGCATTTTTCAAGGAATTTCATATTAATCAAAATCCACGCCCCTACCGCGCCACCCCGCCCACGAAACGGTGCAACTGGCATTCCACCACGCGCCCCCATAGTAGAGCATTGCCCTACGCCAAGGGGGCCATCGAGCGCCTCTCCTACGTGCGTTCGCCACAGAAACAGCAGCATTTTCACCCCAAAACTGCTCCCCACAGTGGCCAACTTGACGTTGGGGTGTCACGTCGTGCCTATAGCGACATGCTTTCAGTGGCCTACACGCACGGTGTGTGCAACTTATGCCAAGGGCCGTATCCACCGAGTTTGGTGCGACGAGTGCCGCTATTTCCATAGGTTTGGACGGTTGGCGCAACCCACAACTTTCTGGCGCCAACGCACCATGCAATGATTTCGCGTTTTTGAAAGGGCGCCCACAAATGGTCGTGTTGTCGCGCGGGTGGGTATAAAGCGCACAATAGGCGTTCGCCCGAACTATTCCCACTGTAGTTAGCATGTATGCACATGCAGCCGGCGTTATCCTCGCCCATGCATGCGCTTTGCGATCGAAAATGCAAAACCCGGACTTATGTGGAGGGGTGTGCGCCGCACCAAGCGCGCTCGACGAGGTCGTAATAAGGCGTCTTGGGACAGTGAGCCCTTTCGAGCCCGTGGCTCGCATGTGGATGCGTCATGGGCATATGCAGCCAGTAGGAGCATTGGGGTGATTCAAACATGCCGCGTCGGCCGTATATGGCCGAATGACATATGGCCAACACACCCCTGCACATAAGTTTGGGGTCCCTTTTCGGCAGTCTCAAGACTTCACAAGTCTAGGGTACCTGAACGTAGGGTATATGAGATGAAACCCTGGAATCTCAGAGGGCTTTATAAAACCTGCATGACGAGTGGCTCAAACCGAAGCTTAATGACCTTTGACTAGGGAATCACGCTGCACTTGGTGCGTGGATGGGCGTCGCCTGCAACTGCACCAAAACCGGGGTCGGTATCACGCACACGCCGACGCGCGTGCATAGGCAACCAAACGGCGGGATGGCCATGAACGCGTGAGGAAACACATTGGCGAGGGGCTCGGGTGCATTTGGTTGGGGTGCAGCCGTGTGGGCGGCGGCCAGTGCATGTCGCGTTGCGATACTGGCATGGCATCAGTGTCGGCCACGCGCGGCAACACCCCCTTGGCTTCAAAACGCTATAACTTCTCAGGGTTTGCTCAGAAAAACTTTTTAAAAATATCACGCGATTCCTCGTTCGATTCCGCGTCGGGAACACTCTTCCATAATCACAAAATCGATTTTTTTGGTCTCCGGAAAAAATCCCCAAAGATGATCATCCAAGTTGCCCCTCACTGCCTCATGTGCCCACCCATATCGGGCGCGTGGCTTTGCGCCAAGTGCGTGTCTAAGCCCCATACTCAGTTGCGCGAGAGCGTTATGTATGTGGATGACCACGGACCACCAACACTTGGCATGTGCCACCTCCTAGCGATACACACATCTACCAGCCAAAATGCCATTTTCCACAGCATTTTTCAAGGAATTTCATATTAATCAAAATCCACGCCCCTACCGCGCCACCCCGCCCACGAAACGGTGCAACTGGCATTCCACCACGCGCCCCCATAGTAGAGCATTGCCCTACGCCAAGGGGGCCATCGAGCGCCTCTCCTACGTGCGTTCGCCACAGAAACAGCAGCATTTTCACCCCAAAACTGCTCCCCACAGTGGCCAACTTGACGTTGGGGTGTCACGTCGTGCCTATAGCGACATGCTTTCAGTGGCCTACACGCACGGTGTGTGCAACTTATGCCAAGGGCCGTATCCACCGAGTTTGGTGCGACGAGTGCCGCTATTTCCATAGGTTTGGACGGTTGGCGCAACCCACAACTTTCTGGCGCCAACGCACCATGCAATGATTTCGCGTTTTTGAAAGGGCGCCCACAAATGGTCGTGTTGTCGCGCGGGTGGGTATAAAGCGCACAATAGGCGTTCGCCCGAACTATTCCCACTGTAGTTAGCATGTATGCACATGCAGCCGGCGTTATCCTCGCCCATGCATGCGCTTTGCGATCGAAAATGCAAAACCCGGACTTATGTGGAGGGGTGTGCGCCGCACCAAGCGCGCTCGACGAGGTCGTAATAAGGCGTCTTGGGACAGTGAGCCCTTTCGAGCCCGTGGCTCGCATGTGGATGCGTCATGGGCATATGCAGCCAGTAGGAGCATTGGGGTGATTCAAACATGCCGCGTCGGCCGTATATGGCCGAATGACATATGGCCAACACACCCCTGCACATAAGTTTGGGGTCCCTTTTCGGCAGTCTCAAGACTTCACAAGTCTAGGGTACCTGAACGTAGGGTATATGAGATGAAACCCTGGAATCTCAGAGGGCTTTATAAAACCTGCATGACGAGTGGCTCAAACCGAAGCTTAATGACCTTTGACTAGGGAATCACGCTGCACTTGGTGCGTGGATGGGCGTCGCCTGCAACTGCACCAAAACCGGGGTCGGTATCACGCACACGCCGACGCGCGTGCATAGGCAACCAAACGGCGGGATGGCCATGAACGCGTGAGGAAACACATTGGCGAGGGGCTCGGGTGCATTTGGTTGGGGTGCAGCCGTGTGGGCGGCGGCCAGTGCATGTCGCGTTGCGATACTGGCATGGCATCAGTGTCGGCCACGCGCGGCAACACCCCCTTGGCTTCAAAACGCTATAACTTCTCAGGGTTTGCTCAGAAAAACTTTTTAAAAATATCACGCGATTCCTCGTTCGATTCCGCGTCGGGAACACTCTTCCATAATCACAAAATCGATTTTTTTGGTCTCCGGAAAAAATCCCCAAAGATGATCATCCAAGTTGCCCCTCACTGCCTCATGTGCCCACCCATATCGGGCGCGTGGCTTTGCGCCAAGTGCGTGTCTAAGCCCCATACTCAGTTGCGCGAGAGCGTTATGTATGTGGATGACCACGGACCACCAACACTTGGCATGTGCCACCTCCTAGCGATACACACATCTACCAGCCAAAATGCCATTTTCCACAGCATTTTTCAAGGAATTTCATATTAATCAAAATCCACGCCCCTACCGCGCCACCCCGCCCACGAAACGGTGCAACTGGCATTCCACCACGCGCCCCCATAGTAGAGCATTGCCCTACGCCAAGGGGGCCATCGAGCGCCTCTCCTACGTGCGTTCGCCACAGAAACAGCAGCATTTTCACCCCAAAACTGCTCCCCACAGTGGCCAACTTGACGTTGGGGTGTCACGTCGTGCCTATAGCGACATGCTTTCAGTGGCCTACACGCACGGTGTGTGCAACTTATGCCAAGGGCCGTATCCACCGAGTTTGGTGCGACGAGTGCCGCTATTTCCATAGGTTTGGACGGTTGGCGCAACCCACAACTTTCTGGCGCCAACGCACCATGCAATGATTTCGCGTTTTTGAAAGGGCGCCCACAAATGGTCGTGTTGTCGCGCGGGTGGGTATAAAGCGCACAATAGGCGTTCGCCCGAACTATTCCCACTGTAGTTAGCATGTATGCACATGCAGCCGGCGTTATCCTCGCCCATGCATGCGCTTTGCGATCGAAAATGCAAAACCCGGACTTATGTGGAGGGGTGTATAACAACTGCACCGCCACAGTACGAGTGGTCATGGCGCCACAAAGAGCGTTTCAAGTACCCCAAAAACATTGGGGTTGGTGCCCCACACATGCCGCCGTGCATCTAATCCATAGAGCATGGCAGGGTGGAATGTTGCGCAGGGATGGCCATGGATGGCTGAGGAAACGTGTAAGCACAGGGGCTAGGATGTTGTTGGGCGCGGTGGGGCCATGTACGCGCGAGCCACTGCGCACGCACGGTGTGTGATGATGCCATTGCAACTGAAATGTTGTCCTCGTCCAGCATCCGAACAAGACGCGCGGATATATCTACAGGATTTCAGGGACTGCTCGAAATATTCTACCCGAGGGGTAGCACATACCCGAGTTTTAATTTGCGGGCGTCCAGGCACGTTAAGGCACTTTCTAGGGTACAAACGATAGATGTGTTGAAACGTAACGTTTATTGCAACATGCGGCCACATCATGTGGCGTGAAACTTATTAAAGGCGCGTGCGTCTCATTATACCCAAGAGCCGGTGGCGTGACAGCGTGCTGCATGCAATGTCACACGGACCATTCATACTTGTGGGCACATGGATGTCCCTTGTCAGTAATGCGCACGGCCGCCACGCACGATGATCCCCCCTTTTTATCACAATATTCCCACCGCCATCGATGCCCTGCAGTGCACGCCATGCCAGTCTGTGCCACTCGGCTCGCGGTGACGTGCAATGGACATGTAGCCACGCACTACTACAGGAATGCTTTTGCCCTACGGCGAGGAGACCAAGAGAACCTTCTCATGCGCGCGCATGACGACCATCGCAACATTTTTCCTATGATTCTGATCGTAAGCTATGGCGGAATCCGTACATAGGGCTTGTGCCATACCCTGAATAACTTGGTTGGATGCCCTACACGAATGGTGGATAGTTATCACACAAAGGGTGGTGTGGTATAAGTACAAGCGCAGTTGTATGCCATGCTTATACATGCACACGGATTGCGCAATTTGCCATTATGTGGTTTCGAAACGCTAGCGTCACTCACTCTGGCGCTAGTGCTTTTGCCTTGAATGAAAATGCTGATTGGTGGAACGGTTACCACCGTCAAATCGGGTCTAGCGCGCCAGCATCACAGCATTTCTCTCAAGCCAAACTACCCTTAGCAATATGCACGCACGCATGCACGGCCTCAATGCAGCCACGTATGTTCACGTCGATTAAATCCCCGAACCCCGGACTTTCTGTGGAAGGGTGTAGTATCACAGAGATATCTCGAATTCTGGCGATGAGGAGTAGCGTACAAGGCGGACTACTCGTAGTAACTCTAGTGAGCCGGCGCGGCGCGCGGTAAAGATACTAACTAGCAGGCTCGCGTGGCCGTCGTCGCCGCCCCCGTGTAAGGATTACATGTAGCGACTAGTGCCGATGTAGGGATTAGCAGCAGCGCTAGCTTCTACATACTGCGCGCTGTAGTATCCGCCTTATTATTCTGCTTATGTACGATAATGTATTATAAACATCAGTAAAGTAGTGGCGTGATGATGGTACAGCTTTCCACAAATTTTCTGCACGTTTTTTCGTGCGGTAGTAATCCGGCATTTCTTATTGCGACTGCTCGTTATAATTAGATGCTAAGTTGAATAGATATTGAACCACGTTTTGGGCGGAGGAGAGGTTGGAAGCAGTCGAGGATGGCATAGCCTTATATTTCTCGCCCCGGGAGAGAAATTGCAACATTGAAAACCGTGCAGCCTAGCCAAGCATGATCTTTTAATCCCTTGGTGGTATGTATGTAATGGTGGGTCTGTAGAACATCTCAGCTTGGGCGCTGTACACCAGTACAAATAAGAAGGAAGCTAGCACGTTATTGCAATTCGATTAGTTTCACGCTTTCCAGGGATGCATATAGATATAAACCATCGCGTACATCTCCGGCCGCGCTCTTCCATCTGTGATACGTCAATATAATTCCATATGTGAGCCCTATTAAATGGTATCGGTTGTGCTACAAGCGCCACCGATCACCGGTGCATTTCGTCGTTCAATATTGTCAATGTTGTATGACATGGCAAACGTCATGGGTTCAGGGCATAAGCCAATATTAAGCCATATTGTAGTGGGCACACACGGGAAACCGATCTAGGAATCATTATTACATGATCGGCACCGCGGGAAAGCCAAGCAAATATACTTAAAATCACCGGACACGGCATCCACAAGGCGTGCGCTCCACTTCGGCGCGGCCGCCGCATCGTGTATACGACGGCTAATTACACCGGCAATACTGCAGAAAGGGCCGGCAATATTGCGGGAAAGTAACTTAAAGTAGACACGGCACACTCCACAACAAGCCGGCCCATCATAACCGCTATCCGCATTCTATGGTTCAAGCATGCGCCTTCGATGGTGGCGGATTTCAGAGTTGCGGTGGCATACATCCCCAAAACCAGCGGGCGAGATATCCATGCGGTTGCATACTGCGGTATCGTCTAGAGTATATGGTAGGGCGGCTGAAGTCAGTGTCTTACATGGCATATACTGTAGCAAGACTAGTATATTGTAGCACCCCATCCCCCGCCGTTTGTACTTTCAATGCCTCCCCGGACTACCGGGTTCGAACTCGTGCTGTACGAAATTTCGAAATTCATTACAGCTTTGTTCATGTCATGTAGGATTCAAAGTATTAGGTTGTGATACACCCCCCTCCCCTCCACCCCACCTTCGACAAAAGCCACATCCCGTTATTCCAAGCTACCTGGAAGTCATTGTAACAAAAAACTACGTCATCGACCCGCCGCGATCAACATGCCGCCGCAAATGCTTTGTGGCGACACGCTCGAAAGGCAAAAACGTACTTGCAAAGACTTTTTGCTGCATACACATGTAGCGCTGCGCTGGAGATACCAGAGTATGCGTACGAGTGAAGGTATTTCCGAGAAGAATTATAAACAGTTCTGATGATAGCAACTGCTGAGGAACATCGAGAATACAAACTAATAGTCGATCGGCGGAGCTCTTCCTTCTTTTTGCTATGATAATTATTCGTCAATGTAATATTTAATAGAATAATATGTATATGCATTTTCTGCTGCTGCTGATAATGATGTTATTATTGCAGCCGCTATACTAATGCTATAGTCGCTAGTCCGTACGGCTCACGCATGTCTGATCTCGCGCGGCGGAGGTATCACAGCAGAAGAAATGTTTTATCTGCTGATTCGTATTCTTGCTTACCTTTTATTAGGTTTGTGGAGTACTGCACTATAATACTAGTAGTGCACCTCAAGTACTGCATGCGTTAAGTAATAAATAAAGTAACACAATGCAATGCTATGACTTATTGCCACCCCCATTATTGCCTCTTCTCATCTATGTTGCCGCCTCGGAGCAGCAGAGAAGTAGAGATGGACTCAGATGAGGTGGTGCTGCTGGTGGTATAAATCATTGACTATAGCGTTGTTTGCAGGGGAATCCGTCCCGCCCCTGCTATGCATGTAGATATAGCGACTGAATCCCTTGCGCGCGCCGGGGGCGGTGCATCCCAGCATATTGTAATATACAGTAGTGCTGCCCTGTAATATACAGTAGTGCATAATGTAGCTGCTGGATTCGGGTTCCGATGATATCGTTGCCCTCTTATTTTGTCAACATTTCTGGCTCGTAAAGTATGTATTATTTGCGCATGTAACTGTGTGGCGTATATGCTGTGCTTGGATTTATGGAGATAATCTAGCGAAGCGTCGATTTTTCGGCGGTGAGCTTTATTGCCGTACGGGTACCCGTATAGTGCAGCGGATCGGGCCTATAGGTGCATGGCTAAAGCGCTTATCTACTGGTATGTACTACTAAGTACTATAATCCACCCACCCACCCGACCACCCGCCCACCCACCCACGGCCCTTAATTACACAACCGTCCGATTACGATCTCACGGTTGGGAGGTAATGGTACAGGTACTCGCTACTCGCTGCTGGTAATGGAAAAAAAACTCTGGTACTTCAAAGCGCGGGCAATGCGAACGCTCGTTGCTGGTACTGGTACTCGCTACTCGCTGCTGGTACTGCTGGCACTGGTACTGGTACTCAGCTCGCTGCTGGCACTTCAAAGCGATGGCAATGCAATTCATGGAACTGTAGGCCAGTGATATAGAACCCGTTCTTTTAATTTTTTTCTGAAAAATCGACGCATCGCTGATTTAACTGTCAAGTTACTTCATAGCAGTGTTGCTAATAAGCTCTTCGGCACGCTCCGCTACGACGCGGGCAAGTTTCAGCAAGATGCAGCTATTATATCTTCAAACGCGCCGACAGCGGATCACTGCGCTCTATAATGCCCTGTCATAGCGAGTGCCTCTAACGCCAGCCCCGGCACGTGATTGTCTTATGGTTTGGAGGCATTGGTAGGGCACATAACGCATTGGAGGCTGCAGTGTCATCCCCTCTTCACACCGGAGAAATGGCGGTCGCAGCATAGGCAGTAGCGGCCAGTAATCACCCCCCCGCAGCTCCACCAGAAAGCTATGAATTATGTGCTTGATGGTTGTTGGTTCCATTACCGCACCAACTTACACCTCGAGTATCCCACTTCCAGCAGCTTCTGGTGCACCTGACTGCGTCACATCTGTGCCTGACGATACAACTCTCAATTCTTGGATTTAGCCCTGGCATGCCCAACAAGCAGCGGCTCCATGTGCGGCGCTAGAAGTGCACCCAAAGTGCACACGGCAGCTCCGCCATCGGCTGGCTCCTACGTCACGGAGTCATCGGGCGTACCAGCGACGGCGGCCAAAGCTGCGTCCAGTAACCCCACTAATACCAACCACCCACAGCGTGTCCCCCGGGTGGCTACTTCATCAGCGGCGGCAATGGCTCGCTCTGCACCTGTCTCGGAGCCGTTCCCATGTGGCCAAAAGGCTGCAGGTCCACAAATGGCCGCAGCCACTTGCCCCGCACCTTACAGCTGTGCTCCCAGATACCGGTGAGGAGGGCGGCAAGGGTAGTACCAACCTCCGCAGTGCCCTTAATGGCAGCATCAAGAGCCGTCACCATCAAGTCACACTCCCAGCACTTCCGGCAAAGACTGGATGTACAGGTGCGGTGAGCTCAAATGACAGCAACTGAATACCTCAAGAAATGCAGCTGAGCCCCGCGCAGGTTAGCTACCCGTACCGCCCATGAGTTCGCCCCTGCTCCATATCTGCAGTGATCCAGATCCTGCGTGGCAGCAGCCAATTCACCCTGCGCCATGTATCCCCGCTACTACTGTTTGGCTCGGTGCCTGCAAGTGAAGCGGCAATCTACGGGCGATTGCGATTTGCCAGCAGGGGGGGGGGGGAATCGGGGGCTGTTTGAGGCAATGCACGGAGGATGGGGTTGACGACGACTTAGGCGCAGTCCGCAGCGGGGATGTCGAATATATGCAAGGTGGCACAGTGATTCAATGGGCTTCCTCTAGGTTATGGGCTTGGAGCTCGCACGGAGCCTGCTTCGCACGATGCGCCTCCATCGGTGCGCAGCTGAACAGGGAAGGTGCTCATCTGCACTCCGCGGCGGCATCAACTTCGACGTGAAAGAGTACGCATGATTAAAGAATTGCATATATCAGATGAATTGCGCGGCATGTGTCCGCATTCCTAACATGCTATTGGCCATGGAAACTGGAGGAACGAGAAATGCCAATGGCTAGGGCTTTAGGAGGGAAAGTGGCGCCGGTGCCCGGGACTCGGCGCCACGAGCATGAAACTCATCGATTCGATGGATATGTTCCAGCATAGCAGCAGTAAAATCACGCATGAAAGAGCATACATATCCACTGCATTATGCCACTGTGCATAACGTGACTTTGTTTCCCCGACTTATATGAGTCGATGTCATCCTTGTGCTGGATTCTATAAGGGGACGTGCTTTAGTGTTTTCATGGCTCCTTCTGCTGTCCCCACTCTGTTCAGCCGGTCCAATTTCCCGTGCATGGCAAGAAAGGGCGGACTGAATTTTGGTCAGGAGAGAGTAATTCCAGCTTTCGCAACGTTTAACCACACATCTCGCGGTAGAACTGGAGCACTTTGGGGTCTGCCTCCAAGGACAGCGGCGCAATGCCGCCCTCAATTCTGAGCCCCTCCAGACCGCGCACGCGGCTGAGGGCTACGTAGGCCATGCCATACTCGAACGCCTTGGCAAGGCTGACCTCCACCTTGTCAAGCGTCATGCCCTGGGACCTGTGCACGGAAACTGCCCACGCCAGCGCCAACGGCACCTGCAGCGATAATAAGGAGCGGGCTGAGGGCGCCGCGTGAAACTTGCCAACCATGCAGCAAAAGGATCGCCGTCTGAGCGCGAGGCATTCATTTGGAAGATGAGCGACCAAATCCCTACTCAGAGTTGAGTACGGGTGCCGGCATACTGAGACAAACATGTTTATTTAATAAAAGAGCTTATTTACTTATTTGTTTAAGAACGCGTGATACCCTGCAGGGCCCACATCCAGACGAAAGTGTAACGGAGGTAGAGCAAAGGCAATAACACTTTACTGGCACCCCAATTTCTGGGAATAATGAGTACTTGCTGGGCTCAGATAGGTGGTCGGGCACCCGTGTGCGCTGAGTCAACACCCTCCTGAGCGGAGAATGGTGGATAAGGAGACTGGCGTGGGGTGATCCCCGGCGCATTGGTGGCAGAGTGAAAGCGCCGAGTCTGATGTTGAGGCTTGGGCGCAGCACCATGAGTCACAGCCCCGCGGCGCGTACACAGCGGGCATCGCGCCGGGTGCCAGGTGCCGCAACGGGACAGCGTGGTGTATCCGTCTTGGGGTGGGCACCCACCTGCTTGCGCGTGGCTTGCGCGTTTCCGATGGCCAATGACCATTTCTCGCGACCGACCATAACCTGTGGCGCCGAGGGTTGTGGAGAGCAAAGGCTTAGTTAGCACATGGATAGCAACCACTTCTTACTTTCAAAACTTGGGCATGGGCTTATCATATGTACACAAACGGTCCGCGGATAAATAACAGTTGCTCTCTGTGCTTGTCGCCCTGCCAGCGAGCGCTGGCTCCGGGTGGATGTGCCTTCAGGGGAGGGAGGGGGGGGGGGGCACCTCGACGCCATTGGAGAACTTGACCACGGGCATTTTCTGCGCGCCTCGGAAGCCGCGCACCACGCCCCTGGCGCCGTTGACCAGCTGGGAGCTCGCGTTGATAGTCTGGATGAGCATGACCTGCGCGCCCACCTTCAGGTCCAGCCGCGACTTTGCCTGCGCGCGTGAAGCGCATACACAAGCGCGGGGTCAGCGGCCATGCGGGAGTGCGCAAGTAGCCACCTGCTCCCCTATTGATAGAGGGTGCAAGGCACGCAACGGTGGCCACGCTTTGGGCTGGTTTCACATTGCTGTTGTTGACGACTTTGCAATGGAGGGAAAACTATATTGGTTGTTTAATATATTCTGGAAATCTGTCGAATACACACTGAATACATTGCGGAATCTCGGACTCAGCGGTGTCAAACAGTGCACCATTTTTAGGAACCCTGAATCAAATCAAATATTACTACAAATATAGGGTAATTTTATCTTAACTTCAATTCGGGGAGGGGCCGGGGGGCTTGGTGACATCAACGCACCGGGCAGCTGCCGCTGAGCTGGTCCATCATGTTCCCCAGGCCGTCGTCCATCGCAAGGTAGCTGACGCTTTCGCCTGGCAAGCGATCCAGCTCCCGCTGATTCTGCTCCTCGCAGTCAGCGCGATGAGTCTGCAGCTTGGTTGCAACGATGCCGTCCGAGGTGTCCAGCTCCCCGCTGCACCTGTGACCCCACACAGCACTGACAATTGAGCGACATGTGCAGGCCCCGCAGTGTCACAGGAACACGGAAGGCTTCAGTGATGCACGGTGAGCGGGAAGGGGAGGGGGTACCTATCCAGCAGCTCGTTAATCTCCCCTCTGCTTGCCACGCCCTTACGAATCTTCCCAAGCCATCGCACGAATGTCGTGTCGCTCTGGCGGTGGACGCATGTAAGCTCCAACGACTTATGTATGCATGCCTTCCACGCCTCCGACTCAAAGCAGAATTTGCGCGCCTGTGGAGGGGGACACAGAGCAGCAGGGAGGGTTACGACAGCCACAGCAAGCATGCTTACCGCGGGCGAGCGGTCCAGCAGCCACATACGGACGCACCTTTTGCACTGGTGGCAGCTGGTGGAAGTCGCCGACGAGCACCAGCTGGATGTTGCCAAAGGGGAGGCTCACTCCCCGAACCTGCGAGACAGGTTGTCGTCAAGTCAGAATTCGCTGATATTCTGCAGGCGGCCTGTGGTAGGGTGACTGTGCGAGGCGCGTACCGCTCTCGCAATCTTCTCGAGCAGGTCGAACGTTGCTCCGTCGACCATCGATATCTGGCAGGGGTCAGTGAGTTCAACCCAAGGGTGGTGACCCCCCGCCCCCTCTCATTCTGAATTCACGTGCATCAGGTGTCAGCAAAATGTCAGCGCTGCTGTCCGGGCATTGCATCCAGTACCTCGTCGATTATCAGCACCTTGCACGCCAACCACTTTCGCCTCGTCTCTGGTCGATTGGCTTTGCGGACAAGCACGTCAAATGGGGCGTCGCCGCGCCCGATGCCAGCAAAGCTATGCAGCGTGGTGCCGCCTACCAGGACAGCAGTGCCTCAGCATAGACATGGCAACAGGGAGGATGTAGCTACAACGGGAGGGACAGCTACGCCAGACAAGACTCACCCAGTTGGCATGCTGCCAAGCCAGTCGAGGCCGTGAAGAAGGTCGAATGGGATGGCAGCTCGTGCAGAATGCGGCGCAGCAATAGCGATTTGCCGGTGCCCGCTGGGCCGGTCAGGAATAAGCTCTTCCCTTGCCTGGGGAATCGTACCACGCAGCGAAAATGAGACGAATAACCTCGATGCACCTGGCTCAGAACCAGTCGTATGAGCTTATGCAATCAGGGCCGCGCTCACATGATATACTGCAGCGCGACCTCTTGTTCGTCGCTCAGCGGATAAGCCCCTGCGGCGGCGGTTTTGCTCGCCTTGACGCCGCCGCCAACCGGAGCCGCAGTCGATATCGCCGTCGACGCGGGGCGCTTTGCCCCGAGCAACCCCATCGCGGGAATGGTAGTGGCGTTCCGGTGAGCGGTCCCAGCAGCGGAGTTGGTGCAGTCCTGCAGCGCAGGTCGGAATTTGCCCCCGCTAAGGGCATGCGCGATGCGGTCGTGCAGCGGCGCCAGCTCCGCCGCTGATCCCCCCGACAGCATCACCTGGCCCCCGCCGAGAAAGGAGGAAGAGGAGGAGGAGGCACGACTGTCAGATAGCATTGTCCAACGGCCTTCGTATTCTTGCGGCGACTTGCTCGTGAGCTTCACGCAGCAGGCAGGCAGCCCACGCAGACCTTCCGCACCTGCACCGTCCCCCGCCGCACCCCCAGCGCCGGGCACGTCGCGTCGCCGAGCTTGAGCGTCAGCATGCCCGACTCCACGTTCTTCCCGAACAGCCAAGCCGGCGTCTTGACGCGCAGCAACACCTGGGCGGCCAGGCCGGAGGAAAGTCGGCCCGTTGTCGTCGCACAGGTGTCAGGACCGCCTCTCGCAGTCCCTGTCGCGCCTACGCACTGTCCAAGCGCCGCCCGCACCTTGCGCGGCTTCAGGTCCAGCTCCAGCGACCAGCCCCCGGAAGAACTCCGGACGAACGCGAGAGACACGCGACGGCCGCTCTTTTGCTTTGCGCGCCCGTCCGCAGGGTCCAGCGTGTACTCCAGCCGCACCTGCCGGATCGAACAGCGCGTTATCTCACCGTGCTATGGCATGGGTGGCAGCAGCTGTCAATGACGACGGGCGTTGTGGCAGCTGGCCCCTGTAGTCGGGTGCATCCGGCCGGGGCGTCGTGGACGCCACTACGGCCGCAACTCCGTGCCACCGACCCACCGACTCGGTCCGAAGGGCAGGCAGGCAAGGCAGGGCGGCTCACATTTGCGACAAGCTCCATTTGTGGCACCCGCTTGGCGTGTTGCGTTGATTCTGGCTGTCGCGGTGGGCTGCCAACGGGTTATTGTACCCACCCGCTGGCCACGTTGAGCTGCTCGTAACGACGACCAGTAGGCTCGCTAGAATCTTGCTAGTTAGTTTTACCCACCGCGTCGGAGCCAGGCAGCCATGGTTGCGCCACAGAGTGCCGGCCGCACCGCAAGCACCGCCCGCCAATCCTTACGCCGCCTTATAATGAAGCCAGGTACATCTGCTGACAGCGGGCTGGTAGTCTCGATCGGAGGCGTCGATAAGCTGCAGGTCCACGCATCGAGTCGGCTCGCAGCCCGCGCGTTCCTGGTTGCGTTGTCTCACGCAGCGCAGGCAACTCATTTATGCTGTCGGCTCATACCTGTAGTTCTTTGCTCTCGGTCGTCGCTGGCGCGCTGACCGCGGACGCGGACGCTCAACGATTTGCAGCTTGATTCTCAATAATGATTACGAATAATGTTCGTATTTATTTCTGGTATTATCCGCTACGAGTATCTGCGTGTCCTTTCATGATGCTCGCGCAGCATCCGGGCGCGCCGGCGCCCGGCGACTTACGATACGCGCGGGCCGTTAATATCGTCCGTAGCGACCTACTAGTGTGAATTACAAAAAGGCCAGTCTTGACAAATCCACCGCTAAAAGCAGTACTAAAAGATCAACACCGCAAGCCGCCTAGAGACGGCCCGCATCCCGCAAGAGGCGGGATGGATGAGTGATGCGCGCCCGGTCCAGGGTCCGGGCCACGCGTGCACGTGTGTGCGAGGGTGGTCCACGGACGTGCTGTGCAACTTCGGCAACATGATGGCGGACGAATCTGCGCCGTCTGATGAGGCATCGAGCACGCTAGCTCTCGAGCCGCCACCAAGCTCAGGACCCCCAGGAATCTCTTGCGAGTAAGGCCTCTTGGCGAGCCCGGGTGGTGAACCGAGTGCCCCGCGAAGAGAGGGCGCCCCGATCCGCGGCCAAGCATGCGACACCGCGCACAGTGCCGCGCACCCCCTTGCTCACCTCAACCACAGTGCCGAAGACCATGCCCGTGTACTCCGACGTGTCCATGTTGTCTCGAAGAGGGCCCTTCTGTCCCGGCTCCGTGTTGTGCCACGCTGCATTACGCACTGCCAACCCCCAACAGGTTGTATGTCGCCCAACAGGGAACGATCAAACTGATCCACAGCCGCAGCCCGGGGCACCGTCGTGTACTTGACCCCGTGCCGCATAGTCTTGAACTCAAGCAGTGTGGGCTTCAAGGTTCGGGGATCATAGCTCACGGTCACGACATTGAACGCCGGGAGGAAGAGCTCTGCGTCCGGCACCAGGTCCTTGAATTCATCCATGGGTACGGTGTTGCCGAGAGGCACTGCCTGTTTTTACAAGTCATCCACCTCGTCCCGGCGTACAACGATACCTAGTGACCTACCGCTACTATACGCAAGAATAGTGTGGTAACACGCCCCCTCCGCTCGACTACCGTCGTAAAATTGCGCGTCGTACTAGAATAGCGCTACCGGTGCTACGGGTACATGTATATATATAAAGGCCCGGGTCGTTTGTTCTTTGCCCCAGGGACAGGTCTGGCACCAGTGAAACCCTTGCAACGTCGATCTCTACGACGGCCGATTAGATAGAGATCCAGTTACGGAACGCCCTGGGTAGGAGACGCTATGTAATAGTCAACAAGCACATTGCCAAAGCATTCTGCAAAAAAGCCAATTAAAGGCCAGTGACGGAATTTTCAACATTGTTGGATCACCGTCTAAAACACTGCCATCAAAACACACGGCCCGGGTTGTAACTTACAAGAAAAGTTCGCCCCGGGTCATCGGCCAAAGCCGCCCAGCACTTGACCTCGTGCGCCAATTGCAGTCTTAGGTATGGCATTGCCATTGAACCGTTGCCGCATTCGAGCCCCGAAGGCAGGGCTAATGCATCAACCGGGTAACAAGGGACACGGGCCCGGACAATATTGCCATGAAATGACATAGCCGGGAATCGATCGTCCGGGGACCTCCCGAGTAGGAGACCACCGCTCTACCGAGCGGACAGTCAACGAGGCCTATCGTATGAATCCGAACGAAAGGTCCCTATATAGTTGTGCCAAGGCGGAATAATCGCGGCACGCACGTCGTAACGTATACGCTTTATATGTGTCCCGGGTTTACTCGGTTGATGCATTAGCCCTTCGGGGTTCGAATGAGGCAATGGTCTATGGGCTATGCCAGACCTACGACTGCAGTCGGCGCACGAGGTCAAGTGCTGGGGCGGCTTCGGCCGATGTCCCGGGGCGAACTTTACTTTACTTTTATACATGTGTTGACGATGTAGTATTCGTACCGCCGGCGGGGAGACCCATATATATAATGATCCAAACATATTCATGGAGTTTCCCAACAATGTTGCTTGTCCTATCTATTGTAATTCGTTCGGTATGCTGGTGGTTGATTCAACCGGTTAAATTACCGGTACCACCAGGTTTCAGTACGAGCTGCCCCATCGCCCGTGAGCCATGCGTTCCCGGCCGGGGAGCTACTTAGGACAGCCCCCAGCACCAGCTCGCCCGCCATCTTCCTTCGGCAGCAGCTTCGCGTAAATGAGCGCGAGAGGGTCGCAGAGGCTGATCAAGTCCGCACCGAGATACCTTTTCCCGTTAGTGAGTCGTCGTGCCGCGCCCATGCGTTACATCATCATGCAGCGATAGACATATCCTCGGTAGTGTGCTTTTTTTTCCGACTCGTGCGCCCGATGTCGCTTGCCGTGCTTGCCCTTGCTTGCAGTTGGGACGCTTTCGGGTGGCGATGTGCACGATATGGAATTAGAGCTGGGTGGCCCCCATTGGGGGGCGGGGGGGGGGGGGGGGGCGGGGGGGGGAGGTTATACCTCAATACCCGAAGCCGAGTCGCGATACGGGCTTCCGTGAGCTACTACCGCAGTGGAGTACCCTCTCGCAGTAATCAACTCTTGAGGTTAGGTGGTGGGGCGGACGCGCTCGGCACCATGGCCGCTGCTTGTCGCGGTTGTCAACGACGACTACTACGCCTGCCGCAGCAAATCGGCGCGGACGGACGAGGACGTCCGTGTCTTGCAACACGGCCGTTTGCCGTCATGTAAGACACTTCAACTCGGTCCGCGGGTTCTCGCAGCAGGGCATCGTGGCATCAACGGTCGTTGCGCGTTGTGGCATCAACGGTCGTTGTGGTTTCTCGAAACAACCCGTATAATTGTTCCGTTATTACGGAGATGGCGCCGCTCGTGCGCATGTGTTTAGAAGGTTCGTTGCCCTCGCCCCACCTAACCGTGCCGCAACAACGTTTGTTGTGGTTGCCGCGGGAAGCGTCATCTACGCGGCTCGGTCGGTCGCACTTCGGTCCGACGTTTTTTACTGCAGCGTCGTCCTCACAAGGACAACGACAACCTTAACTTGCCGGCCGGGGGCAGCTCTACCACGTAGCGTGTTCGACATCTCGTGATTCTTGTAACTACCCTTTTCCGGCTCCGGGTTTGGAACCTCGGCGGCCGTCGTTGGTGCAGCAGCGGCGGCCACCTCGTCATTACCCACGTCCCGACAACATTGGCATATCGTTACGGGCCGGCGTAAACAGTCAAACCCTCTACGCCCGCCAACCCGTTCCCGACTTCACGACATCCCGCCTTTGACATCAGCAAGAGCTGCCCGCCGGGTGGCACCTCCGCCACTTATCGCGACCATGCGTGTCGTGCCGCCATCGGAGGTCTGCGACGTGTGACGTGGTCGGCGGCCGTCGCTGATGCAGCAGCGGCGGTCGCCTCGCCACACTCCGCGAGGCGAGACCCGCGACGACGACTCACCGCCCAGTCGGCAGGTCTTATGCGACTTCGCCAGCAACCCCGACACACATCAAACCCGGTACGGCTCGGCCACGCTGTCCCTTGTGCCCTTGTGCCCGCGCCCCGATGCGCTATGCGTTTCAGGTGCTGCCCCTCGTGCCAAACGGCGGGACGACCGGCGCTGGTGATAGAAGCGGCGTATATACCGCCGTAGTCGCGCGGTGTCACTTGTCCATCCTCCGTAATGTATACTGCCGGTGCATGTGCAAACTTATTACCGTCGCGTCGCGTACAACGTTAGTACCGTACCCCACTTAGATGTACGTGGCGCGCTCGTGCGCCAAAAGCAACACGGGCAGCCCGTACTCATCGCACAATCATGTGCCGCTCTGTTGGGCACTCGCAAACCTGCCCGCTCCTGCTAATCTGCACTACCGGTTCATGTCGCGCGCCGCTATGGCGCGCGGCAATTGTCGCACTGCGGCGTTCGGGAATGGCGCCTCCCTAATTTCGCAGCGCGTCCGGCCTTATGTCGCCACAACGTTCGCCAACGTTCGCCGGCGTTAACGTTTCCCATCCGCGTCGGCTCTACGCATGCGCCTTGATCGAGGTCCATGCATGTCTTCTCGGCGCGAGACATCCTACTAGCCAAGACATCCGCCGCCTTCGTCTGGTCGCCACGCCTGCCGACTGCCCGCGCTCGCAGTCGTAAATGAACCGCGGGTAACTAGCAAAATCATATTCGATTGTATGTTTCAAATGATATTAACATGTTTATGGGGTTTCCCAACAAAGTTCGCTGTCCTAGTGTAACACCCGTACGGTCTGCCGGTGGTTTCAATCAATAACAAATCAAATTACCGGTACCTCAATGTTTCTGTACGGGCTGCCCCATCGCCCGTGAGCCATGCGTTCCCGGCCGGAGAGCTGCTTAGGACAGCCACCACCAGCTGGCCTGCCATCTTCCAGCTCGCTGCCTTCGGCATCGCCCTCCCGCTTTCCGCTTCCGCGTGCAAGCTCTACCTCCGACTCCCCCCCTAGTTCGCAGAGCCTTCTTACCCATACAATGGCAGTATGAAACGTCCACTACAACAACTACGGGGTGGAAGGAGCAACATAAGCGGGTGCGGAATGAGCATCGGCAGACGCATCATACTTGGATGTTTGCACTCTGACATAGAGAATGCCGCCAAAGGTACCATGCACGCAAGCACATATTCGGTGCAACAAACCCCGCCGCCACTAGTCTACCGGACCACCTCGTAATTTGCCTGTAATGCCCTTTCATTACCCCGTAATCTTACTATATTATAATGACACACGTCTGTTGTCATTCCGTGACTAGTGCGCGTGACTAGTGTATGGCGTGCGCGACAAGTGATGGCGGAACTAAGCAGGCTTGCTTCTTAGAAACAAGCCTGTGCACCTTTTTGGCAAATCAGACTCGATTGCATGTTTAATATTGACATTATTTACGGGGACCATTCAATATACTAGACGCGACGCGGACGACTACGACGACGACATCGGGGATAGGTCCTGCGTCGTCGACAAATTGTCGGCCCGACCCGAGGTACTACGGGCAAGCGACGAGCGACGTGCGCAGCGGTGGGGTTTTGACGCGGCGGATCTCCCGCTCCCCCAAGGCAAGGGCGTCTGCCGCCGCATATCTCACTCGGACAGACCAGCCACGGGAAGCCAGCGTCTGCATGCATCACGCAACAGAAAGGAGCGAGTGACAGCTTTCTTACCGAGGGAGAGCACACACTGTCATCGAGTCCTGCTCGTCCGCCCGCGCCGTCTATCATTATTAGCGACAATAGCAGAAATGCTTTATATTTTGAAACGACGTACTGGTGCCCGAACTTGATAGAGTCGTTGTAATACTCGTACCGATAAGATACGAGTTTCGGAGCAAGGAAACGAGTCATCGCCACTGCCGCACTGCCTCTGTCGACCGCCGCCTGCATAGGCATACACACCGGTCGATAGTCGCTAGTCGTCGACACCTGTTGCGGCCTGGACCCTCCGCGCCGCCAACTTCCAGCAGAGCTCGAGGTGCCGGTGGCAGCAGGCTGAGGGTGGCCTCACACGCTGTTGCATCGTCCCGCCAGTTAAACTCTCGGGGATAGCGACCGTCTGAGCTCATGCGCAGCTGAGCGGCCACCGCCCGGAATGCACCACGTGACGGAGGTAGCCTCGATTCGGGCCGCCTTTGGGCAGCTGCCGTGTCTTCAAGGTGGCGTGTTGCCGTTGCCTGGGGGTGAATCATCCGCAGCCGCGGGTCGGCCGGGCGCTCCCCCCCGAGCGCCGCGCCAGCCTCCACCTCGAACCGGCAGCTTTGAGAAGATACAGCTCGCGATGCAAGGCTTCCACGACGCTTACGCCGACGCGGAGCAGTCGGCGCTGGACCTCTCGCACGGCCCGGGCGCCATCGGCAGCGCGTTGCTGCTCTTCACCGACGCGCTCCTGCTGGGTGGCGCGAGCAAGTGGGGGCTGCCGACGGCCGCGTACGTCGCTGGCGCCGGGCTGGTGCTGTCGTTGGCCACAGTTTGCGCTGTGATGGCTGTGGCCCGTCCGCCACTCACGCCCTGCAAAGCCACGCTCGCCCCGGTGGCCTGTCTGCTACGCGGAGCGTTCAGTCTGCTGCAGCTGCTGCAGCTGCTGCTGCTGGTTGTGTCTCCACCCGCCAGCATGACGTGGCAGGAGGGCGTGCTCCTGGCGGCGGCGCTCCTGCAGGCAGCCCTACTCTGCTACATAGGCATCCAGTACACGCGACTGCGGCGCCAGCTCATCCAGGCGGTGCGCCAGAATCACAAAGAAATTTCCAATGTATAGGGAGTGGGCAGCATACCGCCGGTATGGGGGTCATGTAAACCTCAGCAGCCCAGGCGGGGCCAGCTCACATTGCCCGTGGAATTGCGATCATGCCATTTAACCACCTTACTGCATCTTAGTGTTTCAGCGTCTCTCCCCGTCTGCCTGGGCCATGATCTGCGCAATTACCCCTCCCTGCTTTCCCCTACCTACCGCCCCAGAACTATACACATGTCACAGTCACGACGGATGTGGTGTTGTACCGGTGTCTTGGTGTTTGTTGCGAATTCACTGCAGGGAATGCTCTGTCCGATGCAGTCCCCGGCATCACCATGCGCATCGCCTCGCGCAGTCAGTGGACGTCATGTCTTCCGGGAGAAAGTGCACTGTATGTGGCGAAATACCCGTCCGTTAGGGAAGCCTTGGTGATGCAAGAGTTGCCATGCCGCGCAACGTATTGCAAGAGGCTGCACTTGTCTCCAAATGATACTGCGACGGCACTGACAATGTTCTCCGAGCCATGCAGCGCACTCACAGGAGTGTCCGATAGCTTATCCAGGGGTGCGATGACATGAGACCTAAATTTCATGTGTGAATATCGATGCCGTAGCAACTATAACAACTCCGCCGCTGATTTGTGCTCGCGTTCTTGGGCGCTGGCCACTGATATGGAGAGGTAATATGACCTGGAGACGGGAATCAGCTTCAGCTTTAGTGGCACGGCGACGTATGTTCTGTCTAGCGTCCCGACATATGTACCTTGCTGTTGCGCGGCAGCTGGGCTCATCTCCAAGTGCTCTCCATATATTATCAGCAATACATTATCCTGCTGCTGCTGAGCTTCAGGTTGTACCTCGTGCGGCTTTCGCGGTGTCCCCGTCTCGCGCATTGCGGGCAATCCGCGCATTCCCCCCAACAGGTGCCGGCGAACTCGTCAGAAGCCCATACAAGTAGGAGAAGTGTGGCGGCCCTTTCTTAGTTTCGTATTTTTTCCTTAATATTTTCGTTTCGTTTTGGGTGATAAAAGGCAAGGTGTATTTTTTCCAAGTGCGTCCGCATCCGTGGCGCAGAGTAACGGCAGGAATCCACTGTTGGCTCGCTCGCATTGAGTGTCACTGCAGCACGGATATCTCACGATTGCTCTAAATTTATCGGCACCTGTATTTGTTAAGTGCATTGGAGCGCGACGAAAACCGGAATCGATATGTGCAAGCAGATTGCGGGTTTAGCCAGTTCTGTGTTGTGTATGTCTGTGCTTTTGCCGTCGACTAGCGCTAGGGGATAGGGGGGGGGGGGGGGGGGGGGGGGGGGGCTGAGAGGCAGCCGGGTACAAAGCTGGAGAGTTAATGGACTTCTAGGCGAGTCGATACGCCCGCTACACGCCAAGTTCTGAGGTGTCCTAATGTTTTTAGCTCTGACGTGGCCAGTTTCCACTCCAACTCATCGGAAGCTAGGGTTTGTCGCCCAGGTCGCCGCATGTTGGTCAAACACAGGCCATTACTAACCATTTAGGATCTGGTTGATGCCCAAGTTGGCGACTTCGGGACAGTAACCATGTGCAGGTATAGCGTCCAATGACCCGTGGACAGCATAGGTAAGGAGACGCTGGTACATCGAGACTGCCGCTAGCCGCCGCCGCAGGGGTTTCCGTAGGAGCCTGTGCCATCGCCTCAGGATGCCGGCGGGGAAGCCTCCCACAGGTCTTGGAGCACGGGCTTGAGCGCCGGCACGACCACCGCCGTGTAGGTATCGGGCAGCAGGTGGAGGAGGTCGTCCCAGAAGAGGTCGTCGTTGGGCGTCTCGCCTGCACCGCCGCCGCAGCAGACGGGTCAGTGCCTGAGTGCGGCGCTCTGCTCGCAGGCAGACCAGCCCCGCTGCCCGTATCACTGCGCACCGTCCGGCTCCAGCAGCCGCTCGTTGATGTCTACGTACGTGTGATTGGAAGTCTCGCGGCAGAATGCCGCTGCGGCCGCGTTGACTTCATCGATGGCTGCGAATTTCCCCCACTTTTCTCGGCATCTGAATGCCACAGGATGGCGGGGAGGGGGGGGGGGGGGGGGGGGGGGTGCATCTTCAGGGCGGTACAAGGCCAACACTCAGAATAGCAAACATTGAGAGCCTGCGGTCAATGCCAAGTACACGATCCTATGCTTCAGCTACACTGCTGTACGTCTGCCGGCGCACAGCTACAAGCACCTTCCATATAGCACCTAAAATTGGACCTGCATGCTACCAATAAGAACATTCCGTATAGTTTTGAGATCTCTTTATTCCTGCTCTGATGGGGTGTGCGGGTTCTGATCCGCAGTGTCCTGATTGCGGCAGCGGCACTCGTAAATTTTCCCAATACTTTTCTACATAGGGTCCATCAAGACGATGCTTTTAGCTTCTGCGTGGCAGTTGAGTGCAGGTAGTGGGCAGTTTCACATCGCATTTCATTCCTCCACCGCGGCAATGGACATCGCCACCTTGCGACTGAGCAGGACGGCCTGAGCTGGTATTGGGTCGATAGAGCCAGCGGGGCATGAGCAGGGCATCCCACTTGATGACGGAGAGATACACGACGCAGACGCCAGGCAGCGCCGACCGAACGCGCCGCGAGAACTCCACAAAGTTGCCGCACACTTCGCTGGGTGGCGCGCCGTAGCTGATGTCGTTGCTGCCGCAGTAGTACACGATGATCTTAGGCCGGTAGGGGACCACCACCTGGTGGACACCACGGGTCTCTCAGTCACTCGGGCGCAGCCGCCACTGACTGACTCACTGATCCTGGGGATATGTATCCATCTAATATATCGAGCGTGGGATGACAGGCCAGCGCACCGGATCAACCAGCTCGAGCTGATCCCTAGTAACGCTGCCATTGACCGCGACATTTAGCACCGGCAAAGGCGCCAGCTCCGACTCCGCGCTCTCCCACATCCGCAGGATGCTGCTCCCAACCAGCATCACTCGCCCCTGCGAGCACCGTCGCGTGGGGCACGGTGTGCATGACGAGGTAGTGCTCAGATGCGGAGTGCGGGCTGTATCGACAGCGGCCATGAAACGCGTGGAAATAATGCGGCTGCTCGCGAGTGCATCAAGTGACCCGCGAGCTGCGCATGTGCCACTGCAGCCCCGGCGCGATGGCCTTCAGTCGCCGTGTGCCGTGACATGACGCACCTGGTGCGTCGCTGGAGGCCC
This sequence comes from Tetraselmis striata, assembly GCA_006384855.1. Taxonomy (NCBI): domain Eukaryota; kingdom Viridiplantae; phylum Chlorophyta; class Chlorodendrophyceae; order Chlorodendrales; family Chlorodendraceae; genus Tetraselmis; species Tetraselmis striata. Next base: position 193,401 of record VCJN01002510.1, read on the forward strand.
TGCCATGACGGCCGGAAGCGATGGTGCGCAGCTTAGTCGGTGATTTTGCTTCGTACGGGAGCAGGCGAGCCAGGGGGCGCTGTTGGTGTGCGGACGCAGCTGCGTCGAACGGGTCGGCGGCGGGAATAGTGCAGCGCAAGTGGCGGCGGTCATGCGGGGCGCGCTGGCGAACGCTGTTCGTCCCGAGAGTTTTATCGATGAATTAGTGCTCGGTGAGTCTGCTGCTGACACACCTTGCCGATGAATTAGGCTCTGGGTTTGGAGGATGAGCGCACTAATTTATTTCACGGCGGGCGGCCGCCTGCCGCCTGCCGCTGGCGGGGGCGATCGTCCTCGCGCAGCGTTATGATTTGCCGCGCGCGGACACGACGGAATCTACAGCATCGCGCGGAGCAGCACCGAGTACTCGTACCTCATGGCGCGAGCCGTGTGCACACCGACGAAGGCACGAGGCGGCGAACCGACGAATATGTCACTCCGAAACCAGGTGGGGCGGGCGGGGGGGGGGGGGGGGGGGGGGGCAGCAACTCAGCAAGTAGCGCGGCGGGGATAAATAATCCCTATAGAAACCATCTACGGATCGATCTTAACATATGTAGATTTACACGTCCAACCCTCTACATAAGAAGCCGAATGGAAGAAGTCCAAATCATACTGCCGGCATGCCCCCTTTCTCGCCAAGTCCGAATTACGAATAGTAGGGAAGCTGAATCTAAGGTTTATATCTGGGTTGGGCTGCAGAATCTATTGCACTACACTGTGAGATTCAGATGTGACGTAAATGTGCCCTACTGGTGACGAACGACGACATACGGGGACGATACGGGACGGACGAGGGACGTGGATTTCATACCCAGTAGCGACGACTATCGCGCGCGACCTGTAAAGTACTATATGAATTTCTCGTTTCCATAATTTCATCAAATTGATATGCGCACGCGGGCTCGCGTGTCGCCCGCCGACGCGGAGCACCCGGGCTAAGTACAGGCGGATGTACGCACTCATTGCACATCGCCGCACATCGCTGACCGCACATCGCTGACCGCTGACCCCGCGGTGTGCCGCGATGTGCGGCACGACGGGCGGAGGTGTGGGCGGATGTAGGTGGTACGGTAGGTGGTAGGCGGTAGGTGGTGTTCGTAGGTGCGCGTTTTAATGCAGCCGCCCTAACTGCTGATGATTGTGTAACGCCCCAGCACGCGCATGAAGTACGGGGTCGCCTCACGGTCACCGCCGCTCACCGTTGAATCAAGCGCGGACAGCCGCGCACTCGCATCTGTGTTGCCTGCCGGTGGTGGGTTACATCCACCCCAACTCTCAACCCCCCCCCCCCCCGCCCCCCGCGCGCGGCAGCAGGCATGCCGGCAAAGGGATGGATAGCGAGTGTGTCGAAGGATGGCGTGTACACATGCAAGCACTGCCACGGCATCGTGACGGGCAGTAGTGAAAGGACGGCGCGAGAGCGGCACTTCCTAAAATTCCCGAACTGTAGCCACTCGTTGAAGCGTGCGGCTAAGTTGCGCCGCAAGGCCGCCTTATCACAAGCAGCAGCAGCAGGGGCGGCAGCAGCAGCAGCAGCAACAGCAGCAACAAGCGCGGCAGCATGAGTAGCTGCAGCCGTCGGAAACGGCCCGCCGGCGCCGGTCTCGGACGACGGCGGCTCGAAGGTGGACGATGTGATGGGCGTGGGGGAGGACCCCGTTGGCGAAGACGGTATGGACATCGACGCGCCTGCGTGGCCGCCGGCGGGCGTCGAACCCGCGATGAGGGCGTGATATGGAAAGGCGATCCCGGCGACTTCTACATGAAGGTCATCGCCAAGAAGTTCCGGGGAGTATGGCACTACGGCGTGATAACCGGCGTCGTTACCGAGTGGGTGTTGGAGGACTACGGCGGGGCGACCCAGTGGCGCGCTGTTTTCGAGGACGGTGACATTGTGGACCTTCTGCGTTCAGAGGTGAGTGGGCCCGGCCTGCGTGCTGGTGGCACCACTCAACTGCGGTTGTATGGAATCACACGCACCCGCCCGGTCGGCGTGGCAGGTTGTGGAGGCTATGGCGGCTGCCCAGGAGCACCCCCCTGTGGATGCGGACGGGGAGGCTCGCTTGGTAACCGTCCATCAAGGCGATGACTTGTCCAGTGAATCACGCACCTTGCCCGGCGTGCGGTCAACACAACCCGGCTGGCGGAGGCCAAGCAGAACACTGGCTGCCATGGCGTGTGCCATGTGCATGTGGTCCAGGGCTATGTCAGCATGATCAACCTCTTCCCCCTCGCGCCGTTCCACCTGTTTTTTTTTGGCTTGGGAAGGGACTTCTGGAGGAAATTTGTCACCGTGCAGGGCCACATTGGATTCCGAGCTATGAAGCAGGAAGACCGGCGCCAGGCTTTAGTCCCGATACCCAGCAACTTTGAACGCGGGTTGCGCCCTTCGTTTGCAGTGTCCAAGAATCGAAAGGTAACCCCCCCCCCCCCCCGGGCGTGGGCGTGGGCGTGGGCGTGGGCGTGACGGCATTCCCCTCCATGACTGCAGGGTCAGGCAAGGTGACGGTGCAGTCCGGCTGGGTCATGGAGGACTGCTTGCACCACATGGAAACGTTTTCCATTCTTAACGCCGGTCCGCTGCTCGAGGAGGCCCGGGTGAAGGCGATCATGACCGAGAAGGAGCTTCGCGTCCCCAGGCGGTGCTTGGGCACATGTACAAGCGCATGCAAGGAGCTGCGTGGTTCGTCACGCGGTGGGGGTTGCAGAATGTGGTGACGGAGGAGGACGGCCCCGAGCGCAAGGCGCAGGTGGACGCGCTCACTAGGGAGGGGAGGACTCGATACCCAGCGCGGCGCCAAGGCGCGGCGGCCGGGGCAGCGCGGCGCCAAGGCGCGGCGGCCGGGGCAGCGCGGCGCCAAGGCGCGGCGGCCGGGGCAGCGCGGCGCCAAGGCGCGGCGGCCGGGGCAGCGCGGCGCCAAGGCGCGGCGGCCGGGGCAGCGCGGCGCCAAGGCGCGGCGGCCGGGGCAGCGCGGCGCCAAGGCGCGGCGGCCGGGGCAGCGCGGCGCCAAGGCGCGGCGGCCGGGGCAGCGCGGCGCCAAGGCGCGGCGGCCGGGGCAGCGCGGCGCCAAGGCGCGGCGGCCGGGGCAGCGCGGCGCCAAGGCGCGGCGGCCGGGGCAGCGCGGCGCCAAGGCGCGGCGGCCGGGGCAGCGCGGCGCCAAGACAGCGCATACAGCGGAATCGGCGGAAAGGGATGCATTACAAGCTGTGGACGGCAGCCGCTGAAAACTATGCGGTCATGCCGCAACAACCCCAGCACTGGCTTCTGGATACCTCTGATCTGGCTGACGGCGACGGGCTGCGGGATGCAGGGCCGCATGACTGAGGTGGCGGTGCTGGTGAGCCCGCAGAGTCTGCATGCGGCGGAGGCGGCGCAGCCGCATAGGCACTAGACAATGCTCTGAAGCGAGCCCCAATTGTCTGCCCAGCGCCTGCCCCAATGTAACGCACCAGCTTGGCAGCAATTGGCAGCTCTTTTGCCCCCCTCCACCCCACAGACACACTACCAATACCAGTTTCTCATCCCGGCGGGCAGTTGATGCGTATACCCAGGCTTGTGCGTACGCGGTGCGGGGGGGGGGGGGGGGGGGGGGGGGGAATCACTATAGCTAAGCTAGTGATGTGAGATATGAGTGCAGCAACAGATATTGTGCAAGATATAATACGATGGCATGCAAGCGGGTCCCCGCTCTTCCACAATCATTGGCCCTGCTCCCTCTTGCCCCGCCCCCGGTGCCCTTTAGCTGCTCTCAGCATCCCGAGTGGGATGGGCGGGGCAGCGGTTGCTACCGAGTGAGGCGTAGCATCGTTTGCAGTAGCAACGCAGCCTTTCCGGTGTGACGCCGCCTGGATGTAACCCAGCAGTACGCGCAAAGTGCAAGTGCAAGCTGCTGATGGCGGGGATCCCGCGCGGGGGGGGGGGGGGGGGGGGGGGCAGCGGCTGTGGGATAGGCGCGGCAGCGGTTGCTACAGAGTGAGGCGTCGCATCGTTTGCAGTAGCAACGCAGCCTTTCCGGTTGCATAGTGTGACGCAGCCTGGATGTAACCCAGCAGTACGCGCAAAGTGCAAGTCTTACACGTCCGTGTGCCCCACCCAATGACATTGCGCCCGACCTCACTGACGGCATGTCTCGCTCTCCTTCAGCTCCTGGGCCGTCCGCCGCCTCACCCTGCGCACCCTACCAGCCGCGCGTGCCTTCTCGGAAGCCTCACACACGGCGGCGCGAGTCGCGTCGTGGAACGCGTCCCTGACATGGCGGAACTCCGCCCTCTTCGTGGCCGTGGTCGGGCAGGGGACTGCCCGCTGATGGGTCGCCATGCATGGGTACTTGGGGCCGCACAAAGCCGGGGTGCCGTCGCAGCAACACTCCCAGTCCGTCCGTTGGCCGCAGTCCACGCATGACGGGCGTCCGGCCAGGACACGCACATGATAGTGCATGTGGCCGCCTCCCGCCACTGCTCGTAGTGCTCCGGTCAACATGGCGACGAGCAAGTCGGCATGTCCCGCAGGTGGCTGCGGGGCGGGTGGCGCGAGCGCAGCCTCGCTCGCCTCGACAACCCCCTCAGCCCGATCAGTCGCCTCGACCACGGCCTCCTCCGCCTCCTGACGCGGCGCACCAGGCGCATCATCGTCGCCTGGCAGGGCGTCCCCCCCCGCAACGGCGCCGTCGGCGGTGGCCGACGCCGTCGTGGCGGGGTGTTGTGAGGAGGTGGCCCTAGACATAGGTGGGGCCGGCACCGCCATGTGTTGCTCCACATGCGGTGCGGTTCCTGACGCGACAGCTCCGTCGCACCAGTACTGGCGCCGGCACCCCACGCACGCCTGCTGGGCTTACCACCAACCGGCATGTTTCCTTTGGGAGGCGGTTCATCCGCGTCGGAGGTGAGCGGCGGTGCCTGTGTGGGTGTGGATACTGCCCGGCCATTAGGGCTCCCGCCGCCTGTCGCTCCGCCGACCCACGCCGCGGCGTGTGCTGCGCCCCGCATAGTCGCCTCGAATATAATATACATGACGCGGGGACGGGGGGGGATTCGTGCGTTTCGTATGTCGGCGGAAAGGCGTGCGAAGCTGCGGCTGGCGAAGGTGGTGGAAGTAAGCGTGGCGGCGTCGGCGGCGTATTACCGTGCGTGCATGCGTGCGCAACCCCGCGGCAGCAAGCGCCGGACTCGGCGTGTGCCAGCGGCAGAGCTGCGAAGCCATGGACACGGTACGGGATGCCAAGTCTGGCTAAGCAACTGCCGAGGCTGGCGGCTTAACCCCCATGTCCGGCGGTTGAGGGACGGAAAGTGTGTAGAAGTTGATCGGGAAAGCGGGCATATAAGCCTGGCTGTGCTAGGTTCCTATTAATGGCGGTTTGTGCTAAGTAATCAAGTAAGTAGCCAACGCACTCCGCCAGCACCGCCTCATTCTCTGTCGATTTCGAAAACGCCTTCACATTACCCACCGCTAATTGCAATTGCCACCGTGTAATGTTGTCACGATGTGCGCACACAACAACACTTACTACCGGTTCCGACGCGGATGGAGGCGAGGCTTGCGGAGTGCGTTGGGGGTGCGTAGAGTAGCGTGCTGCAAATAATTGGGGTGCATCGGACGCCGGATGCCCACCCACCCGGCGTAAAAGACGCGTAATATTCACACGTTATTAACACACAAATGTGTGAAAACCGGACATTCCGTGCCGGATGGGTGGGAATACGGCGTCCGATGCAGCCAAAACCCCAGCAACACGCTATTCTGTGCACCGCCAATGCACTCCGCCAGCACCGCCTCATTCTCTGTCGATTTCGAAAACGCCTTCACATTATCCACCGCTAATTGCAATTGCCACCGTGTAATGTTGTCACGATGTGCGCACACAACAACACTTACTACCGGTTCCGACGCGGATGGAGGCGAGGCTTGCGGAGTGCGTTGGGGGTGCGTAGAGTAGCGTGCTGCAAATAATTGGGGTGCATCGGACGCCGGATGCCCATCCACCCGGCGTAAAAGACGCGTAATATTCACACTGCTTTATTAACACACAAATGTGTGAAAACCGGACATTCCGTGCCGGATGGGTGGGAATACGGCGTCCGATGCAGCCAAAACCCCAGCAACACGCTATTCTATGCACCGCCAATGCACTCCGCCAGCACCGCCTCATTCTCCGTCGATTTCGAAAACGCCTTCACATTATCCACCGCTAATAATTGCAATTGCCACCGTGTAATGTTGTCACGATGTGCGCACACAACAACACTTACTACCGGTTCCGACGCGGATGGAGGCGAGGCTTGCGGAGTGCACTTGCGGTGCACAGACTACCAGGAGACTAGACCCATTGTCGCTTATTTACAAGCACGGGCGGTGCTGCCAGACCTGATCGTCTACGGCCGATATAATATTCACACTATAGTAACATCGGTGCACACCGCCGCACACCGCCGCACACCGCCGCACAACGCTGCGCGCGCACATTCGTCGCACACATTATCCCGGATTCACTCGCCGTATCCATTACGCCGTGCTACTTCAACAATAAACATTGCGAAATTACACCGACACAATGCCGCACCGACTAGCTCTTGACAATACGTGCATATAAATAGTAGTGGCGCGCTGCTCCTCGCCTCCGATGTGTCGTTGACTGCTGCGGAAGGCGGTCGTCGACTGGGTGTTAGTTTCTCCACCTCGGCCGCCGCCCCCCCCCCCCCTCCCCCTTCACCGCTCACAGCGCCATGGCCGACCTCGCCCCCCCGGGCAAAAGTGGGCGGCGAGCCTTGTTGTCTCGCGTGTCCGCGCCGCCGGCATCGAGGAGGACGAGAAAGACATGAGGAAACGCGTGACAAGGTGGGCGCGCAACAACACACTCCATCCTCCGCATTAGCACGCACCCACTCGTGGCTAACTTGTGCCGCGCGCAGGTTCGTCCGGGAGCGCCGTAAGGCCCACCTCAACGCCAAGGCTTCCACAGTGCCAGCGGCGCAACTCGTGGTGGCCGAGGAGGCCGCATCCTCAGCCGCTTAAAGGCGAAACGATTGTGGCTTGTTGTGGGTGTCTGGGCACAGGGGGCGTCCCGACGCGAAGGTAAGGAAGCTCATGGCGGCGTCGTCGACGGCACAGCCTCCCGGGGTGGTGAAGACACTGACGGATGACAAGAAGCGGAAGAGGCCAGTGAAGAAACGCCGAGGTAAGAAACTGACGGTCGCGGAGTCGGAGGCGGAGTCGGAGGCGGAGGCGGAGGCGGAGGCGGAGGTGGAGGCGGAGGCGGAGGCGGAGGCAGCGAGATCGTCGAAGCGGAGGGTCCCCCGGGCACGCAAGAACAAGAACAAGCAGTAGCCCCCGCCCCCTTACCCCCCCCCCCCCCCCCCCTCCCAGGCGGGAGCGGCTGGCGGCGAGGGGGGGCGGGGGGGGGCGGGGCGGGCGTGGTCCCCCCGCCCCCGCACCCCCCCCCCCCCCCCCCCCCCCCCCCGGGCCACATTCCCCGATGGCAGCTGTCGCGAATATTGTAATTCAATCATTCTTCGGCAAACCGCTGCCTGCCCCCGCCCTCCCCCTCGCGAATATTTATGTAACGTGAGCACTCTTTGGCAAAACATGGCAGCCAAACCGCCCATCTGATGACCTTTGATCGGACGGCTGGCAGGCCCGTTCAGCAGTACTAGCTATAATGTACACAAAATTCCCCAGTGTTACCAAATACGTACGGCTGCGATTTGCGCTCCCATGTACTAATAGTCGTAGTTATCCACAGGACCACTCGTCATCGTGCCCGGGTACCGGGTACCGGATACTAGATACCTGTAAGGATACTGCGCAAAACGCACCAGGCACTGGGTACCCACATGGGGATTTGTGTGGTACATATCCTTACACTCCACCCCGTTGCTGGAGGAGGTCCTCCATCCTATGGGGGGGGTGGAGTGTAAGGATATGTACCACACAAATCCCCATGTGGGTACCCAGTGCCTGGTGCGTTTTGCGCAGTATCCTTACAGTTGGTGCTTCTACGCACGCGGATCCGGGTTCGATCCCGCGGAGAAACATGAAATATAATATGATATCCCGCAATGTTGGACGACCCGGCCAACGCGGATCGCCACCGAATCCAGGCCGAAACGTTGCTGGAGGAGGTCCTCCATCCTATGGGGGGGGTGGAGTGTAAGGATATGTACCACACAAATCCCCATGTGGGTACCCAGTGCGTGGTGCGTTTTGCGCAGTATCCTTACAATACCCGGTACGGGCGTAATAAATATATCGCGTACTACCCGGTACTACACGGACAACCTTGTACCTTGTACGTCAGTGCCATGTACGCTTCACCGGGCTGGTACGACTACCAGAATGATGACAAAAAGGATTTATCGCCCGCCGGCAATAACGCCGGATGTACTCGCACGTAACTGGATGGACGTGCCGCCACCAGCAGCAGCCTTCACGGATAAATAATAGTCGCTAGTAGTAGTGCTTCGTCACCTGTATGTCACATCTGAATCTCACAGTGACTGCAGACTGCAGAAACTTACAGCAGGCGAGCCTGCAATTAAGCTACTGCAATGCAACATGCAGTACTTCCCGAAAAGGGGTTGCAGTGCAGTTACCCAAAGTGCCCCAAATATCTGCCCTTCACTGTCCCGCCCCTCCCTATAATCAACAGTTTCAGTGCTACTGCAGCATGCCTGCAGCCTGCAGTACTGGGAAGTAGAATGCAGCCCAACCGTGGTTTATATGACCTGAAATCCGCTTGGAATATTGCACATTTACACCAATTCACATAAGTCTTTGCACATAGAAATCCGCGCGTATCCTACTCGCCCCGGTGCCCAACCCATGGGGGCCATGGAGCCTTGTAATCCAGTGTATACAAGCCTCCTACGCCAAGGAGGCAGCCGTTTTTCCCGGTTATCGCATTTTTAGAATTGTTATTTGGCAATGGCATTTCTTGGCACATGGCTTAAACCACAGAAAAAACGGGCGATGAATAGGCCTGGGGGCAACTTGTTGGCGGCGTAGCTACCATCCTTCGCATATGCCCGCGCGCTGCCGGTGGTGGGTGGATGTATGCATGCGCTGTAAGACGACCAAGATTGAGCCCAATGCATGCACGCTACCGATGCAATGCATGGTATTTCCATGAGAGTGTGCTAATAATCCCGTCGTCGTGATGGGGCCAATCATCCCACAAGTTTCCAAGTTGCAAGATAAGCGCCGTTGGCCGCGCCTCGCTGGGTGAAAGTAGCACACATAAAGTGCCTTCGATTCCAAAGGTGCATGCTTTTACCGCCCGCACCGTAAGCTAAGCGCGGGCTGCTGGCCCCCTCCACAACAATGTCGCCACCGTTGCACAAATCTGCGCGCATGTTGTCACACATGTCGCCCATCATCCGAAGGGAAAAGCCAAATTGATGACGGGGTCCGCGTGACGTGGAGACCTATCCAAGGGGTCCTCGCGCCTGGGAGCTTGCGTGGAAGGGCACATAACATGCCCCCATCATGCGCCCCCACCCACACTGAGTGGGCTGGCTGGGATACCATAACAGGGGTAACTTTGACAGGCCATAACATTTCAGCGGTTTATCAGATTGGGCTGAAAATTAGTGCGCTGGAAAGCGCAGGTCACGGGCTTTCCATCGCACTAATTCTCAGCCCATTCTGATAAAACTCCCGAAATGTTATTGTGATTGCAATATTACTGCTTCTTGCAGGGCGAACAGCCAGTTTGCGAATGTCGCATGTAGCCCGCTAGCTGATCATAGACTCCAAACCACGCGCCACGCGGCATGGTGTAGGTGGCCAACACGTGTATTTCGGCGACCATGGGAGAAAAGCACGGTTCTTTATGTCCAAATGTCGGCGTGCCGTGCGCTCAAACCGTTTAAAGCCCGGCCATACAGCACTTGTTACACTAGTAGTGCCGCATAACAGGCGACGCGCGCGCCACGCGTGACGGCGCATTGGCCCTAGCACACCATGCATGTACACGCTCTTTCATGGTTATCCTCGCAATGGCTGCAACGGCGTAGACTATGCGTGGGGTTACCGACTAGAAGCGACCAAACCCAAATAATACCCATAAAAACATGCAGACTTTTGTGGGCTGCTGTATGTTCACTTTTCTCACCATAGGGTTTGAGGAAGCCCTTTGGCCCTAACACGTGTCCTACACGAGTGGTACTTGCGCCATATTGAGCGTTTCCAATACCCCCACAACAACATGGGTTAGCGCCCCGCACTACGTGCCGCCGCACATGCATAGACCATTGCATAGTGGGGTGGCCTGTATGGGTGGGGAAACATGTCAGCAAAGAGATTACGGCATTGTTGGGTGGACTGGGGCCATATTGCCGTTCGCCCGTGCACGATGTAGCGTGATACCATCGCCACTTCAGTGCAACTGCCTCATGGTGACGCTCTCAAACTTGCGGTATCGTTCGGTGCAGTGCGAGAAAATGTCAAAATTACAGAATCGTACTTAAATTTATGTGACGAGCATGGCTACTACATTTTTCCAGCTGCAGCACGGTCGTCTGGCGTCGTTTAAGCACTTTTCGGGTTTTTATAAATAATAGGTTGAAATCCGGCGACTGTGTCAGCGTATATATAGTGACAACGTGTGGTCCCCACATTGGCGTGGATCTTTACTTCAAGTGGATATCAAAGCCGCTGAGAAAGGGCCGTCAATAGCGTGACATGGTGTTGCCGATGCGTGTACTCGTGCACGATAAGCTTTAGGCGAGAGCCTTTACCGTAGGCAAGGAAAAGGTTTGCAGCAAAGGAATTGTTACAATGTACCGAGGCGTACACGGCTTTATGCAGATTGGCTAGCCGCTTGGCAGCGGGTTGGTGCCTCAGGTGCTAAGCTTCGGAAGTGCAATCTAGTCTTGGGTCATCGGCCATCGCTGCAGCATTGTTACGGTATTGCTGCGGCATTGCGGTATTACTGCGGCATTGCTGATGCGGCTTGGGATGATATGGTGCGGCCTCGTACATATATTTGCGAGCTATCTTGTGACAGGTTCTGGTGGCGTACGAGATTATTAAGCATATGAGTAGTACATGTACATGCATGAGTATGCATGTAGGGCTATGGTGGTAGCCCTAACATTCTATCCCGGTCCGAAACCAATGTCCAAAACCCATGCAAACTTTAGGCGACGAGAGGCTTTAGCTTAGGCAAGGAAAAGGTTTGCAGCAAAGGAATAATTGTTACAGTGTACCGGGGCGTACACGGCTTTATACATATTGGCTAGCCGCTTGGCAGCCGGTTGCGTGCATGTGCTAAGCTTCAGAAGTGCAATCTAGTCTTAGGTCATCGGCCATCGCTGCAGCATTGCTACGGTACTGCTGCGGCATTGCGGTATTACTGCGGCATTGCTGATGCGGCTTGGTATGATATGGTGCGGCCTCGTACATATAATATGTGCGAGCTATCGTGTGACATGTTCTGGTGGCGTACGAGTAGTACATTAAGCATATGAGTAGTACATGTACATGTATGAGTATGCATGTAGGGCTATGGTGGTAACCCTAATATGCACACACCACTCACACTTGGTACATGCCCCCTTGAGCTTTGCCCACGGCCGCCATGCCGGATCCGCCCCGCCCGGTTCACACCATTATTATTTCCACCTTCATCGACGCATATCAAGGTGCACGCCATTGCCGTGCCACTATGCTCACGATGGCGCGTTGTGAGCATGCGGCCACGCAGTATTGTAGAAAAGCTCTGCCCTATGGCTAGGAGGCCGCGAGAACCCTCTCTCGCTTGCGCATGCAACGATCATAACAGCGTTTTGTCCATGATATTGCCACTGAACCAGCGGCATCGACACGTAGAGCGTGGTCCATACCGTGAATGAAGACCTAATTTCAAATTGCTCTACGTGCGTGGTGATGGATACAGGGTAGTACTGGGTTATCATACCAAGGGTGATGTGGTAGTATGAGTACGGGGGCAGTGGTGCCGTACGTCTATGTATGCACACGAATGGCGCAATTTGTGGTTTGAACCGGTTGCGCTAGAAGCTCTGCTTTTGCCTAAATGAAAGTGTTGGTCGCAACGGCTACCGCGTGGTAATATCGAGTGTATCGCGCTATCGCGGCAGTTTCCCCAAGCCGTGCGACCCTACCGAATAAGATGCACACACGCGCGCACGGCCTATGTGTATATATGCAGGGAGCCATGTCGATCGCGAACTCGCAAATCCCATACTTATGTGGAGGATGATGTACTACTAATACGAGGTAGTATATATCTCTATCTTGTCCACCCGTATATTATGCCTAGATGGCAAGGGCAAAAAACCCCGCAGATTACATTTGGGGGCGCGGGACAGTCATGCACACTGGGGCAACACATGCGTGACGACACCATGGCCAACAACGAGCTGCGCCCTACCGTGCTGAAGGTCAAGAACGTCACGGTTGTTTAGAGAATGCGAGCATCTACTCTCAAACAACGCCGCCAAACATGGAGCCAACACTCCAGCGCCTTATTCAGCTGACTAGCGTAGCATCCGCACAAGTCTACTTTCGAGGGCATGACGCAGCTTTTGCGCCTGGGGCGCTCGAACCCACAGGAGCAAACCCCGGCGGAGTTCACTGCCCTCCTCAAGTGGATGCATATATATATCCATGCGGTGCAATGGCTGCACATGATACTCCATGTGTACAAAATCAAGCACCGCCTACAAGCCCGCGGCACAGACAAACACAAAATAAACACACCGGCAAACGGCGGACTGCTCCGGGATGAACTACCACTTGAGCAGTCCGAGCCACGACAACGCCTCCGCTGCGTCGCCCGGAGGGGCCGGAAATAGGGGGTGGAAGCAGAGGGGGAGGGGCAAGGACGGCACCAATCTCTCCAAGATCAAAGACTAAGAGGGCTGCACGCCACGTACTATTCACTAGTGGACCCTATGCGTGTTCGTGCCGCCGGGCTGTAAGACAGTTGGCATGCTTATCATCAAAGACTGAGCGGGAGTAAAGTTGAAAGAACTTTCAAGTTTAGCGGAGCATGATTGGGAGAGGAAGGCCATCACTGCTCACGGTGGGTCTCTCGGCTCTTTCTCGTCCCCAAGTCTGGTGATGGTGTCAACAAGTGTTGACTTGTCATCGACCCATGTGCGACAGTCTCAACAGGATAGAGACTCAAAGACAAAGGTGGGTGTGCAGTGGTGGTGCAAAGGCGAGAGGCTACAGTGTTTTTGGAATACCATAATTGTTACAAGTTGCCACCACCCGCTGCTACAAATAATCTAGCAAATGTCGGCACTGGCCATCAGGCCATGCCGACCACTAGCAGCACGCCCACTGCAAAGGGCGTCACCATGGAGAGTCAGACAGAAGGCAGAACGTCAGCCCCGTCATTGTACGGCAATACATAACATATCCCCTGCACTGTCAAGAATAGAATATATCTGACAGACAGGCAGACATAATTATATATATAATACAGCAGGCCGATATACGAGTACTCGTGCGCGTGACATGCGCGCACTCGTACTCTAGTACCCGTAGAATGTACATCATTCAGTGGTACCGGCTCTCGTACTGTATTATGCCAAAGATAGCGCATGACAGTTTACAATACAGTGTAACTGTCACACATGACCCCTAAACCGGTACTGAGAAGAGCGGAACCTGAGTTTCGAGACCTTCACATGGCTGCGCCATGTCGCCCGACATGGCGACTACATGCTCTCCATGGACCTGCAAGACGGCTTCTATGCCGTCGGCATCACGCCCGATGACCGCGATTACTTCACCGTCGACTACCGAGGCAAGCTCTATCGGCTGGCGGGCCTTCCCATGATTTGGAGCCTAAGCCTCTACTATAATACTTCTGCTCCTTCACTGCCGCGTTCAACCGTGACCTGCGTCGGCTCAACTTCAGAAGTACCCTCCCCCCCCCCCCCCCCCCCACGGAGTGCGCCGGTCCAAACTCATCATGGGAGGCAAACTCACGCCGGTCCAAACTCAGCATGGGAGCCAACTCACGGAGGCTATTACGCAGCCACTTCCGCGGCTGCCGCATGCTCCCCTACCACATGGACGACCCATGTTCTTCGCGACAAGTCGAGCGCAGGCCTACGCCGTGCGCGACCGCAGCTTTGACTTTCCTAATACGGAAGCTAGGCCTCAACCGACACCCCGACAAGAATCAATGGGAGCCGATACAACGACCGGAGCACCTCGGTAAGGAGTTCGACTCCCATAACGGCACGATTCGGGCCCCCCAACGGAAACTCCAGCCGCTCGCTGCAACAGCCCTCGGCCTCATCCGCCGTGCTATATAGGCGCGACAAGCGAGGGCTGCCTGTTGCTAGAGCTCGCGTCCCTTGCAGCTTGCGCCCAATCCTTGCTCCTCGCCATCGAGCCGGCTTGGTTTTACCCTCGCGAGCTGTACGACGTGATGCGCACGAAGGATGACTCGTGGAGCGGGCGCGGCAAGATGACGCATCAACTCCGACGCGACCTCGGGTGGTGGGCCGCGGGCCTTGGCCACAGCAACGGCCGCCATCTACAAGCCCCTCGAGACCGTCTACATGCATGTCGACAGCTCCGGCTACGGGTGGGGCGCCGTCTTTAACGAGACCACCGAGGCGCGCGGCTTTTGGACGGTACGACGGCGACCGCGACTTGCACATCACCTACAAAGAGCTCAAGGCTGTCCGGTACGCCGTGCTCACCTTCCTTTCGGAGCTGCGAGGTCGACATGTGTTGCTCCACGACGACAACATGGGGGTGATCCACATCCTCCCCGACCTCACCTCCCGCTCCCCTCTGCTCATGACCGAGCTATGGAAGCTGTGGTTCATCCTCGACACCAACGAAATCTCAATCATCCATCCGTGCGCACTACATCAAGACCACAGCCAAAACCTGGGCTGATCGCCTCAGCCACGAGATCGACTACGTCGATTGGGCGTTCAACCTACACCACTTCAACCCCCACGACAATATCTGGGGTCGTCAAACCATCGATCGCTTCGCTATCACGCGATTGTTGGAGAACGCGCGGCTCCCGCGCACAACTCCGGTTGGCGCGACCCCCGTAGTCAGGCTACCGACAACCTGCGCCTTTCCGACGGCGCGTGGCGTCGCGAGCGCAACTAGTGCAACCCCCCTGGGCCTTCATCGACGATCTCGTCATCAAACTTCACACCTCCGGCGCGGCGGCCACCGTCCTCGTGCCCTACTGGCTCGACCGGAGCTGGCACCAACGCCTCAGTCTCGGAAATGGCGTCCGAGGTGGTTATCTATATATCTCTTGGTCTCGACGCTTGTTTTCCTGTCGCCGGCTGAACCCTCTCGCCTCCCCTCCCATCGCAGCCGCCATGAAATACGGCAAGTTCTTCCACATCCGAATGACTAACTCGGCCGTCGCATTCAAGGAGAAGTTCAACAGCTCCGACTGCTTTCCGCTGCAGGTACTGGCAGCCGTGCGTTGGGGTGGTGGGGCGGTACCGCGCGAGCCAGTCGTGTAACGTCTTGGCTGCCTATGTGCCGCGCAGCTGTTCGACCCGAAGAGCTTCATCGAGAAGAAAGGCTGGGAGGCGGTGCTGCGGCCGGAGGACCGGAAGAACGACCCGTCGTGCCCCATCTTTGGACACCAGGAACACTTCGATAAGGGATGCCAGGGGGAGAGCTTCTACCCCGTCATCACATCAACCTTTGCGGTGCCCGCCCCCCCCCCCCCCCCCCCCAACCAACTTCCCCCTCTACTACACGCGAACCCGCCCTTTCATCGCCACAGAGCAGCAGCAAGCGGCCTCCTCTGTCCTTATCCAGCAGGGGAAATACTGCTTCTTGTTTTCTTTTTACTTGACTCCCCCCCCCCCCCCCCCCACCGTCAGGTCGAGGACTACGCGGAGTTTCTTGAGCCGGCCATCCCCATGGATCACGTGATGGCCTTCGCAGTTGGGCAGGGTGACGACGAGTAGACTCATGGCCAGCATACTGGCCGAGCTTTGGCTGGTGGGTTGGGGCGCAGGGTTGCAGATGGGCGACGCAAAAAGGGGATTCATTACACCCCCACCAGGTCCGCTAGGTCACACGGTAACTCTGTAACTATCGGCGCTATTTCCATTGACGAGGGGGGGGGGGGGGGGGGGGGGATAGGAAGGTATGCATGGGGGCGCGCTTAAATGATGGTGCCGTCGGGGATAATGGCGTCCTTGCACACCACAATGATGCCATCCTTGATGATGTAGCCCTTCTCCTCCTCGTTGGCCTCCATCACGTTGTCCTTGTTCACAATCTGGCAGTTGGCGCCGATGCGGGCATTCTTGTCGATGATCGCCTTCTTCACGATCGTGTTGGGGCCGATGCCCATGGGCAGGCAGCCCGGCACCAGCTGGCACTCCTCCAGGGTCTCGTAGTAGTCCGCGCCCATGATCATGGAGTCCTCCACGACGGTGTTCTCAGCTGCACACAGGGGAGCGGGCGCGCTGGTCAGCGGACAACTGGGCGAGCAGCAGGTAGGCTGAATGTTCTAGGGTTATATCCGAAACCGTCACACTATACACAGGAATTAGTCGGCAAGCGAAATCATTCATTTGGTGCCCCGTAGTCCTTGCAGAGTGTACTTGGAGACCACATTGGACCACATGAAATTTTGGAGCCCAGCAACTGCAATTTAGGGTTTTTAAAACCCTAAAACACATCACCCAACGGTACTTTGAATAGTGGGAAGCATCGTGGGGTGAAGTCAGCAAGGTGGAGGGTTTGAGGGGTGTCTTTTGACGGGGGAGGAGGGGGGGGAGGGGGGGGGGGGGGGGGGGGGGGCTCACAGATCAGCGCACGCACGCCCACAACGGAGTGGGAGATCTTTGCGTTGGCGCGCACGACGCAGCCGTCGCCGATGATGCTGTTGGCCACGTCCGCGTCCAGCATCTTGGAGGGCGGCAGGAAGCGCGGCATGGTGTAGATGGGCGCCTCGCGCTCGTAGAAGCTGCGCCACAAATGGGGAAGGGGGGGGGGGGGGGGGGGGGGGGGCAAGCATGTCAGACGGAATGCATGTCATGCCAGCGGAATACACTCGAGTTCAAATCAAGACACCGATGGCACAGCCTTTTTCTGTCTCGTAGCCAGAGGATACGGGTCGCTTTCTTCATCTTGTAACGTTTCTCCCTCACACCCACTCGGTACGCACGATCTACAAAGGCCTGCATCGACATGCATGCATCTCCATGCAGGCGTGGCGCACCTGAATTTGGGGGCGTCGGGGTCGGTGAGGGCCAGGTTGGCGCTGTAAAAGGCCTCGATGGTTCCGATGTCCTCCCAGTACCCGTCAAACAGGAACGCCTGCACCTTGGAGCCCTTGTCCTTGGCAAACGGGATGATCTCCGAGCCAAAGTCGTTCGCGTCCGGGTTGTCGTCCAGCAGCTCGCGCAGCAGCGTGCCCTTCATCACGTAGATGCCCATCGAGGCCAGGTACGGCATCTCCGCCGCCCTGCAACGCACAGCAGAGCACCACCGTACAAACAAAGTTATCAGCCCACCCGTGTCGCTCCACAGGGATGCAGGGATATCACCCCCATCCCCCCCTGCAGGTCCACCCTGCATAGCATCCACCCCTCTACCGTCAATCAAGGACCCAGCCAGCAGCCACGAGAACCTGCTCGTCGCCAAACTCTCACACATGCACTGTTTGCACTCTCGCGTCGCACGCTCATATCCCCCTCATCCACCCCTCTCCTGCCCCTGACTGTTATTCGGTCGCAAGTTTCAGTTTGCAGCTTGGTGTACCGTCCCCTGACATACTGATCCACGACACTCCATATCACAGGACAGACAACAAGTGTGGCTGGGGCAGGACGGGGGAGAAGCGAGGGGGAGTTAATTGCTGCCCATTGGGTGCAAGATCGAGCGGATGCCCTACACAGGAACGCAACAGAGCGCCTGAACGGATAACAGCACCGAAACGCATCGCCACAGCTAGCGGAGGCATGGCAGCTCCTAAACACCCCCCCCCCCCCCTCCCCCCGGCACCCCCGCACCCTTCCCTCTCCACCACCAAATACGTATCACGAGATCAGGTTGTAGTATCCCGGCGATGCACATGACCCCATCCCCACGACCTCTCCCACCAATCACATAACACCAGATGCCACTATGTCCATCCGGGAACCCTGTCCTAGGCTACCATGTGACGGGTGCATCGGACGCTGTGTGCGCAATCTGAAGGTGGCTTTAGCGGGAGGCTGGTGGCGCACCGCTCCGCGTCGAGGCCGAGCACGGTGGTGTCGATGCGCATGGCCTTGAGCGCGTCGCCGGTGGGCTTCTCCGCAAACTCGACGATGCGGCCGGAGTCGTCGATCTTCATGAGGCCAAACGCCTCCGCCTGCTTCTCGGCGCAGGGCAGCGCGGCGACAGTGATGGCGGCCTTCGCGGCGCGGTGCGCGGCCACAAACTCCTGGTAGTCCATGCGGTACAGGTGGTCGCCCGACAGGATGAGGAAGTCCTCCACGCCGTTGGCCATCGCCTCCTCAAACAGCCACATGTACTGGCGCACCGCGTCGGCCGTGCCCTGGAACCAGTTGGGGTTCTTCGGGCTCTGCTGCGCGGCCAGCACCTCCACGAAGCCCTTGTCCATGTAGCCTCCGATGTTTGAGTTGTAGGCCTGGGAGAGGTGGCGGTTCAGGGAGGCCGAGTTGAACTGCGTGAGGCAGTAGATCTTGTTCACGCCGCTGTTGATGCAGTTGCTCACGGGGATGTCGATCAGGCGGTAGTTGGCGCCCAGCGGCACCGCGGGCTTGGCCCTCTTCTTGGTCAGCGGGTACAGGCGGGTGCCCGCGCCGCCGCCCAGGATGATTCCCAGCACAGTCTGCGAGGCGGCAGCAGGGTGGAGGAGGGGGGTGGATGGGGGTAGAAAGCAGTGAGCGGCTGGCAGGCGATGACTCTCTCATTGGGCGGGTAGGATGTGATTGGGGCAGGGAGCAGCACGAGGCGGTGCAGCAGCACCTTGCTGATATCGGGCACGGTGCCATCAGGTAGAGGGGCAGCCACACTGGAGGCGGCCATCTCCTCCACGGTGGCCGCATTCACCGTCTGCTTCTGCGCCGACGCGACCACATGGCTCTGAAGGTGGGGACAGCCAGGGAGCACGGAGGGTAAGCGGTGAATCAGCCAGCCTGGTCAAGATGCATGGCGCGGAGCGAGCACATGCAGAAGAAGCTTCCCATGAGGCAGAAGGGAGGAGGGATGGGGAGGGGGTGTCGTACCTGTGCGACGCGGGCAGCACGAGGGCGGCTGATCTGCGGGACGCGCACGCCGCGGACGCTGCGCACGCTGCCGACGCCTGAAAGGCAGCAGCCGAGAGGAAGAGGGGGTCAAAACTGTGGACGCGGGGGGACGTGGGGGGTCCCCGGATCAGCGGCTGAAGGGGGTCGCGCCGGGAAAGGGTGAAGCCTCGAGCCGAACTCGGAGCAGCGCTCGTGCAACCCGCAATACCACCGGCCGAACGATCGGCGAGTGTACATACAGAAAGGGGGTGATGGGTTCCTCGAGCTCACCCTCGCTGCCAATCGGACAGGCACAGCCATTCCTCCGATTCAACAATCGCGCTTGAAGGGGGGCGAATCGATGGGACAAGGAGGTACATCCCTGTAGATTAATAGCCGGCGGCTATGGGGTGTTGGATAATTCCTGTGGGAGATATATCCCGTGTGCCGCGAAGCTGTGCGAGAGGGCGTCGTCACCACAGCTATCCATCGAGGGGAGGCGTCGCCGCTCTGGAAGTCCCCGCGGGACCGATGCCAGCTATCGGCGGGTGGGTAAGCGGTATTCGGGGTTGGAACCCTAGGTCGCTTAGGTTGCGGTGAAGGATTGGGAGAGAGGCCGGGGGGGGGGGGGGGGGGGGGGGGGAGAGCAGGGAGGGGACCCCCCTTCCGGTACAGAGCTCTTACCGGCGGTCTTAGCGCGAGCGCCAAGCTGGGCCTGGGCTATGGTGGCGGACGCCATCCTGGCTACAGTGACGCGGCTGATGCGTGAGGAAGAAACGTGCGCGTGTGAGCACCGTGGAGAGGCGCAGAGTAGCGCAGCAGTGCAACGTGAGCGTGGCCGATGCAGATCAGCGGAGCATCCTCAGCAGCAAGCATCACGAGCGACAGCGGCACGCAGCCAGGCAGGGTAACGGCACCGCGGTAGAGCGCGCGCCTGAGCCACACGAACACGATGCTGTCTGGGATCACGCTGCGTAGGATATCCTTCGCCAGCCGTCGGATCCGTGCAAAGTAGTTTATGTTTTCTTCTATCAACCGACGGATCCCATCTGTCCGATTCCGGCGGAGAAGGGGCAGGCGCCGTCCGCACGCGGGCAATTCCTCAGGCGCCGAAGAATATCCGCCAGAAATCCAAACAGCTGCCTGCACAGCCAGGCGAAGAATAATATCCGACGACTCGCGCGCATCATGGCATCCACTCGCGTCGCTGCTGTCGTCAGCTGACTGTACATGCATGTGCTGCAGTTCTATGAATCTATGTATGCATGTACGGTCCTACTCTAACCAGAAATACGAGTATGGGGATACCGGTAAGAGTCAAACTAATATAGATATTCCTACATGGGCTGGCTGGGCTACATCGAATAAAGGCGATAAATCGTACGATATTATACCAGGGATACATTAATTACACGAGCTCGCTGCAAAAGGCGATCAGGAAATCACCCCATAATGCAATAGGAAGCGTCCACTACAGCAACTGCGAGGTGGAAGCATGAGGCAGCAACAGAAGAGGATGCGCAATGAGCGGCTCATTATGAGCAGTCACAAGTAGACGCATCAGGCTTGGCAGTCTGCACTCCGGCAGGGAGAATGTCGCCCAAGGTACCATGCACGCAAGCAGAGACATACATGCCGTAGCAACAACCCCCTTCGTGTGCGCTACATGTGATAACGGAACTCTACGGGCTTGCTGGCGACAAAGTTCCGAAGAGCTTGGACGGATTGACCACGAAGGAAGCATGACGTCAGGACGGAAGGACCGCCAAGGAAGTTGCTTAGTTGCGCACGGCAAGCAACACTGCGAAGATAATGTAGACCACCGTCAAAGCGGAATTTCCGAGGCGGTCGCATTCCTCAACCAAAAACGGGTTGTGAACACCCTTCACCGGGGCGGAAGACGCCCGGACCGCTGCAAACTTACCCTGCCCCGCCTCGGTCGCCGCGATCCCCGAGTAGTGCACCGGCGGGCGTCGTTGCCCCAAGAAGTGGGGGTCGTGGAGGACACGCACGCGAAATCGATCATGTCATCCCCCCCCCCCCCCCCCCCCCCCACCACCACCACCACAATCGTCAAATCCGACGGCTGCGAGCAGCCCGCCGGGCGCAGCCCACTCATCTCAAGGGCCAAGTCGCCGACTCCCGATCGGTCCCGGTCAAGCACCGCCCCCGCTTCAATCGCCACGGAAGCCCACATCAGATTTTTCCAAGTAGTATGCATGCGGGGCTTGTAGTTCGCGACGGGGCAGATGGGCAGATGATCCACGACGAAATCCGTAGCGTTCCTGTTCAAGCCATCCGTCGAGCGAAGCCATATAAATAATGGAATTTACAGATTTCCTGAACGATGCGTGATGGTGTGTATATGTTAATGGCGTGGGACTCCATTGTCGTTGGTCGTTTGACCACAGAAATCCATGCTTTAGCGGAACCCCGCTACGGCACCAAGGGAAGTCTGACCGCTTACAACGGCGTTATGGAGCTAGAGTTGCTGCCCCCGGGCAGCGAGTCACTTTGCCTACTCCGTCGTTTGGGCCGCTATGCGACTGCCATGGCTGACGCCAGGTGGCCCTTGGTCGACTTTCTGTTCCGTCCCCTGGCAGCCGTGGGCCCTGCTGGATTTTGGCCCATGGCATGAGCAGTGCCGCTATGAACTTCCGATTCAAAGGTCACTTGCGTGCCGCCGGCATGTATAAAGACCACACCTTGCACGGCATGAAACGCGGCCGGTTGCAGCATGATGTCGTGGTGAAAGATGAGGGTGTTACGCATGCCTCCCGTGGGCGCCATCGCCATGTGAGAACGACATTGGGCTATGTGCACCCTGCCCGCCATATCGGGATCGGTTAGTGCAAATGGATCTGGGCTTAGATGGCGAGGATGAGGTTTTTGATGCATTCGAGTCGCTAGATTTAGTCCCTTGATGCTTAGCGGATGCACGTTGCGCCATATTGTAATCCAATCGTTGTTGTCCCAAATGATCAACATCGCAAAAATATCATCAAAGTTTGGCGGGGACTTCAATCCTGCCTCGCGCGCCTTGCGCGGAACCCGTGAACAATGCTTGAATAGCATATGGGACGCGCCCTCGGCGTTCTGCCTTGGCAAAGTGAACGCGTCGCAGATTGGGAGGGCGCTGAGCATTGCCGGCCATCCCGCCACCCAGTCCGGGATGATGAGCACCGCGTTGGCGCATTCGTCGAATGTTTTTTGGATAACGCGTGCCATGTAAGTAAACGGCCCGTTGACCCAGCAGAGTGGCTTGGAAACCGCTGCTGTGAGCCATGCATGCGTGAACCCGTCGATGCCAAATGTGCCGGGGCAGAGCACGCCTGAGAAAGAAATGCTCAGACTTGGCGGTGATCTTGTCGCCAAATACGTCCACAATCCATTTTTGCTGGAATGTGAAGTTCGCCACTACCCATCGTTGCCTTATGACCTTTTCTGCCATGATATGAGTGCCCATTGCGATGGATCTTCCTCCTTGAAATCATCCTGTGCACATGGCATGAGAAGGGCGTGCTCGCATGGGAGCCACTTGATATGCATACCGATGTCGCGTAAGAGACACATGCAGCTTACATATCTCGCTCACGGCATGGAACACCCTTGGTCCACCTCAAATGCGCCTGATATCGGTCTCAGTGTTATGAGAATCCGTCATGTAGAGCATGGCGGAGTGGCGTAACAGTGCCGGTACCCAAATCAATGCGGTGTGGAGGAACGCCAATAAACAATCGAGCTCCCGTACGGTGCTAGAACACGAATGATCCTCGGCGACTTTTCGGAGCGCCTTGGCGAACGCGGTTTGGAAGACCGTGTGCCCCATTGCCTGAGCTGCTTGTCCGATGGGACCGCCCACGTGTCGGGGTCGCCCTCGAAATTGCCGTATGGGTTGACCACCCTTGCGCCGGAACCGATGGCCGATGCGTCCCCGCATACGAAGAGTCCTTGCTTGCGCCGGCAGATGCGCTTGCCGTTCTGCTTCGCACATCGGTCGGCAAGGAAATGCAGATAATCTGAGAGCTAGTGGTGGAGTGGTGATGGCATGTCCCATGCCTTGGTCCCCGCCGTCTCTTCCCATAGATTGCGGCACGGCAATGGCATGAGTGTAACAGCTTTTCCATGCAGTATAAATTTCTCGCCACTACTTGTAGCTTCTCGGAGGAAAGTGCCCATCCGCGGAGTGATGCTTCCAAGAGGAACGCCATGAGCGCATCTTGCATGAGTTGGTGCCTAAGGAAAGCTCTCATCATGGGGTCGTCGATGAAGAGAGTCATGTAGACCCCCGCCATGCGCGTGCTGTGGAACATCACCGCGGTGACCTCTGTGTAGACCTGAAGTGCGGGCGCATTGCCGAAATTCGCGGCCACGTGCGCATACATCTCGCCTTCGATTCCGGCGAAGGCCGGTGTAGGTGACCGAGCTGTGAGCGAAACACATATGCGTGTACCCTCACTTGATCTCGTTAACCACTCCCCAGTAGCCAGTAGCGGTCCCATTCATGGCGGCCTCCATGGACTCCAATGAGAACTTAAAGTTTATCGGCTGAATAGGTTGATGTCTCCCGCATTGTCGATCAAGCGGCATTGTCCTGATACCGCTTTCACATTCACGACCGCTAGGGGCAGGATGCATCGTGGGGGATGGTTGTTTGGCCACATCCATTCGACAAGCCGGCCGTCCATGAGCATGGCGTCGCGCTGGGCGAGCGCGAAGTCCAGGTTCGAGTGGTAGAATGGTAGGTTTGGCAGTTCGATTTGCCCCGGTGTGGTCCGGTTGAGAAGTGGCTCCACCTGCTGATCCGGCCCCATCGCCCTCGCCAATGATCGGGTAACACGTTTAATACTGCGCTTGTAGCGCGGATGCGAGCGCTGGGTGTCGCAGCGGGGATTTACGACGTCGCGCTTGAGACCTCGCGTGATAATGCGCAAGACGCGCTTTACCACCGGTCGCTATTGATAGCCGCGAATTTTTTCCCATACGAGCAGGAGCCGATGTAGATTTCCGGTAACGAACTTTTCTGTTGGTCTGCTCTCGCCGTGGAGCTCCCGCAGCCACTCCTCGTCTGTGGGCTGAGGCGTGGCTTCACCCTGGCGGCGGTATTCTAGCATAGCCTGTGCTTTTGTCCAGTTGGGCTAGCGCCCGAATCATTTGGGCATTTCACGGCATGCAAACTCCGGAATCATTCCCCCGTCCGCAGCAGGGCTTGCCATCCCGCAGCTAGAGGAAACTCGCGTAGGGTACCCCCCCTCCTACTAATCCAACCCCAACTTATTTCAGTATAATAAACCTCCTGCTATTGGTTGCATCCCAGCGGCAAAGTGACACCTAGCTATTGGCGTCTGATTGGCGACATGAAAATTAACAAACCACAGAGTTGCAATCCTATGACCCAGGAATTATCATCAGCAAGATAGCGTCGCAGCAAGGCGCCTTGCGATCGCTATATCAAGTGTCAAATGCGCATAATTCCACGGTGAAAGAAAAGCGGAATTTGCAGTAGCGACTAATACGTGAAAATCAGCACTACTGCCCCGAGAGATTTGGAATAGAGCCCCATTTTAGAAGCAAAGCGAGGCTCGGCCGCCAGTGTCGCGCCAAGCCGTCGACGGCACTGCCATACCAAAAAACAGCACTTGTTTGAATTAAAAATCTGTATCTGTTCTGCTATGTGACAAGCTAGACCGACCGTGCCAGCAGGCCTCATCCCTGCCGGGCGCGTGCGTTGCTGCTGAACAGCGCGGGGTATTGGAAGGCGGCGAAGTCGGTCTTGAGGCGATGCAGCCGCTCGCGGTGTGCCATGAGCAGGTCGAGGCCGTCAAGCCAGCACTGCGCGCCGGCGTCGTCGCGCGCCGCGAGCAGCAGCGACCGGCTGCGCAGCGCGATCGACAGCGCCGGCAGCTCCAGCACGACGTCGGCCTCGGCGCCGCGGCGACCCGCGCGCACCTCCTCCGCGCTCGCGCGCATCGACGCGGCCGAGACGGCAAGGCGGCGCGTACCTGCGCGCGCCACCTCCGTCAGGTCCGCTACGCGCAGGAAGCTCGACACGTGGCTGCCGGAGCGCCGCAGCACCAGCCGAGTGTAGTCGGCGCTCAGCGTGAGCACCACCGTCGCCTGCGGCCTGGCCGCACCGCGGCGCGCCTCGCTCGTCGGGGCTCGGCCGGCGGGCTGATGCTGCTCGGACAGAAGGTACAGCGGCTGCCCGGCCAGCATCGGCGCGACCAGCGCCCATTGCTCCGCCAGCGCGCCGCCCCTGGACCGCCGCGTCTTTCTACTGCCGGCTTTGGCGGTTGACGACCGACGTGCCTTGCCGCTCGGCGCCTTCCCGCCGTGCTGGTGGGACGACAAAGACGCAACCGCCGGGTTGGGAGCTCGCTGCGCACCGCCGACGCTTGCCGCGGCGCTCACGGCACGCGGTCGCCCCGCGGCGTGGGGATACTCCCACACGGGCGCTGCGGGTGGCGCCGGCCGCGCCCACGCGCCGTCAACGCTGGCGCTCGGCAGCAGCGGGGGCGGCGACGCGGCCGTAGCGGTCGCAGGCGAGTGCGGCATAGAGTCGTCGGCGCCACCGGCGCTCGACAGAGCGATCAGCACGGACGACCCGGAGACGAAAGTGGCCGGGGAGCTGACTCGGCCGTGATCCCTGTCTCCATTGCCATCGTCGCCGCTGTTGTCGCCGCCATCGTCGTCATCATCACCGGCCCCGCCTCTACGCGCCATCGCCGGGCTCTCGGCGCTCTCGGGGCTGCGCAGTAACGCATGGTGCGAGCCGGGAGCCGGCGCCTGCTTGCGCTGTCGAGAAGGTCGCAGATGGGGTGGTTGCGTCAGTCGCGAGCCGCGCGACTTGCATCGCTTCATCCTTTGTGCAGCACGAAAACTGTGGACGGGAAGAGTGGATCGGCGGGTGGATTTTCCAAAGCAGATACCAGCCTTGGGTGTGTGCGATGCGCGAGGGAGCGAGGGAGCTGGTTGACGACTCGCGCCGCGGGCGGCTCGACACATCAGCGCCGACAATGGTCGGAGTGGGGTACGCGCACCGAAACGAAATCTGTCGGCAAAACCCATAGGCGTGACAAAGAACCAGGGTGGTGCTCCGACAATAATCACCAGGCAGGAATAATAAAGCATGAGACGGGACGCTGGGACCACTCGATCCCAAACGGATCAGCCATAATCCTTAGATAAGTAACGGGAGAGAGGCGCGGAGCTAGCTATAGATAGTGAGCGACTTATATAGACGTCGCAGTAGTAGCGACTATTACTAATCAGCAAAACCAATATACCAGAGTGGTTCTGAAAGAGACCAAAATGAAAAAATACATACACCGTATATATGCACTTCTGTGTGTGTGTGTGCGCGCGCGTGTGTGTGTACGGGTAGTGTGTTCAATGCCAACTTGTATGTATACTACCGGCATATATCATCACAAGTCGTGACTTGACGTACCCCAGAGGTTGGCACTTCGGAGGGTAGCGGCTTGGGCGGCGCCTGCCGCTCCAAGGACGAAAGGGACGCCTTCCCTGCGCCCGGCTGCGCGGCGCGCGGCGACCCCGACAGGAGGTCTGCGAGCGCGCCCGCGATCGCGCCGCCAGCAACCGTCGCCCCCGACTCATCCCTCGATAGCCGCGAGGCGTTGGCCCGCGAGGTCGCTTGCCCCGGCGACGAAGACGGGGGCGACGCCGTGGGGGATCGCTCTGGCGAGCCGTCGACAGCCTTCAGGTCGTCGGCGCCGGAGAAGATAATGGCTATCTTCTCCTGGTAGGCGAGTCGCACCGCGGTGTAGTCGGCCTGCGCCGCCTGCACCTCCGCCCAGCGGGCCTCCAGCGCGATGCGCAATGCGGCGAGCGCCTCCGCCTCGGCCGTCATCGCTGCCGACACAGCCGCGCGCTCCTCCTCGAGGAGAGCCATTTGCGTGGCCGCGGCACCTGCGGCTGCGCCCGCCTGCTCCTTCGCGCGCCGCTGTAGGTCGAGTGCAAAGCTGCAAAAAATACGCCGACCTTTCCGTTAGACCCAGTAGCAATCGGGGTGACCAAGAAAACCATCTCGGGGTGGCACCTCGGCAAGGACAATGCCCCAGTTATGTTGCATTCAGGCAGTATGAGGATGTACAGTGGTGTTTTGAAGGAGCGACAGAGCGACACGAACGGGTACGCCGGGTGTGTGTCGTGGTGATTATGGTTGATCGAGCTGGCAGGGAGGGGGCGCTGACACCGACAGCGAGTTTCGAGTCGGGAACGCGCTCCAAAACCATAATTGTGGCCGAGCTGTACTTGGATTGGCGCGCCGAAGCACGACCGATGCGGGCGCCCTCCAAAACCGAGTTAAAGTGGCTGCCATATACAGCTTGTGAAAAATTCTCGAATTGAAATGGCTCTGAAAATATGTGATTGAATGTACTGAATAGCTGAGAGGTAGACTGAGGGATAGATTGCGCAGAGAGAGATGCCAAGGTGAAGAGATACAGCTGCCGCGAAATGATGGTCACCAGCCCCGGAAGGGCTCCGAAAGCATATTCGTCGGGGAGCTCATAGGGGTGCCGGGCGTTTCGAGGGACGGTGTCAGTGTCGATGCTCCGAACCCATGTTTGTGTAATAATGTTAGGTAAAAACAGGACAGCGCAAGGTAGCTATATGTGCATCGTCTATACTCGTATGTATATGTTGACAGACAAGAGAATGGCATATCTAAAATGTGAAACTGCTCCGAAACCTCAAAGCTCCGAAACCAAATAGGCTCATGAGTCAGGAGCAGAGAATAAGATATGGATGGGAGGGAGGGGTGTCCTACGTCTGCACGTCCTCCATGCCGCTGACGTGTGCCCCACGCTCGAGCTCTGCCTCCAGGTGTAACACCTCTGCCTCGCTGGCGGCCCGGCGGCGCGAGATGGCGGCGCACATGGCCTCCGCGGCCGCGGCGGCCGCCTCGGCGCGCAGCAGCTCGACGGCCTTGGCGCCCCCGCTGGCGCGCAGTTCGCGCAGGCGCGTGATGAGCAGCGCGAGCGCGAGGCGGAGCCCGGGGCCCAGCTCCCACTGGCTCTCCGCGCTTGCCTCCAGCACCTCCCGCGACGCCAGCGACCGCGGAATCGCACCGCTGCGCCGCGACGAGCCGGCAGCCGATGAGGCTGTGCTGCGCGCCGACAGCGCCCCGCCGCCGCCGCCGCCCACTGCGTCCGCTAGCTGTCGGTGCGCCTCCGCCAGCGTGGAGGGCGAGCGCTCCAGATCCGCGCCGCCCACGCTGCTGCCCTCGTCGAACAGCAGGAGGGAGCGGTCCGCCGAGGCGCCGCTTGCTTCCGCCTCGGCCTCGCGCAGCGCCGCGCCCACTGCGTCCGCCACCTGCCCGACATCCGCAGAAGCACATCCCCCGGTCAGTCACCCCATTGTCACTGGTCGGAGTTCAATACGACTGAGGTCCACGGGGTTTGGATCCCGTGAACAGTATCCCCTGTGTATAATGCACACATACCGGCAAAGCTGTATATGCTAAAAATATATAGAATATTAATAACAAATCACGTTGATACAAATAGGTAATTACGCAATAATAGATGGCCGCCTTTCATTCCCGGCACTTCCTACTGTCGTTTTTATTGTTGCGCTACATGCGGTGGCAGACGCATCTTATATGCTGCAGCCCGCCAACCATTCTACAACGTCGTTTCGAAGTAACGTATGCTACGGTACCAGCGGGTTTGTCATGAGCAGCGGCTGATCCAGAATATCCTACCATATATACTAAGGAATATGATATACTTATAAGGATATCACATTCCTTATTACTCATATCCTTATAAGGGTACATCCTTATTATTCATATCGTTAAATGGAATATTAATAAGGGACATTTCCAGGACTATTGTAATTGGCCGAGAGGGCCCGGGCAGGGTCGTGTCGCACCCGCATTTCCTCGCTCGGCAGCGCGTCCAGCGCCGCCCGGATGCGCTGCACCGCACGGCGCACCGCCTCCAGCGGGCTCTCCCCCTCCTGCCAGCCCAGGCGTGTGGGGCTACCGGGGATGTGGCCGCGCTCCCAGCCGCCGCTGGCGTCCAGGTGCGCGCGCGCCAGCGAGGACAGCTCGGCCAGCGCGAGCACCTCGCGGCACAGCGCCGACAGCCGGCCCTCCGCGGCGCTCAGCGCCTGCCGGAGGAGGGGGGGATGGGGGGGGGGGGGGGAGGGGGGGCGCAATTCAGTGGCGAGGGATTGTAACCGAACAAGCGGTCAAGCAAACAGAGACCACCCCATTGACCATTGCGATACACTGCCTCAACGGTGTCGGCTTGTCGACAGCGATGTCGACAAAATGTGTCTTCTATTATCAATATGTCCTCGTTGAATAGTACCGGTATATCACTGATAACACCACTCGCCGGGGTGACACTAAAGTTGTCCTGGCGTAGTATGTCTCGGCCGCGACGACGGCGGCGGGGTTCCGACCTGAATCTGCGCCTTTATCTCCGCAATGCGATTCTCCTGCAACGATGCCACCAGGCGGCAGCGGCCGAGCTCACTGGCGGCCGCATCGAGCCGCCCGCGCGCCTCCGCCAGCACGCCCGCCTCCCCGGCCGCGGCGCTGTGCGCCAGCGCCGCCGCCTCCGCCGCCACGCGGCCCGCTGCCGACGCGCCCATCGCGGCGCCCTCCGCCGCGATCTCGGCTGCGGCTTGCTCCACGCCCATCTCCGTCGCTGCGGCGGTGGCCGCCTCCAGGCGGCGGTGCAGCTGCTCGCGCTTTTTTGCCGCCTTGCCCGCGCGGCGCTGCGAGAACAAAAGCAGAGCATCGACTATCAGCATCCCTATGGCTTGCCACGGCCCAGAACGTGTTGACGCGTCAGCACATGATCATCCGAGGTAATTGATGTGACGAGAGGGGCGGCGGCACCTGGTACGCGTTGGCCTCCTGCACCAGGCTGACGCCCGCCGCGCGCAGCCGCTCCGCGGCCGCCGCGGACTCGGCACGCCACTGCCGGCGCACCGCCTCAGCACGCTGCCGCCGCTGCAGCGCGGCCTCCGTGTCGCCGTCCTGCAAAGCCGCATGAGCGGTGTCAGCAAGATTCGCGAGATAAATGCAATCGGTTAAAGGGGACGGACTAGGCAGATGGTGGATGATTTTGGGCGTGCCTGTTGCCGCTTGAGCTCTTCCAGCGCGTGAGCGACTTCGGCTTCCACCTCGCGGTACGCCGCGTCATCCGCCAAGCAGAGGCTCTCCTCGCTCAGCGGCTGAAAGCCGACGCCCGCGCCGGAGCCCACGAGGCTCCGGCTCGTGGCGGCGCTTGCGCTCGTGTTGAGCGGGCTCACGCTGGCGGCGATCCGGCGGCCCGGGCTGCGCGAGTCCGCGGTCGCCCCCGACGACGTCGGCCGTCCCGATCCGCTCGGGGCCGCGCCAGCTGGCGGCGATGACTCGGCGAACAAGCCGTTGGCACCGCGCGGAGTAATCACGCTCCCGCCGCGCGGCGTGTCTACCTCGGCGATGATGGAAGGCAAACTGGCGTCCAGCGTCGTGTCGACTGCCGAGTCGTCGTGCCGCCGTGGCGAGAAGGACGATGGCGGCGCCACCGGCTCGCGCCGCAAGCTGATGCTGTCAACCGAGCCTGCGAAACTGAGCGCGGGCGACGCGCCCTCTTGCGGTCTCAACTCAGGTGACGCAGACTGCCAGCTCGGGGTGCCCATCGCAGCCGGCGAGTCGACTTTCCATAGCATAGTCCGTCGCGCGGCTCGAGCGCCCGGCGCCGATGACGTCACCGCGGGCGACGTCGATGGCCCCATCTCGGGCGAGTACGACCTCGCCGGGGTGCCGCCCACGGAGTTATGGCCGCCCATCGATCGACGCAGCGCATCGGGCGTGAGCGTCCCGGACACCAACGCCTTGATGCATTCGGCGCTCACCGCTCGGCTGCGGCTGCTGCCCGCGCTGCTCGGCTCGTCCGACGGCGAGGTCGGATCCAGCGGCGCCGTGACGCTAGTTGCGAGGCGGTGCGGCGCCTTGCTGTGCGAGCTGCACCCGCGGGGGCCGGCTGAGGAGGCCGAGGAGGCGGGGACTGCGAAGGAAGGCGATGCGGGCGAACCGCCAGAGCCGCCGGAGCCATGGTCGCCGGAGCGCATGAGCGGAAAGGAGGCGATGCCGCCGCCGTCGGGGCTGCCCATACAAAAGTCCGACGCGCCCGAGGTGGTGCCCGGACTCGCCCTGGGCACCCACGCCGGGGAGTCGCCGCCCGGCGAGACCTCGGCGGCGTCGTAAAACACGGAGGAGCCCTGCGCGGTGGATGCCGAGCTGCTGGGCGTGTCAGGCGTGCCGCCGCCGTCGCCGAGCTGCTCTTCGAACACCGCCAGCAGGTCACGCCCCCCCGGATTGACAGGGCGCGGCGCCGGCGCCGCGGGCGGACCCAGCTGCACGACGGCGACCAGGCAGCGATGGCAAATCTTAGCGCTTCGCCGACAGGCGGACCACCTCGTCGGCGTGAACAGGCGGTGCGTCGCGCGAACGGGAACACCTGCGGCCCTTCAAGCCTCCCGAGGAACGATGCAGGGGGGTGCAAAAATTACAAATCGACTCGGAATTATATGTTGCCACTCGCGGGCGTATAAGCCTGTCAATCGACGAGATCACTCACAAACCACAACACAGGACAACCGCGGCGCGCTGACATCACGCGATGTTCAATAATGCCCCGTGAATACCAGTCCCATTCCTGGCTGGAGCACCGCTGGAGCTCTAGTGGCGAGCAACACGCCACCTAGTCCCCCTTTGGTAGCATTCAGAGCTCACCCCCGTGCCGCTCCCTCCGCATCCCAGAGCACCTGCAGCCCAACGCATGCAGGGCATCGAACCACCGCACACCGCGATGGACAGCCAGCCCACCTCCAAAACCACAATCCCACGACCCCGCGGGCAGTTGCGCCGGAGGTACAGCCTTCTTCTGCCTGCGCCTTCCGCATGATAGGTAATGCATCCGCAACCAGCGTGGTACCTGCCGTCCCCCCTTCAGATGCGCACTCCAAGGCCGTTACTAACAGCCCTGCAGAATACTTGCTCGTCACCCAATTGTGATGCAGTCTGTCCATCCATAGCTCCGTGTATGAGCTCCGTGTATAAATAAGAGCTCTATCCCTATGTAGCCGCTGTACTCCCTTATATATCATGCTCTATTCTACATAGATAGTAAGTGCATTCGTACAGTACTAGTGTACTAATATAGTATAGTATACATATACTACACAGTATAGTATGCATACTATCCTACCTCTTATGATAGTAGCTGTAGTAACTACGCAGTATAGTAATAGTTGCAAAAACATGTTGATATCTAGCTATCTATCTTCCTACATGTATATATATATATATGTACATACGTATAGTAGTAGGTTGTGTACGGATATCATTACTCTCATAGATGGCTGCATCCAACCTCCCAGCCCCGCCCCCTCGCCCCCCTCCTCCCCCAATCAGTCCCTCGTCCCCTCTCTCCTGCTCGGGGAGCCCTAGTGTGGGACTGCGAGCCAGGCAGAGCCTCCCCGAGCACTCGTACCAGCCTCATCCCCCCACGTATACGGCAACGGCTCAAGAGCGGTGCCCGGAACGCTGATGGCAAAATTGGTATGTGTGGGCAGGTGCAGGGGAGGGCTGCGTAGGACAGGGGGAAGATGTTGCCATGGCGCGGCGGCCGGCGGAGTGTGTGTGTGTGTGTGTGTGTGTGTGTGGAGGGGGAGGGGGGTTAACCTGCTGCAGGGAGGTGCCACCAACGTGGCCGGATGCCCGTCCTGCCGCAGCCGCCTCGGTCTTGTTGCCCGCCCAGCTGGCCACCGCCTCCGGGCGCCCGATGCTGGCGGTCCGCAGGGAGGGCACCTCCGCGGGGCTCTCCGCCGCCTGTGGCTTCAGCGCGCGCCGCCCTGCAGGGGAGGAGCCGGAGGGCGGGCTGGCGGCCGCCTCGGCATCCCCCGCTGCCCGGGACTGCCCCTCCGCGGCGCCCTCTCGCTGATACAGCGGGTTGCGCTGCCCCGCGGTGGCTCCGGGCAGGGGCTGCTCCGCGCTGGCCGCCAGGCTGCTGCGCCCGCTGCCACCGCTGCCGTTGCTACCGCGCCGCCCGCTGCTGAAGATGACGGAGCTGTCTCTGCGTGAACCGGGCATTGGGGGTGAGAAGAGGCGAGTGTTGCGAGGGCGGGAGGAAGGAGTGGACTTTGCAGAGGTTGTGAGACCAACCTGCACTGCGGCCTCCTTCCCTCCCTATTGCACACCCTTCCCCCAGACCCGCCACCCCACCCCCATGCCTATCTCTCCCTCCTACCTCCCCCCCCCCCCCCCCCCCCCCCCCCCCCGCGCCTTCACCCGCCCTACGGTGTCACGCCTCCAGCATGCGGGGGAAGGGGCAGTCCGATGCCGCATCCGTGGCGGCCGCAGCAAGGGGTAGCCGAGGTTCGCACAGGAAACGCGAACCATTGTCTCTCCATTTTCAATGTTAGGGGGAGGATCTGGGTGGCTGCCCAAGAGGAAAAGGGGGGGATTCAGGGGGAATGCAGAGCAAGATGAGGTCGGCCCGCCAGGAAGCCCGTCCTCGTCCCCACTCACATACCTCATCAGCCCCCCCCTCGCCCCCCACAGCCTGTCCCTGATAGTGCCACGCTGCCACAGCCCCAGCCTTCCTGGGAAGACTCGGTCCCCGGCCGCGCGGGCCCTGGCTGTAAAGCGGGATAAGCCGCACAAGCAGCATTGACTTTGAGGGGAAGGGCTCACCGCTCGCGCGAGTCTGGCCTGGGGCGCGTCCTGGCCTGCGGTGAGCCGGTGGAGTAGCGGCCGGGCAGCTTGCCGCGCGAGGCCCGGCGCGGGGAGTGGGTGGGCGGCATGAGGCGCATGAGGCTGGTGGAGAGCGGGGAGCGGTCGAGGGAGGAGGCGTCCAGGGAGTCGCAAATGGAGTGGTCCGCAGCGCTGGCGAGGGACTGGTCCGGCGTGTCGTTGGGCAGGTAGAACTCCCAGTGGGTGTGCAGCGGCGGGGTGCGCCGCGAGGCCGAGGCGGCCGTGGAGGAGGAGCGCTCATGGGACGCGGCGGCGGCGGGGGACCGGGGGCTGGTGGTGTCGCCGCCCGCGCCACCCCGGGGGGAGCCGCGGTAGGGCGACGCAAAGGCCATGCCGGGTGCTCAGCGGCGCAGCGCCTGCCGACCCAGCGCGCCCGGCTCGCCGGCGTCCGGGCTGGCAGGTAACCCCTACCCCTACCACCACCACCACTGCCGCCCTGCTGCGCTGTGCTGCGCACCGCACGGTAACCAACCCACAGCTGTGACGCCTCCGTCCAGCCTGCCTGCACGCGTCCGGGCAGACTGGCGTTGGGGCCCAGTAAGGGGTGGGGGAGAAGGGGGAGGGAGTCAGGCTGACATGTGGCTGTCAGGATGGGTGCAGACCATTTACCCCCCCCCCCCCCCCCCCTTCCCCCAGGCTCTTGCTTAGAACCGGAGCTGATGCTCTTTGGTCGCCTTGTTCGCGGTGCAGAGGGCATATCTTTCTTGGTTGTTACCCCAGCCAGCGGGCCAGGGAGACAGGATGAGAGGGCGGGGGAGGGGGGGGGGGGGGGGGGGGGGGGCTGCACACCGTCGGCGGGATGGCGGCCAGGAGAAGGTTGCACCGCTATGGCTGCCAGGGCTGCGCCCGCTGCTGGAGATGACGGAGATGTCTCTGTGCGCGGCCGGGCCAGGTTTGTGTGTGTTGGGAGGGGCGGGGGGGGGGGGGGGGGCGGGAGCGGGGGATTCAGCGGAAGTCCGACTAACAAGCTTTGCCTCCTTCCCGCATCACACAATTCACAAGCCTCCCTCCTCCAGTTCAGCTCCATCCTCCGGCGGACGAGTCAGCCTCGCGCTGCCCCGGCGACGGGAAGTGGGAGGACGGCGGCCCGGGGTGTGTGGAGGGGGAGGGGGGAGGGGAGGAAGGGGGGGAGGGCAGCGCCGGGCGGGCGGGCAGGCACGATACCCTCGGCGAGGTGTCCGGGCGCGTGGCCTGCGGTGGCTGTGGCGGCGCGGTCTCGGATCCGCGGCGTCGAATGGGAAAACTGCCGGGTCCGGCTGTGTGTAGCAGCGCCCGACGGCCCGACGGTAGCGGTGGCCGTTGTTGCCCGCTCGTCTTGGCGCAGCCGATGAGCAGCAGCAGCAGCAGGCGACTTATCCTGCAAGACCGCTGGTATCCGGAGCGTCTCAGCGCAGCCTCGCGCGTCCAGCCCCGGCCGGGCCGGAAACAAAGCGGCAACAAAGATAATATTTAAGGATTATTAATAATAGAACGGGTAGCAACATTTATATAAAAAAACCCCCGCTATCTCCATACCTTCATATATTATTCGACAACATATTCAATCAGGGTTGTAAGTTTTTTTTCGCCCCCGGGACAGGACTGGCACCAGTGAAACCAGGGTTGTAAGTACTGGCGGTACCGATATAGTAGCGCCCGCGTGCTGACGACATCCGCCCTGGGCGCCGGTGCTGACGCGGATTTACCGGATTTGTGTGATGATCGGCAATGTCTTTTTTTTAATCGGTACTGTAATCCTTTATATTGCTTTTAGCGGTGGATTTGGTAATGGCCTTTTTGTAATTTACACCGGTACTGACGATGCATGGTCCGCCGAATAATACTGGTACCGGGGGCGGGGAAAATAAACGTCCGCGCGAGATCATCCGCTCGTCTGCAGAGTCTGCTGGTTGCTCGCCGCGCATCATCATATGTATTCCCTACAGGGTAGCAGCGTCGCACCCACAGTCATCCGCCCGCCACGAGCCGCTTAGTCTCGTCTCGTCTGGCGGTCCAAGCCCTTCCGCCTTTGGTCGGCAGATCATAGGAACGAAAGGCAGCTCACTAGTTATGCCCCCTTTCTTCGGCACAGCCAAGGCTCCGTGAAGATACGTAGATACCTCTGGGTAGATATTTACCTTCTACCGCGCCCCGTACGGTGAACAGGATGGCGCGCCTCGCTGTTGCCTCTCGCCCTCTAGCAGCCCCACCCGTCACTGCGGTCCGCTGCCATCAAGTCTTGCCGACGCCCCCCGCGGCGGTCTACCCCCGCCGGCTAATCCCTCAGCGGAAGCTTCTCGCGGGTCGCAGGCCAGCCTTGGTACGCGGAACCCGCCCTTCCATCTCGGCGCTCTCAGCAGCAGGGTGCCCGCGGATGGGCTCCCCGTAATATTCTACTGGGTAACATCACGGGCACCGGCCATATAATTTACATATTGTACGAGGCTGAACCAAGCTTCTAGGCTTGTGCGTGGTGCCAACTACTTTTCGCGTTGCCGCCCGCACGACATTCGTCCGACTTGCTTCGTGGTGTCGTGTTTACTGTAAGCGTTTGTCGGAGTACTACTTGTGTGCGACCGTGTGCACACCAGTTGCTGACACGGGCACTGGCTCAATCGCCGGGCGGTTTCTGGCTGTTCGTGCCGCGCTTGGATGGATGGAGGTCTCCGGACATGCGCGCGCAATGGGGGGAGGATGAGTAGGACACCGCGGTACGCTCCCTGCCGCCACCCCGCGTGCAGGTTATCGGCCGCGGCGGCAGGCGGCGCCGGCCCGAGCCCCGGCGACAAGGCCTCCGAGCTCCTCAGCAACGTCACCGGCGCGCTGGGCAAGGCGAAGGAGTTCAAACTGGACTTCGGCATCACGAGCCTGCTGCAGTACAACTTTGCGGCGCAGCTGGCGCTCACCGTCGTCTCGTGGGGCGTTCTGTTCACCACGCTGCACCAGGGGGTGGCCAACGGCCACCCGGTCATCACGTTCCCCATCCTGTGCAACCTGGTCGGCGTCCTCCTGAGCGCCTTCAGCGCGTGGATGTCGTTCACCTACTTCATGAAGGTACGACTGCGCCGGCTGCACGGGGCGGCATCGCGTGGGACTGCCGGCGACCGCAGCGGCGGGCTTGCCGCATGTGGCCGTGGATGACTGTGCGTTTGCGCAGGCCAAGGAAATGGGCGAGGCGGCGCTGGACGGCTTCAAGATGATGAACGAGTTCTTCGGCCACCTGTCTGTGAATTTCTTCGGCGCGGCGGCGGCGATTGTGGGCCTGCAGGCTGAGGTCGGAACTATGTTTGCGTCGGCCATCAAGGCAGGAGCCATGCCCGCGCTGGTGAACGGCAACATTGCGGCTCTGGCACAGGTATGCACAACATATAAGAACGACTGGCTTTTGCGGAGCGGTAATATAAGACCACTGCAGGATGGGGCTTGCCCCAACTCGCATACTGCTCGAATGGGCCGACGCCCATACGGGTACTGGTAGGGCGGACCTTTCGTGGTCAGTGCCGGGTATTTTGATGGCAGTGTTTTAGACGATGATCCAACAACAGTGTTGGAAATTGCATCACTGGCCTTCAATTAGTCTTGCAGAATACGTCGGCAATTTGCTTGCTGACCATAATGGAGCGTCGCCTGCCCACGGCTTTCCGTAAGCGGATCGCTGCCTGAAGTGCCGTCATAGAGACGCTGCAAGGGTTTCACTGGTGCCAGTCCCTGTCCCAGGGGCGGGAAAAATAACAAATTAAGACCACTGCAAATACCAACCTGCCCTGCCCACCAGAGGTCAAGTGTAGACAAAAATAAAGCGGCGCTTAAGCGAATTTTCTTATTTATGGGTTGCTTCTAGGTTGTTCTTATAGGTTGTTGATGGAGAGGCTTGTATTGAGGGTTCTTATTGGCGCATTGGCATCCGTAGTTTGCATACAAAGGGGAGAAAAGGGAGACAGCTATATTGCAGATGGATATTAGAGCTTCGGGTTTGACACACAAGATAGTTTACGGGTGTCACCGAACCTTGTCTCATAGGGTGAATGGTCGATGAACGACCAACAGAGTGGGGATCACAGTGACCTTTCACTCATGGCAGGGGGCTTCCATGCAATGGCGTGCCATTTTGCAGACGTTCCTTTGCCTTGTTTCGATGGAGCCAAGCCTTGCACGTCCGATCGCTGTGTCCGCAGGCCGCGGCCAACACCCTGCTGGCCCACCTGGTGTCCATCATCTTCCTTACGTACCTCATCCGCAAGATTGCCCTGGCGTACAAGAAGCTGATCGAGTGGAGCGAGGGACTCGTCGACTCCGTGGCGAAGCTGAACTGAGTGGCTCCGAGGGTGCGTGCCAGGCATGGTGCGTGGGGCTGGCGCGCATCAGTACATTTGGGAACTGTTGGGGTGTAACGCTGCGGCGGACGACTACCCAGCAAACGCAGGAGCCAGAGGCTAGCCTGGGCTGCCAGGTCGCGAGCAAAAGCTATGAGAAGACCTACATTGAAATTGAAGTTGAAATGTATTCCGACTTTATTCCTGCCCGTCTTCCAACTGCACAGGCCAGCTGTCTTACGGCCTGACCGACATGAACCCGCATAGAAGACCTATACCAGATGTGTAATACGCAAGACAATATCTTCGCTTGGAGTTACGGTCCCCTCGCCTGCCAAATGCTCACACATAAATGCGACCCACGAGGTGCCTACCTCTCGGCACATGCGCCATTTCACCCACGCCATTTGAAAATATACCGTGCTGGTGCCACAGCCCATCCCGTGCCGAAAGAGGCAACTTCCGGGCAGTGAAATGCTCGATAGTTGCCACTGCCTGCGGGCTGACGTATATAATGCAAGAAGAGCAAGGGCACTAGCTACAAGTATGGAGATAGCTATGCTTTGCAGTTCACTTTCCTATGCAGAGCGTCATTGAAGATGGGCATGGCGTGTCATCAATGCTCACTACATATGATAGTTGTGTATTGCCCTTACAGCAAGAGAGAATGCGACGTGGAATGGTAAGGCGAGGGAACGCCATTCATTATCAGTGCCGACATGCATTTGATTGGCCACACAGTCAGTATGCAGCAACGGACGGCCGAGTTAGGGAGAGGAGGGGAGACAACGCAAGGGAAAAGCAACACAGCAGTATGAAGAACCGGATTCTTAAGTTGACGATGATAACTCGTCGGCGGGTTGTAGATGAGGGAAGCGCAGCAGCTGATCCGTCGTCCGCATATTCGCAAAAGACCAAGTCAAAAATGCGAATGAAACCACTTAGGCGCACCGATTGAACTGTATTCTTTCGCGGCGCGTGATGCCTCTTGCCTGCAGATGTTCCAAAGAAACCATCATGCCTCTATTCCGGGAACAGGTCCGTGCCTTCAGAAAACGATGCGATGACCACGCATCGTCGTCGTCATCAACTCAATAAATAATGAAGCACCTATTGTCAGGCAGACTGCTCCGAAACCGAACGGCGTCGCTAAACAACGCGCATAGCACAAGAAGATGCTGAATAAACCACAACAGCGCGAACGATGTCTGCCGGCATCTCGCCGTCCTGTGCTCCGGCGAGTTTCTTCCATTTAGGGCTGAAATTCCCGCACGAGCACTGCGAGGGCTGATTGCCTGATTCCGATTTGCGGGCCGCTACGCGGATATCGGTGGGGGCGGGAGCCGCTATTTGGTTGTTCGTGAACATAAACTGCGCCGCGCTGTTTCTAAGTAGTATTATTACTGTACGAGTCCTGACTACGCGCCGGTAGAGCGGTGATCTCCTACTGGTGGCTGGCGGAGCGGTAGAGGCGGGGGCGGGGGGCGACAATCTGAGCGGCGCCATGGTGGTAGGCGGGTGCCACATATTTAGGCGGCGCAATGCGATATACCGTCAGTGAGTACGGACACAATGCGCACGGGCGGGGCTCCGAGCCGCTACCCACAGCGGCGGGCGCGGGGGGGAGCGGCTACCGTTACGGGCGCGGTTGGCGTCATCAGTTGAAATCGCGAGATATGCAAACACGGTCGCTATTTGGCCAGGATAGGATGCATTCCTGCATGCTATTCTCGTAGGGGCAGAAGCAGGTTTCCAAATCAGTGATTTGGTTAGGATAGGACGGCGGTAAGGATTAGTGCTTCGTCAAAATGAATTCCCGGCTCTGTCATTTCAGGGCAATATCGGCAGTAGGGTCCGTGTCCAGGGTTTACCTTGTAGTTTATGCATGAGCCCTTCGGAACTCGAATGAGGCACGCAGCGGTCTTAATATGACAGCCAGACTTTCGATGACTGCAGTTGGCGCCCGAGGCGGTGCAGTGCTGGGGCGGCTTTTGCCGATGATCATCCGGGGTGAACTTCAGTTTTTCATCTACGCGCCCGTGGAAAGTAAAAACTGCTATCTACTACAGAACAGAAAAATTAAAAAAACAAGCGCGCGAGAGATCGAGAAGGGAAACCTGCTCCGCCCCACGCGAGGGCCAGGGTCTGCGAATAAACCAGAGCGTGCGAGCGCGACGAGTTGGACGACGTTGCTCGCGCGCCCCCCGTGTAGCGCTAGTCCGACCGGCGGAACCGACTGCAGACCATCTTGCGACGACAGTGGTTTCGCTGGTAGACATCTGCTCATTGGTGGCCACGCCTCAATGGGTGGCGGGGTTTCGAGAGGGGGGTGACAATCTGGTTGGTGGCGGTC
This sequence comes from Tetraselmis striata, assembly GCA_006384855.1. NCBI lineage: Eukaryota > Viridiplantae > Chlorophyta > Chlorodendrophyceae > Chlorodendrales > Chlorodendraceae > Tetraselmis > Tetraselmis striata. Next base: position 234,088 of record VCJN01002510.1, read on the forward strand.
TGGATAGCACAATGACAAAACATCACCACCACCACCCCGATGCTCCTTGCCCCACCTTTCATCAGCACTGCTTCCCTGCCTACCACGCCTATACTAATACAGCGCTTAACTACTCCGCGAATGCACACTCCATACCATCTGTCTCGATCAACAACAGCGCCCGCCAGGTTCTCCAAGCTGAACAGCCTTGCCTGGGTCACATGCAGCTGAGCCGTCAGCAGTGAGCGGTGCGGAATTCCTCGGGGCGGAAATCGGTTTCAGAGGTGGTTGCGGGCGGTCGCAAAGCTGAGTGTGTACCGGGACATAGGGTAGATGCCTCGGGGCAGGTGAGGGGCGCATGAGCTTGGGCTATGTGGCTATCGCGTCGAGGGGGGGGGGGGTCCTACAGGGTATCTACTCCGCTTAGTTGTACATTTGAAGGCTCTCGCCCATGCCGGAGCCAGGCTCGCGCCCGTACGGCCCTGCATGCTGCTGCGGCTGCTGCTGGAGCGGCTGGGGTGGCTGCTGCTGCTGCTGTTGGTGCTGCTGGTGCTGCTGGTGCTGGCGCTGTTGGTGCTGATGCTGTTGGTGCTGGTGCTGCTGCGGTGCCGGCATCGCAGCAAAGTTCGCGCCGGGAAGGCTCTGCGTCATCTGCGCCTGGTGCAGCCCCATCAGCTGCTGCTGGCCGGCGCCCATCATCATCGCCGAGTTGCCGCCAGGCCCAGGAGCCGCCTGCCCCGGCTGCTGCTGCCCGGTGCCGCCTCCTGCCGCGCCGGGCGCCTTCTTCATGCGCAGCACCTGGTCGCGCAGCGAGTTGTTCATCTGGTCCTTGTACTGTGTCTCCTGCAGCAGCGCCGTGATGCGCGCCCGCAGGTCACGGTTGCGCGCCGAGTACTCCTGATGCTGCGTGCGCAGGTAGACCAGCTGCACGCCGCGCCGGGCAGCAACGTCAGCCGGTCAGTCGGTCAGTCAGTCAGTCAGGGAGAGCATCTGACGCTGGTGGCGGGCGGAGGTATACACACCGGTTCCCCAGGTACTTGCTAAGGAAAATCCCCCCGGGCTTCTAGCCAGGTGCAGCGTGGTCGCCGTCCCGAGATGCAACGTACCGTAATGGGTGAAAGTAAGGATTAGTATCCGGTTGATGCAGTCAAATATAACGTCATTTGGTCAATACTCAGCGTCCATGTGCCCGCCTGTCTCGTCAACCCAGGCAGTCCCAACGATGCCAAACACACCAGCCGGCACCGTAACGCGCATTCTGCGGTGGCAGCGCGCCAACATATGTAGGCGTATGGTGGCCTTACTGCGGGTCGTGTTTTGTGCCGGAAGTAGGGATGGGCCTGCCAGCGGGATAAGGGAGGAGCGCTAATCATCCTCTCGTAGCGCATGTCATGTAGCCAAAACAACGATGCCAACTACACATATCGGATTTGAGGCCAGGTGTACGCAAACCCTATGAATACCCTAGGCGAAACGGTTTGTAGTTGGTAATGGGGGTCCCAATCAATGTAGTCAACCGCGCAGCAGAAGACCGCAAACCAACATCAAGGAAATCCATGACATACGGGCATGCCATACATAAAAACACGCGCGGCGGTAAAAAGGAATATATACCGTACCAGCAGACGAAATATCCTTATGCAATCTCGAGTTTATGTAGTAATAAACAATGCAGTATGTTAAATATAACACTGATTGCCCCTGGGAGGGGGGGGGGACCTGTGGGTTGAGCTGGGAGATCTCGGTGTGCAGCCTGGTGACGCTCTTCTCCAGGTCGGACGTGTACTGCAGCTTGCGCTGCCGCGAGCGCTGCGCAGACTGGCGGTTGGCCATGATGCGCTTGGCGCGCTTGGGGTCGCCGTCGTCCTTGCCGTCGCCGTCCTCAGAGTAGTCGTCGCCGCCTGACGTCGCGGGGACCGCGGCCTTCTTTGCCTTGCCACTTCGGCCGGCCTTGGCGCCCTTGCCGCCGTCCTCGCTCCTTTCATCCTCGTTGTCCATGTCCAGCAGCGCGTGCATCATCTCTTTGTCACACTCCTCCGAGTCCAGGCCCAGCTCGTCTTGCTCGTCCAGGAAGTCGCCGCTCAGGCCGCTGCTGCCGTCCGCTTGTCCCGCCACAAACGCAAACGTGTCGCTCATGCACTTGCGGTGCGTTGGACGTGATGTCCCCTCCCCCAAGGTGCCACTCCCTGCAGCACCAGCGAGGCAGGGGTGAGGCAGTCAGCATCCTTTCCGAGGGGACAAGAGAAAGTGACAAATGAGAGAGGCAGGAAAGATGCCATCCCAATGTTCCGGATATCGATGCCCCAACGCGATCTAGAGTTCCAGCATTGCCGCGACACTCCTAGCATGACCCCTACCTCCCCAGCCTGGGCCCTTGTGACTGTGTAGTTGTATGGAAGGGAAATATGGAGGTGTACTAAAAACAATGTTCCAGAACCAGTATGCGGCACCATCGGCCCCTCCCCATGCACCATGTAGAGGCGAAGTCAATGTGGCAGCGTTCTTAGATCAATAGACAAGACACTGGCGAAGGGAGCCCTAATATGTCTAAATAGGCGTGCGCCTGCGTCGTTTCGGGGCCGACAGTGTGCTAGATGACGGCGAGCCAAGCATTTGGAAGGCTGGGTAGAGAGGAAGCAACGGGCTTAGTGCCAGTCAAGACGGCGGGAGTTTCGCGGTTTGGAGAGGAGGCGGTTCGGTCGAGCCAAGCCGAGGAGTCGCTGCTTCGGGCGACTCCGGAACACTAACCGCGTTACTCCCGATACACTTTGCTTACAGCTTGGACTGAAATGGGCGAGCGCAAGGACAAGAACTGGGATGCATCGAGGCGAAAGGGTGCGTTTATCAGAAAATTATGGGCGGGTTGAGTGGCTGAAGGGGGTTCAAGCGTGGCACTTCAGGGTGGTGCATGCCGTGCTGAGGCCGTCCAAACGCCGCGGTTGATGCATCCGATATGCACTCGGAATGATACAGAACTATATCCGCTGCGTGGAGGATAGATACCGAAAACATAACACGGCGGCAAGCGGAGGCGGTCCGTTGCATCGTCGGGCCGCACGGCGCAGCGTGCAGGATGGCTAGCAGCGGCGACTCCGTAGGGGGGGATGCAATTTCCCGGTTCGTGTATATTGGTGCGGCGCCAGAGTGGCCGGCGCAGATGGGCGGCAGAATGCAGGACAGCGCCGGCCAATATCAGCCACTGCTTTCGAGCCGAAGCACGGCAGCGCGCGCCAGCTGGCGCGCTGGGAATTCCGGGACACTACCCCCGGGCCGCGCGGCTGCACTCACCCCCGGCAGCTGCTGCCTCGTTGTTCCTTCTGTCCATGTGAAGACCAGAATCCACCGTTTGGATATGCCGGCCGCGGTGGTGGCCGCTGCTGGTAGTGGTGGTGTGACGCTGTGGGGAGGCAGCGGCGGGCGATGGGCAGAGGGGTTAGTGTGGGGTCGGGCCGAGCTCTAGGGGCCGAGCTAGGGGAACGCTACTGATGCTGCCGTGTGGAACCGGAGGTTGGGGGCGCGCCTCGTAAGGATTATATCCTCTTTCGCGATCTAATCGATCCTACTTCTTGTATATTTGCATGAGCAAAAGAGCTGCAAAGGACAATCAGGAAACCACCCAAATAGGCCATAGGAAACGTCCACCTGCTTGTTATTACAGCAGTCGATCACAGTCCCCCGGCCGGCCCCATGGGAAGAATAGGCGCCTAATTTTATTACTCTGATATGCGTAAAAATAGCTCCTTTTTTTAGCGCGGATCGGTCACAGCCCGTACCAGTTTGGATCACAATGGAAAACCATCTGGAAATAGTACGAATATACAACGGAAAACCTGTCTGGCTGGAACGTGTCGCGCGGCGCGCGCCAATCCCAGGAGCGCGCACATGTTATTATTACCAGCATCATATATCCGCCGAGCATCATGTCGCTTTACCAGTAGCTAGTCGCTACCCCGAGTACCGCATGTAAGGAGTGACCCCTTCTGCGAGTGCCTGTGCCCGATAAGCAGGGGCGGCGCGACGATGCTGCATCACCACCATCAGTAGCAGCATAAGCAGCGCGGCGCAGCACATGAGTTTATCCGTCGTATGATGCCACTTCGTTCGGGTAGTATGACTTTCACACTAGCAGTACACCACCACAAGCGGAATTACATCCTCGACGGCAGCGCGGCAACCTTTGGGGCTGACGGTTTCATGTGCGTCATACTGACGACGACTACACATACCTACTGAACCGTTTCGGTGGACGACCACTGCGGGTACCGCAGGGCACGCACGTCGCCGCACAGCAGCGCGCCTGCGGCCCTACTGCGCCTGCTAAATACTGCGACGCGCATCGTGTTCACTGCTGGTCTGTAGTCTTTCAAGGCGGCATCGAACTAGCAAGTAGTTACGCGCCTCGGCGACCTACTGGCGGCTAGAGTGGCTGTGCCTCCGTTGGTGGCATGAGTAGCCACGTGGCCATATGCAAACCCCGAAAGGCTAGCGTCGTGTGCCCGCTGTTGTGGCCTGGCCGTGCCTCGGGTGAGAATTGAGGGCTGATCTGCACGCTGTGAGCTCTATCTACCCGTTTTCGCTCCAACTTTGCGCGTGCATGCCCGGACATTGTCATGTTCATTCTCGCTCGCCCGGCTCACGCTAAGCAGCGGACGCCATGAGTGGATGCACCCCTAGGCGTACATGCGTAGAGTGCCGCAGAACGCCAACCCCCCTTCCGCAACCTGCCATGCACAACTGTACCCACCATCCACACACACACATAGCCTACTCGCAAATACATCATCGCCTTAATCCAGCGAAGCGTCGATTTTTCGGCGGTGAGGTTTATTGCCGTACGGGTACCCGTATAGTGCAGCGGATCGGGCCTATAGGTGCATGACTGAAGCGCTTATCTACTGGCATGTACTACTAAGTACTATAATCCACCCACCCACCCACCCGCCCGCCCACGGTCCTTAATTACACAGCCGTCCGATTACGATCTCACGGTTGGGAGGTACCGGTACTGGTACTCGCTACTCGCTGCTGGTAATGGGAAAAAAAACTGGTAGCGACGACTGTACTTCAAAACGCTGGCAATGCGAACGCTCGCTGCTGGCGGCTGGTAATCCTTACTGGTACTCGCTGCTCGCTGCTGGTACTGGCGGTACTGGTGTGAATTACAAAAACGGCAGGTTTGATCTAAACTAGTTATGGGGTTTCCTCCCTTGACCTAACCGCTTTTTAGCTACAAGTGCTGCTCAGTGGTACGGGAACTAGGCATCTGTTGTTGCGCCCTTTTTGGGTGCAGCACGAGTAGACATAAAAGCAGCCAGACCAGCTGAGCCTGCCACCTTCCAGTTTTCGCTGCGTGCGTTCCACGCAGCGAAGTAAAAACTGTCTCGTAACCAGTTGCGAGCAAGGTCACCCCAGGTTGTTCAAGACCACACCCGGCTCGCCACCCGAGTGTGATATTCTCGTCCGTACGTCCGTGCGTTACCATGCCAGATGGAGAAGAACCCGTCGCCGAGCTGATGCTAGAGTCGCCGCAAGCAGATGTGCGGGCGCTGGCTACAGCTGTAGCTCAATTGACGGCTCGTGAGCGTGTTGTTGATGGAGAAGGAGCACATGGCTCCGGCTTCGGGCAGCGCATCGCGGGACAGCCGACAGGCAGCGGGGGAGCCGCAGAGCGCCCCGACTTGCTAGAGCTAGCCCAGAGCGGCCGTGTCGGAGCAAAATCCGTGAGTGCCGAGGATGACTACCTCGCGGTGCCAGAACTACTGAAGAGAGCAGAGTCTGGTTACGAGGCCGTTCGACCGGTCAGCCGAGTGCCTGGACTCTTTCCCCTGAGCACCGACCTAACGAACGAGTGCCTCAAGCAGGATGACCGGCGTCTGCCGGCCCAGGAGGAGTATTTGTGGATGTCGTGTTTCGGAGCCCACATGGCCGCGCTTTTCGTGGCTCTCGACGAGCTGCTGCCTTACGTCCCTGCCACCAACCAGGACTTCACCCCCTACCTCGCGAGAGCTCGGAATCACGCCGAGGCCATCGACAAGGCGTTTCGGTTTCGTTTGGCCTTCCTGCGGAGGCTAAATGAGATCAAGCGTGTGCACGGTGACCAAGGTGTTATGGACGTGCTGTGAGCCCAGCATTTTCAGCCTGCTTCGGAGCATCTGGGTTCCGCGATGTATGTGGACCTCATGAGAGACTACGAGCGCCGTGTCTTCGAGGCGACCGTTGCCAGCAGCGCGAAGGCGACCGCTACTGCTCGAGTGGCGGCCGCGGCTGCAGGTCGCGGACGTGGGCGAGGACGAGGCGGTGGACGCGGGCGTGGCCGCGAAGGTGAGCACGAGTGACGGTGTGGGGCGCCTTTCGTCGGAGTTGCTGGAGCTTTGCGAGGCCACCTTTCGGTGACCGCCGCAAGACGCACCCTTGCAGCTCAACGGCGAGATGAGCGCCCTGTGTCAGGACCTGACCCCCCCACCTTACGGGCTTCCTTTAGACCTTCCTCGGTACGGCGCTTCTTACAGCTACAGCCGAGTGCGGCTCAACCATCCGCACACCTGCACATGGCGGCTCAACCAGCCGCTTTCTTTACCCCATATTTGCGTCCGTCGGTTGTTACACTACGTGTTACAGCTGGTTCGCAACGACCAAGTTTCGCGCGTGTACGTTACGCGCGTGACAGGCGCTACGAGCGCGAAGGGCGCGCGGGGCGGCCCTCTTACCTGAACCTAGCCCCGCAAACCCGTACCGATGCTACTGCAAACCCGTCCAGCAGCTACCGGCCAACCGCCGGGAACCTAACCGCTGCTGCCGAGTACTTTGCGAACATTAGTCGTACCGGTGGAACTCTGTCAGTAAAACGACGCACTTACGTGATTGACGAGCCCGAAGCTGTCGCTCCCTGGGCTGCTTCATTGCGATCCCGGCTGCAGGATGCGTTCGGCTCCGACGAGCTGGGCCAACGGACGCTCGACCTACTCTCCAGCTCCCTTAGCGCTCAGACACTCAAGAGCTACGCCGGTCGGCTGTCTCAGTTCGCGGAGTTCTGCCACGACTCCGAGAACATTAGCCCGCTGGAGGCGACAACCGCCACTGTCGTTCGGTATGTTGCCTGGATCGGCGAGCGGGGGCACATCGCAGCTAAGTCGCTGCAACCTTACATGTCTGCGATCAAAACGTTCTTCGAGCTGCACAACCTCGACCCAATCGCTTATTAGGACAGCCTACACCTAACTTCAGCAAGGCGTGGGCTGATACTGCGCCAGCGCCGACTGGACGCTGCCCCTCTACGTGTCCCTCTGCCTGCGGATGTAGCTTACCGCTTCGTCACAAAAGCCGAGCTGATTGTGTCTGCTCCCTACCCAGAGTACCAAGCCGAGCCCTCCTGGCCTCGGTTGTCAACTTCATGTTCTTTGCCAGGGGCCTTACTGGCGTGTCCTGTCGAGTGCGAGACGTGCATGTCGACGACTACAACATCAACCTGCAAGTGTACCGAGAAAAGGGTCGCGCTGGTCAACGGGGACCCGACGACCTACGCGTACTTCTCCTCCCAGTGTCAGAACACCCCCGAGTGTCACGTCTCCTGCACCACTTCCTCGACTACGTCCAGTCAGTCCCCCTTGTTACTGTTGGCTTGGCTGTGTCAAACTTCTGGGCTGTCAGTTCCAATGAGCAGTCAAAACCTTGGACTGCGGCCACAATGTCAGACTAGTTGTCCACAGCCGTCCGTCTAGTCAACGCTGCCCCCCCTGCTGGCACCTCCTGGACCTCGCACAGTCTTCGCAAAGGCGCAGCCTCTGCAGCGAACGCCATCGGAGTGCCATTGTCCCACATTCGCTACCAGGGCGGTTGGGCCACTAACTCTGACGTCGTTCTGGACTACATCGACCCCAACGTTCTTCCGTCACCTGGCGCATGGTTCTTCTTTGGACATATCGCCCCCCTACGCCACTTCCAAGTCCAACAGGACTCCGCAGCGGTGGCCTTCCCAGTGCCTCCTTCATGACTTGGCGCTACCTCTTCTCCGTCAATCCACCGCTCTCTCCGTTCGCTCAAGACTGGCAAAACCAGACTCAACTTTGAAATGATCTAAACTAGTTTATGGGGTTTCCTCCCTTGACCTAACCGCTTTTTAGCTACAAGTGCTGCTCAGTGGTACGGGAACTAGGCATCTGTTGTTGCGCCCTTTTTGGGTGCAGCACGAGTAGACATAAAAGCAGCCAGAACAGCTGAGCCTGCCATCTTCCAGGTTTCGCTGCGTTCCACGCAGCGCCCCCCCTGACTCCGTTTTCCCTCCACGCTTTCGCTAAACCATCCTGCCAATTTCGGCTCTTTATCGTGTAAAAAAGCCTGCGCGACCTTTTTGGCAAAATTAGACTCAAATTTGAAACCCCAGAACTGCTGGTACTGGTGTGAATTACAAAAATGGCAGTTCCCCAGAATTAGAAAATCAACTGGTACTGCTGGTACTGGTGTGAATTACAAAAAGGACAGTTCCCCAGTACTGCTGGTACTGGTACTGGTACTCGCTAGTCGCTGCTGGTAATGGAAAAAAAAACTCTGGTACTTCAAAGCGCTGGCAATGCAAACGCTCGCTGCTGGTACTTCAAAGCGCTGGCAATGCAATTCATATTTACTTGAGGAAGAATGCGACTAATTTGGATCAGACACGACTTGGACCGAAAATCCACTTAACCTGCTTTTTCTTTGGCCACGCAGATCTAGGACGTCATGGGGCACTACGTACGCGCGGAAAGTATAGCTCTTTTGGCTGTTTGTAGAGCCCGGACCCGGATGATATGGTGCCCGGGAAGGGTCGGAGCCGGGGCAGCGAATGTAGGTCGGTCAATGCGATTTTTAAAATATGAAGCCGACAACGCTTCTCAAAGTCAACAGCCGAGCCACAATTGTCTCGCCGACTGGGCATAGAACCCAGTCCAAGCTCGCAGGCAGCCCACGGGGGGCCAAGTCGTTGCTCTGAGGTGCCGGTCGGTGGCGGAGCTCGAGTGCTATCGCTGGTCGTCGGCACCGTACGCAGATCGGTTGATCCCGTCGCCCACAGTCGTTTTTAAATCTCCGGACCAGCCGCAGCAGCAGGGGGGCATTTGGTAGCAGGATGCCAAGGCAATGCTGCCGCCTATCCAAACTGGTGACTGCACCTGGATGGGGGGGGGGGGGGGGGGGGGGAGGGTGCGCGCTCGGGATGCTGAGAGCAGCTAAAGGGAACCCGGGGGCGGGGCAAGAGGGAGCAGAGCCAATGATTGTGGAAGAGCGGAGACCCGCTTGCATGCCATCGTATTATATCTTGCACAATATCTCTTGATGCACTCATATCTCACATCACTAGCTTAGCTATAGTGATCCCCCCCTCCCCGCACCGCGTACGCACAAGCCTGGGTATACGCATCAACTGCCCGCCGGGATGAGAAACTGGTATTGGTAGTGTGTCTGTGGGGGGAGGGGGTGAAAGAGCTGCCAATTGCTGCCAAGCAGGTGCGTTACATTGGGGCAGGCGCTGGGGAGACAATTAGAGCATTGTCTAGTGCCTATGCGGCTGCGCCGCCTCCGCCGCATGCAGACTCTCCGGGCTCACTAGCACCACCACCTCAGTCATGCGGCCCTGCATCCCGCAGCCCGCCGCCGCCAGCCACATCAGAGGTATCCAGAAGCCGGTGCTGGGGTTGTTGCGGCGTGACCGCATAGTTTTCAGCGGCTGCCCTCCACAGCTTGTAATGCACCGCTTTCCGCCGATTCCGCTGTATGCGTTGTCTCGGCTCCTCACCGCTGTCGCTGTTGTCCCCGCCCTCCGCTGGCTCGCTGCCTGACTCATCCCCCGCATCACAGTCCTCCTCGTCAGCACCGTGCTTGCGCTTTTTGACTCCGGCAGCAGCAGCCAATGAGCCCCAGGTGGACAAGAGGGGGGCAGTGGCAGCAGCCAACTCTGCAGCCAAGGCAGCAAGCGCTACTGAGCAGTGGACTGCAAAGTGCGCGCAAGCTACCTCTGCTGTGAGCCTTGACCTCGAGCAGTCGCTCGCCAAGACTGATGAGCAGGTTCAGGTGCAGTCCGAACTCTCCGCGCTCGCAGCTCATGCCCAGAGGGCCGCGCCAACTGAGGGACAGGGCGGGGAGGTGGAGGACGATGAAGTGGAGATCTTCGACGAGGAAGATGAGGATGACGACGAGGCAGAATGCGTGTCCGACGACCCCTCTGTCGCCACCGAGCAGGCCAAGGACGCACTGGCAGCCTGCAGGCGGCACGCAGACGCAGCGAGGCTCAGCGCCGAGGCAGCACATGCGTCGGCAGCCACTGCCAACGAGCGTGCAGTTCAACGGGCCGAGTCCGCACCTGCATCGTCCCAGGCGCCACCAGTGACCCCGGCTGCTGACCCCCTTCACATGGCACTAGATCCCCGCGCCCTCACGTGGTTAGCGGCTTACGCTGGCCATATTCAGGGTCTTGGGGGTGCGCCGTAGCCAGCAGCGGGTGTGTGACGCCGCTTGGGCGGCGTAAGGGCAGAGGGTGGGTGAGCGTGTTGGCACATCGGGCGCCGCGCGCGGCTGATCCAAATTATGAAGGAAAAAAACGATTTCGGCTTTTCTGACCACCCAAGCTGCCACCAGCTGCCATGCTGCCTACAGTTGGAATCAGCGCAAATCCACCCAGGGCAGCCTAGCCCTACAGCTAAACTTGGCCCCTGAAGTGATCCGAACAGAAACGGATAAAACTTGTGCCCAAACGAGCCAGAATGCCAGGCAGGTTTTCGGCCCAAACTGCGTCATTGCTCCTTACATGAGCTAGCAGCAGAAGGCGATATCGGAAATCACAAAAAAAGCAATCAGAAAGGTCCTATACAGCGACTGCGGGGTGGAAGCAGTAACATGAGAAGACGCGGAGTGGGCACGAGCACACGCATCAGACTTGGCCATCTGCACACCGGCAGAGAGAATGCCGCCCAGGGTACCATGCACGCAAGCCGAGACCCGCTGCAACAGCCCCCGCCGTGTGCGCGACAGGTGACGGCGGAACTCAGCATGCTGGCTGGCGACAAAAGTTCCGAAGTGCCTGAACGGATTGACCACGAAGAAAGCAAGAGGTCGGGGCGGAAGGACCGCCAGGGAAGTTGCGCACAGCCAACAGCACCGCGAAGATGTAGACCACCGTCAAAGCGGACTGCTCGAGACGGCCGCGGTCCTCAACCACAAAAGGGTAGTACCGGTGAACACCCTGCACTGGGGTGGAAGACGCCCGGTCCGCTGCCAACTAGAACTCAGCATGCTCCGCCTCGGTCGCCGCGATTCCCGGGATGCACCAACGGGGTCGTTACTCCAAGTGGGGGTCGTGGAGGACACGCACGCGAAGTCGATCATGTAATCGCACGCCGCCCCCCCCCCCTCCCCCCCCACCCCGCCAGCGTCAGGTCCGACGGCCGCGAGCGGTCCGCTGGGCGCAGCCCACTCTTTTCAAGGGTCAAGTCGCCGGCTCCCGAACGGTCCCGGTCAAGCACCGCCCCCGCATCAATTGCCACATATGCCCACAGATTCTTCAAAGCGGTATGCATGCGGTGCTTGTAGTTCGCTACGGGGCATATGGGTAGATGATCCACGATGAAATCCGTAGCGCTCCGGTTCGAGCCATCCGTAGACCGAAGCCATAAGGAATCAATACCACACGTGGGGCCATGGCAAGTGACAAGCGCGGAACCTCCGCGCGGGCAAAGGCCAAGTACCCGTGCAGCGGCGGCCGAATAAGCAGCATGGGGAATGTTGCGGGCGGACTCGTGATCCGACTGGAAAAGCGATAGGGAGCCCGGCCCGCACGCGTTGTACAAGCGCATGGTATCAAGTCGCGAGGCCGTTGCACCAGTATGTTGGAAGCTGAGATCGAGGGCCACAAAGTCACGAAATCGAATCGCACGGCTGAGGTGGCGTTGGACAACCATCACTGTGAGATTCAGATGTGACATACGGGTGACGAAGCACTACCGTACCGGTACCACTATTATCCGTGAAAGCTGCTGCTGGTGGCGGCATGTCCATCCAGTTACGTGCGAGTACATCCGGCGTTATTGCCGGCGGGCGATAAATCCTTTTTGTCATCATTCTGGTAGCCGTACATGACGTGTGATGTGCTACATGGCACTGAAGTAAAGGTGCGAGGTTGTCCGTGTAGTACCGGGTGGTACCGGGTGGTACCGGGTAGTACGCGATACATTTATTAAGCCGGTACCGGGTATCAGTACGAACCCCCTGACGATGACGAGTGGTCCTGTGGATAACTACGACTATTAGTACATGGGAGCGCAAATCGCAGCCGTACGTACTTGGTAACACTGGGGAATTTGTAGTACTAGTACTGCTGATCGGGCCTGCCAGCCGTCCGATCAAAGGTCATCAGATGGGCGGTTTGGCTGCCATGTTTTGCCAAAGAGTGCTCACGTTACATAAATATTCGCGAGGGGGAGGGCGGGGGCAGGCAGCGGTTTGCCGAAGAATGATTGAATTACAATATTCGCGACAGCTGCCATCGGGGGATGTGGCCCGGGGGGGGGGGGGGGGGGGGGGGTGCGGGGGCGGGGGACCACGCCCGCCCCGCCCCCCCCGCCCCCCCTCGCCGCCAGCCGCTCCCGACTTGGGGGGGGGGGGGGGGGGGGGGTAAAGGGGGCGGGGGCTACTGCTTGTTCTTGTTCTTGCGTGCCCGGGGGACCCTCCGCTTCGACGATCTCGCTGCCTCCGCCTCCGCCTCCGCCTGCGCCTCCGACTCCGCCTCCGACTCCGCGACCGTCAGTTTCTTACCTCGGCGTTTCTTCACTGGCCTCTTCCGCTTCTTGTCATCCGTCAGTGTCTTCACCACCCCGGGAGGCTGTGCCGTCGACGACGCCGCCATGAGCTTCCTTACCTTGGCGTCGGGACGCCCCCTGTGCCCAGACACCCACAACAAGCCACAATCGTTTCGCCTTTAAGCGGCTGAGGATGCGGCCTCCTCGGCCACCACGAGTTGCGCCGCTGGCACTGTGGAAGCCTTGGCGTTGAGGTGGGCCTTACGGCGCTCCCGGACGAACCTGCGCGCGGCACAAGTTAGCCACGAGTGGGTGCGTGCTAATGCGGAGGATGGAGTGTGTTGTTGCGCGCCCACCTTGTCACGGGTTTCCTCATGTCTTTCTCGTCCTCCTCGATGCCGGCGGCGCGGACACGCGAGACAACAAGGCTCGCCGCCCACTTTTGCCCGGGGGGGCGAGGTCGGCCATGGCGCTGTGAGCGGTGAAGGGGGGGGGGGGGGGGCGGGGGGGGGGGGGGGGGGGCGGCCGAGGTGGAGAAACTAACACCCAGTCGACGACCGCCTTCCGCAGCAGTCAACGACACATCGGAGGCGAGGAGCAGCGCGCCACTACTATTTATATGCACGTATTGTCAAGAGCTAGTCGGTGCGGCATTGTGTCGGTGTAATTTCGCAATGTTTATTGTTGAAGTAGCACGGCGTAATGGATACAGCGAGTGAATCCGGGATAATGTGTGCGACGAATGTGCGCGCGCAGCGTTGTGCGGCGGTGTGCGGCGGTGTGCGGCGGTGTGCGGCGGTGTGCACCGATGTTAATATAGTGTGAATATTATATCGGCCGTAGACGATCAGGTCTGGCAGCACCGCCCGTGCTTGTAAATAAGCGACAATGGGTCTAGTCTCCCGCTAGTCTGTGCACCGCAAGTGCACTCCGCAAGCCTCACCTCCATCCGCGTCGGAACCGGTAGTAAGTGTTGTTGTGTGCGCACATCGTGACAACATTACACGGTGGCAATTGCAATTATTAGCGGTGGATAATGTGAAGGCGTTTTCGAAATCGACAGAGAATGAGGCGGTGCTGGCGGAGTGCATTGGCGGTGCACAGAATAGCGTGTTGCTGGGGTTTTGGCTGCATCGGACGCCGTATTCCCACCCATCCGGCACGGAATGTCCGGTTTTCACACATTTGTGTGTTAATAACGTGTGAATATTACGCGTCTTTTACGCCGGGTGGGTGGGCATCCGGCGTCCGATGCACCCCAATTATTTGCAGCACGCTACTCTACGCACCCCCAACGCACTCCGCAAGCCTCGCCTCCATCCGCGTCGGAACCGGTAGTAAGTGTTGTTGTGTGCGCACATCGTGACAACATTACACGGTGGCAATTGCAATTAGCGGTGGGTAATGTGAAGGCGTTTTCGAAATCGACAGAGAATGAGGCGGTGCTGGCGGAGTGCATTGGCGGTGCACAGAATAGCGTGTTGCTGGGGTTTTGGCTGCATCGGACGCCGTATTCCCACCCATCCGGCACGGAATGTCCGGTTTTCACACATTTGTGTGTTAATAACGTGTGAATATTACGCGTCTTTTACGCCGGGTGGGTGGGCATCCGGCGTCCGATGCACCCCAATTATTTGCAGCACGCTACTCTACGCACCCCCAACGCACTCCGCAAGCCTCGCCTCCATCCGCGTCGGAACCGGTAGTAAGTGTTGTTGTGTGCGCACATCGTGACAACATTACACGGTGGCAATTGCAATTAGCGGTGGGTAATGTGAAGGCGTTTTCGAAATCGACAGAGAATGAGGCGGTGCTGGCGGAGTGCATTGGCGGTGCACAGAATAGCGTGTTGCTGGGGTTTTGGCTGCATCGGACGCCGTATTCCCACCCATCCGGCACGGAATGTCCGGTTTTCACACATTTGCGTGTGAATATATATAGTGTGAATATTACGTACGCGTCTTTTACGCTGGGTGGATGGGCATCCGGCGTCCGATGCACCCCGAATCTCACCAACACGCTACTCTACGCACCCCCAACGCATTCCGCCAGCCCCCCCTCTTTCCGCGCAGGTCCTACGTTCCATTGTATGTATATACATACGTACATGTATTGCTCCGAAACCAGCCCAAACTTTATGAGTGCACAAGTGTAAATGGGGGGGGGGGGGGGGGGGGGGGATGTGGCGGCGGGGCATCCACTCACACATACCCCGGCGATGCATGACAGATATTACATGCCGTGGCGGGTCGGCGGGCCGACCCGGCGGGCCGACCCGGCGGGGGGGGAGGGGGGGGCGGGGGGGGGGGGGGGGGGGGGGGGGGGCGTCTATTCAACTACACGTGCGACAGTGTCGTTTCGTGGAGCAGTATATGTGCCCGGCCTCATTAATACCGCCCCCTACCTGCGCTGCATGGTCTACCCCTAAGAATTACTTAGCACAAACCGCCATTACTTAATAGGAACCTAGCACAGCCAGGCTTATATGCCCGCTTTCCCGATCAACTTCTACGCACTTTCCGTCCCTCAACCGCCGGACATGGGGGTTAAGCCGCCAGCCTCGGCAGTTGCTTAGCCAGACTTGGCATCCCGTACCGTGTCCATGGCTTCGCAGCTCTGCCGCTGGCACACGCCGAGTCCGGCGCTTGCTGCCGCGGGGTTGCGCACGCATGCACGCACGGTAATACGCCGCCGACGCCGCCACGCTTACTTCCACCACCTTCGCCAGCCGCAGCTTCGCACGCCTTTCCGCCGACATACGAAACGCACGAATCCCCCCCCGTCCCCGCGTCATGTATATTATATTCGAGGCGACTATGCGGGGCGCAGCACACACGCCGCAGCGTGGGTCGGCGGAGCGACAGGCGGCGGGAGCCCTAATGGCCGGGCAGTATCGACACCCACACAGGCACCGCCGCTCACCTCCGACGCGGATGAACCGCCTCCCAAAGGAAACATGCCGGTTGGTGGTAAGCCCAGCAGGCGTGCGTGGGGTGCCGGCGCCGGTACTGGTGCGACGGAGCTGTCGCGTCAGGAACCGCACCGCATGTGGAGCAACACATGGCGGTGCCGGCCCCACCTATGTCTAGGGCCACCTCCTCACAACACCCCGCCACGACGGCGTCGGCCACCGCCGACGGCGCCGTTGCGGGGGGGGACGCCCTGCCAGGCGACGATGATGCGCCTGGTGCGCCGGGTCAGGAGGCGGAGGAGGCCGTGGTCGAGGCGACTGATCGGGCTGAGGGGGTTGTCGAGGCGAGCGAGGCTGCGCTCGCGCCACCCGCCCCGCAGCCACCTGCGGGACATGCCGACTTGCTCGTCGCCATGTTGACCGGAGCACTACGAGCAGTGGCGGGAGGCGGCCACATGCACTATCATGTGCGTGTCCTGGCCGGACGCCCGTCATGCGTGGACTGCGGCCAACGGACGGACTGGGAGTGTTGCTGCGACGGCACCCCGGCTTTGTGCGGCCCCAAGTACCCATGCATGGCGACCCATCAGCGGGCAGTCCCCTGCCCGACCACGGCCACGAAGAGGGCGGAGTTCCGCCATGTCAGGGACGCGTTCCACGACGCGACTCGCGCCGCCGTGTGTGAGGCTTCCGAGAAGGCACGCGCGGCTGGTAGGGTGCGCAGGGTGAGGCGGCGGACGGCCCAGGAGCTGAAGGAGAGCGAGACATGCCGTCAGTGAGGTCGGGCGCAATGTCATTGGGTGGGGCACACGGACGTGTAAGACTTGCACTTTGCGCGTACTGCTGGGTTACATCCAGGCTGCGTCACACTATGCAACCGGAAAGGCTGCGTTGCTACTGCAAACAATGCGACGCCTCACTCTGTAGCAACCGCTGCCGCGCCTATCCCACAGCCGCTGCCCCCCCCCCCCCCCCCCCCCCGCGCGGGATCCCCGCCATCAGCAGCTTGCACTTGCACTTTGCGCGTACTGCTGGGTTACATCCAGGCGGCGTCACACCGGAAAGGCTGCGTTGCTACTGCAAACGATGCTACGCCTCACTCGGTAGCAACCGCTGCCCCGCCCATCCCACTCGGGATGCTGAGAGCAGCTAAAGGGCACCGGGGGCGGGGCAAGAGGGAGCAGGGCCAATGATTGTGGAAGAGCGGGGACCCGCTTGCATGCCATCGTATTATATCTTGCACAATATCTGTTGCTGCACTCATATCTCACATCACTAGCTTAGCTATAGTGATTCCCCCCCCCCCCCCCCCCCGCACCGCGTACGCACAAGCCTGGGTATACGCATCAACTGCCCGCCGGGATGAGAAACTGGTATTGGTAGTGTGTCTGTGGGGTGGAGGGGGGGGGGGCAAAAGAACTGCCAATTGCTGCCAAGCTGGTGCGTTACATTGGGGCAGGCGCTGGGCAGACAATTGGGGCTCGCTTCAGAGCATTGTCTAGTGCCTATGCGGCTGCGCCGCCTCCGCCGCATGCAGACTCTGCGGGCTCACCAGCACCGCCACCTCAGTCATGCGGCCCTGCATCCCGCAGCCCGCCGCCGTCAGCCAGATCAGAGGTATCCAGAAGCCAGTGCTGGGGTTGTTGCGGCATGACCGCATAGTTTTCAGCGGCTGCCGTCCACAGCTTGTAATGCATCCCTTTCCGCCGATTCCGCTGTATGCGCTGTCTTGGCGCCGCGCTGCCCCGGCCGCCGCTGTCTTGGCGCCGCGCTGCCCCGGCCGCCGCGCCTTGGCGCCGCGCTGCCCCGGCCGCCGCGCCTTGGCGCCGCGCTGCCCCGGCCGCCTCGCCTTGGCGCCGCGCTGCCCCGGCCGCCGCGCCTTGGCGCCGCGCTGCCCCGGCCGCCGCGCCTTGGCGCCGCGCTGCCCCGGCCGCCGCTGTCTTGGCGCCGCGCTGCCCCGGCCGCCGCTGTCTTGGCGCCGCGCTGCCCCGGCCGCCGCGCCTTGGCGCCGCGCTGCCCCGGCCGCCGCGCCTTGGCGCCGCGCTGCCCCGGCCGCCGCGCCTTGGCGCCGCGCTGCCCCGGCCGCCGCGCCTTGGCGCCGCGCTGCCCCGGCCGCCGCGCCTTGGCGCCGCGCTGCCCCGGCCGCCGCGCCTTGGCGCCGCGCTGCCCCGGCCGCCGCTGTCTTGGCGCCGCGCTGCCCCGGCCGCCGCGCCTTGGCGCCGCGCTGCCCCGGCCGCCGCGCCTTGGCGCCGCGCTGCCCCGGCCGCCGCTGTCTTGGCGCCGCGCTGCCCCGGCCGCCGCGCCTTGGCGCCGCGCTGCCCCGGCCGCCGCGCCTTGGCGCCGCGCTGCCCCGGCCGCCGCGCCTTGGCGCCGCGCGGGGTATCAAGTCCTCCCCTCCCTAGTGAGCGCGTCCACCTGCGCCTTGCGCTCGGGGCCGTCCTCCTCCGTCACCACATTCTGCAACCCCCACCGCGTGACGAACCACGCAGCTCCTTGCATGCGCTTGTACATGTGCCCAAGCACCGCCTAGGGACGCGAAGCTCCTTCTTGGTCATGATCGCCTTCACCCGGGCCTCCTCGAGCAGCGGACCGGCTAAGAATGGAAAACGTTTCCATGTGGTGCAAGCAGTCCTCCATGACCCAGCCGGACTGCACCGTCACCTTGCCTGACCCTGCAGTCATGGAGGGGAATGCCGTCACGCCCACGCCCACGCCCACGCCCACGCCCGGGGGGGGGGGGGGGGGGGGGTTACCTTTCGATTCTTGGAGTTCTTGGGGTTACCTTTCGATTCTGCTTCATAGCTCGGAATCCAATGTGGCCCTGCACGGTGACAAATTTCCTCCAGAAGTCCCTTCCCAAGCCAAAAAAAAACAGGTGGAACGGCGCGAGGGGGAAGAGGTTGATCATGCTGACATAGCCCAGGACCACATGCACATGGCACACGCCATGGCAGCCAGTGTTCTGCTTGGCCTCCGCCAGCCGGGTTGTGTTGAACGCACGCCGGGCAAGGTGCGTGATTCACTGGACAAGTCATCGCCTTGATGGACGGTTACCAAGCGAGCCTCCCCGTCCGCATCCACAGGGGGGTGCTCCTGGGCAGCCGCCATAGCCTCCACAACCTGCCACGCCGACCGGGCGGGTGCGTGTGATTCCATACAACCGCAGTTGAGTGGTGCCACCAGCACGCAGGCCGGGCCCACTCACCTCTGAACGCAGAAGGTCCACAATGTCACCGTCCTCGAAAACAGCGCGCCACTGGGTCGCCCCGCCGTAGTCCTCCAACACCCACTCGGTAACGACGCCGGTTATCACGCCGTAGTGCCATACTCCCCGGAACTTCTTGGCGATGACCTTCATGTAGAAGTCGCCGGGATCGCCTTTCCGTATCACGCCCTCATCGCGGGTTCGACGCCCGCCGGCGGCCACGCAGGCGCGTCGATGTCCATACCGTCTTCGCCAACGGGTCCTCCCCCACGCCCATCACATCGTCCACCTTCGAGCCGCCGTCGTCCGAGACCGGCGCCGGCGGGCCGTTTCCGACGGCTGCAGCTACTCCTGCTGCCGCGCTTGTTGCTGCTGTTGCTGCTGCTGCTGCTGCCGCCCCTGCTGCTGCTGCTTGTGATAAGGCGGCCTTGCGGCGCAACTTAGCCGCACGCTTCAACGAGTGGCTACAGTTCGGGTATTTCCGGAAGTGCCGCTCTCGCGCCTTCCTTTCACTACTACCCGTCACGATGCCGTGGCAGTGCTTGCATGTGTACACGCCATCCTTCGACACACTCGCTATCCATCCCTTTGCCCGCATGCCTGCTGCCGCGCGCGGGGGGCGGGGGGGGGGTTGAGAGTTGGGGTGGATGTAACCCACCACCGGCAGGCAACACAGATGCGAGTGCGCGGCTGTCCGCGCTTGATTCAACGGTGAGCGGCGGTGACCGTGAGGCGACCCCGTACTTCATGCGCGTGCTGGGGCGTTACACAATCATCAGCAGTTAGGGCGGCTGCATTAAAACGCGCACCTACGAACACCACCTACCGCCTACCACCTACCGTACCACCTACATCCGCCCACACCTCCGCCCGTCGTGCCGCACATCGCGGCACACCGCGGCGATGTGCAGCGATGTGCAGCGAGTACTTGCAGCCGCCTGTACTTAGCCCGGGTACTCCGCGTCGGCGGGCGACACGCGAGCCCGCGTGCGCATATCAATTTGATGAAATTATGGAAACGAGAAATTCATATAGTACTTTACAGGTCGCGCGCGATAGTCGTCGCTACTGGGTATGAAATCCACGTCCCTCGTCCGTCCCGTATCGTCCCCGTATGTCGTCGTTCGTCACCAGTAGGGCACATTTACGTCACATCTGAATCTCACAGTGCATGGTCGTGGGTTGATCATCGGAGGTCGCACCCGAACCCGTACCCGAGGGCGGAGCAGTAGAACCTGGCAGCGATTATGGGAGGGAAACAATCGCTGCTGACGGAGGGTGTGCCACTAATTCGCCCGGCGACGGTATCTTCAGAGCTACAAAAGCGCATGTAGTAACGGTATTGGCAGTACTTGTACCACTGATAGGAAGCAATTGCTGCGCAGCAGAGGCGGCCTCACCAGTACCACCTCCAAGAGGAGTGGCCGTAAAATGAGATGTGGTGACGCGCAGTCCTCCGGTAGTGCCCGTACCCGTACGGGTCGTAGTACCAGCTGCTGGATCCGATGCAGCGGTGGTCGTAGCATTACTGACCGTAAGTAACTCGAAGATCTCGTGGGCGTGCCCATACGCCGCGCGTGCGCGCCGCACATCTTCTTGCGGTAACGTGGTTAGGGCCCGTACAGTCTCGTACACGCGGCGCGTCTCACGCGCCCATGGCAAAGCACTCGTAGCCACAGACGACACCTCGGCGCGGACCGCCTCGTATAAGGGGCCAAGGGCGGGCCCGTACTCCCGTACCAGTTTTGGCAGGACAACCGATTGCGCGGAATAAAACGCCGCAGGGGCCTCGGACTGCAGCAAGGCCAGATTCAGACCGCCAAAATCCGCGGGCATACTCATCTGAACGATTGCAGCCTCCATGCGCGGTGTAGATTGGTCGCAAGCGTCCAGGCCAAGCAGCGAAAACGCAGCCGAAATGTTGGCGGCGTCCCCGGCCGCCAAGAAGGGGTCCAGCTCCGGCGGCGGCATCATGCGGCTGAAGAAGCCAGTCTGCCGCACCGCGCATACGACCAGCAACCGCATGGCCCCATGGTGGCAGCCGTATCCCGACGTGCCAAAGAAGGCGATGCGCTCCAACAGTGTGGCGTGGGCCTCCCGGCGCCGCCCCAACGCGCCGGTCATCCACTCGGGGTAATGGCTAATAGGAGCGCCCAGGTACACGGCGCCATCCTGGACAGGATCATCGCCCGGGGTCCGAAATCCTCCCGGGGCCAGCTTCTCCCGTACTGTCCGCAACTCGGACTCGCTGTCGCCGGGGTGACGAACGTACCGCGTCTTACTGTCCTGTACCACCAGTCCGACTTTGGAAAGCTCCGTGCAGTACCCGTCGAAAACGCGCGGAACGTGGGCCGCGGCAGTGGCCGCGCCGCAATCATCCGCAAAGCTTTGGCAAAAAGTATCAGCGGCGGAACGAGCCACAAGCGCTTGCACCGGGCCCGCGAATGCAATTCATGGAACTGTAGGCCAGTGATATAGAACCCGTTCTTTTAAAATTTTCTGAAAAATCGACGCATCGCTTATTCAACTGTCAAGTTACTTCATATGTATTGAGTGATGATTATAAGCTTACAACATGCATCCTAATGCCACGCAGTGGGGGAAATGATGCCGACCCGCACCGTGGAGGGCGTTACGTAGGGCATTTTTCTGGCGGCATGACGGTGTAATCTGCTATGAGTGGCGGCAAAATAGGACCCATGCTGGAGTGGAGCGGTGATATTGCGCAGCCAAACAAGTGCGCGCCGCTAAATAATAATGCACTGCGGGAGCTTGGCACGCAATGGCTGGTCGCATAGGTTGCATCACTGATAGGGACGGTTTGTCCATTGGCAGATGTGCAGTGTAGCAATGCTCATGGCCGGGGGCGGCACCGGAGGATTCCGGCTGTGACGGCCAAGAGACGATGCCCTATAGCCAATCAATTACTCCCTCTCAATGATGCATTCAGACATTTGCTGGCAAGCGGGCAGTAGCGATGATAGGCACCAACATCATGCCCATATTTAGAGTCTACTGCGCAAGGACCTAGAATGTGGTGGAGGGCGAGCAAGGGAGGGTCTAGGGTATCTCACGCACAGCATGATGAGGAAATATTTACATTAAATTATGAACATCGCGTAGTGGGAGGACCTTACTAGGCTCCACTTTCAGCTTTGAAAGTCTTTTAGTCCATGACGCAAAACATCAAGTGCGTCTGCAACCTGAAGGCCCGACATGTTGCGCTCAGTGGCAGTCCTTTGGTCCACTAGGTCTAGTATGGGTTATCGGAGAGAATAAAACTGCGGACCTTTTTCTGACTTCCTGTATTGTTTCCATCATAACGTTTGAGATTTTTGTGCCAGGGCAATGGCTTATTCATGCTTTCTTTGGCGTCCCATTTCTCGTGCTCTGGCCCGGAACTCGTCGAGAACTTCCGGCAACGTGCCATGGTAGGACTTGTCCTGCATGCATGCAGCAGTGGCCCGAGGCCCTTATCTCAGCGTCGATATCTCATAACAGAGAGGACGTCGCAGTGTAAATAAATTGTGCGACACCTCAGCAATCACATGCATAGACATACATGAAAACACCGTAGTGACACTGTTGCTGGTTGTTAAAATTCATATGATTCGCGCTTTTCAGAGAAGGAGCAACGGCTTGCTCAGTGTATACTTCTCTCCATTCACCAACCATCTTGTAGAACTGAATTTGCCAAAGGCGAGCAACGGCACCGAAAGACTGATCCGGATTTTTGTGGAAACAAGATATGATGTGAATAAACTCAGTAACGTAAGTGCGCTGACTCCATGATACATTATGCAGCAGTCAAAATCAAAGTGATACGTACTAGTGACTACTCGGGATGATTGTACTGAATGATTATGCTCATGCCCTCACGTCGCCAAGGCTTTTTTTTTCCTTCGCCACCGACGTCTCGCACATAAATGTACCGCAACCATTGCTCAGTAGCACGATTCCAACCACCAACACTCGTTAGGATGGGTACTCATGCGAGCGTTCTTGTCAGCATTTACCCATCCCGACAGATTCACCCAGTGGATGAATTTTCTGGCTTTTGAATGGTAGCCCCTGCACACATACCTCCGGAAACATGCATGCTTTAAGGACGATGAATCTTTGCCACCATTCAACCAAACTATTAACGCACCTCACGACGGAGTCTACTTGAATTGCTGCCGCAATGGGGGCAACATGAGGGAGGCAGGGGCCAAGAGTGTGTGGTCATTATTGAGAATCCGCAACACGTGTACAACACAACGGCACAACGTACAAGTTTGTGCCACTAGCGCTCGCAAAATAAGGACTGCAAGCGCTGTTGTCTTCGACCAGCTCTTTGTAGACGGGGTCGTCGTGCACCGCCGCTTCCGATTGCTCGCGTTGCGGCCGGCATATCTACTGCGTTCCCTTGCATAGCCATTTGTAACTTCCAACGAAAGATAAACTTTAAGCGGGGCAAATACCAGCGGTGCAAACTGCTACATACTGGTCACGCGGCGGAGCAGCTCACTCGTACCGCGCAGAAAGTCGGAGCCGCGTGACGGCAAGCGATTGCAGCTCTCGCAGCAACGAATCAACACAATTATGCAGCGGCCCCTGGTACATATGATACAATGATACCTAGTGATGCGTATCCGTGCCCCACACGTGGTTACCAGAGCGCTGAAAGTTCGCTGCGGTGGTGCCGGGGCGGCAGCCCGGGGGAGGAGGGGGGGGGGGGGGGGGGCGATCACCAACCCGCGAGCCCCGCTGCCACGAGTAACGACGCGAGCGCCGCCTGCTCCTCGGGGGTTGTCCATGCTCCGCGAGGGGGCCGAAGCGCCAGTAGGGCCTCAGTTCAAAATATCCCCCATCCTGCTTTACATTTCCAGAAGCGCAAGTCGACCACCGGACGTAAGCTTGTAACCCTCGAGTCCGATCCTGGCTAGACAGTACTTTAAACATGTGATCCGAGGCCTATTATTAGGCTTGGATATGGGTCCAGAGAACGATCACCGCCTATGCGTCCGTGATCGGGATCGCCAACACCGGTGATCACAGCCCTCGGGACTATTAGCGCTACGCTAATGGTACCACCCCGCCGTACAAGAGGAGGTGGACGCTAGCCTGAGCAAGCTCCTATCTGCCAAGCCCAGCTGTCGGTACACCCACGCCCTGCATCACCACGCATGGGCCATGCTCAAGCATTGCATGAAACACAAGGCGGGGAATTGGCTCCGCAATTGTCTTCCGTCCAAGGTGGAGGCCTTTGCGGTGGCGGTGGATGCCACCGTCCTCGCAGCGGTCGAGCGGGGGCTAGGGGTCTCTTTTGATCCCTCCACGTACGGCACCGACACCAATTCCGGTGGTCACCGATTTCCTGGCGGAGCTTTTGCTCGACCCCGACCCCATGGCAGCGGAGGATTGAGCGAGGATGTAGTGGCTAGGGCGCGCAACATGCTTCACCTCCCCACTCGGTTGAAGGGAGCTGGCATCCGCGGCCGCATGGCTACCGTTCGTGATGCCGCCTTTATCGGCTGCATGAATGCCATGAATCCTCCCAAGGTTTTTGACTAGGAACTCCGGCACCAACACCCCCACCCCTGGTTTCTTTGACCCACAGCTCGGGTCCGTCTTTGGCCGAAGCAGCTTCAACGCAACTTCTTCCGCTGGCCCGCCGGTATGACCACTTCCTCAACGATGCTCATGGGTCGGACAGTTACGCCGCGGAGATTCGCGAGGCGTGGGGCCGCCTCCAAGCGGCTACTCCTGGCCATCTCGGCGACGCAGATGCGCGCGTGATGGAGCGGGAAGTTGAGGTTGCGTCGGGCTCGCAAAAGGAGCTGACGGTATTTCTAGACCAGGCCAACAACTCTCGGCTTCGAAATGAGGTGTGCGCACTCCCTGTCACATGTAGGGAACGGATCTTGTTCAAACAGCTCGACGCGGCGTCAGGCATGTGGACATTGGCCATCCCCACCGCGCGGACGGTCATGACTCCGCATGAGCTGCGGGAGGTCGCGGCCGGGTACTTCTTTCTGCCTAGCCCGTGCTTAGCCCCGGTGGTTGGGAGCTAGATCATTCTGCCCTCAACGGAGCACAACCCAATAATTGTTGACATGTACGGCGACGCGCTCATGAACCTCCCGGCGCATGGAGACGCTCACTGGCGTGTACATCACGCACGACGCTATCGCAAATGCCTTCCGCGATCACTGTGTTCACGACCTAGTACGGCGGGAGCTGGATGACTTGTTCCAGCAGGCAGTGCCTCTCGGCAACACCGTACCCATGGATGAACTCAAGGACCTAGTGCCGGACGCAGAGCTCTCCATTCCGGCGTTCAACGTCGTGACCGGGAGTTATGATCCCCGGAGCTTGAAGTCCACGCTGCTGGAGTTAAAGACTATGCGGTACGGGGTCAAGTACACTGCATTGCCCCGGGCCACGGCTGTGGATCGGTTTGAGCGCTCCCTGTTGGGCGACATACAACGGGGGTTGGCAGCGCGGGATGCGGCGTGGCACAACACGGAGCCCGGACATAAAGGTCCTCTTCGAGACATCCTAGATATGTCGGAGTACACGGGCATGTTCTTCGGCACAGTGGGTGAGGTGAGCAAGGGGGTGCGCCGCACAATGCGCGGTATCGCATGCTTGGCTGCGGATCGGGGTGCCCTCTCATCGCAGGGCCCTCGGTGCACCACCCGGGCTCACGAGGAGGCCTTGCTCGCAAGAGATTTCCTCGGGGTCCTGAGCTTGGTGGCCGCTCGAGAGCGCGCTCGCTGCCTCATCAGACGGCGCAGATTCGTCTGCCATCCCGTTGCTGAAGCTGCACAGCACGTCCGAGGATCACCCACACACACACGTGCACGCGTGGCCCGGACTCTGAACCGTGTGCGCATCACTCATCCATCCCGCTTCATGCGGGATGCGGGCCGCTTTTAGGCGGCTTGCTGTGTTGATTTTCTAGTACTACTTTTTGTAGTAGGTGGATTTGTTACCACCCCGCCGTACAAGTACGGTACTGCCGGTGACCGTGGGCAGCGCAACAGACGAGGAAGCACCCGTTTCGTCTGCTGTACGAGGCTCCGGATACTCGTCGTATCATGTTTCAAGTATTCTAAATAAAGCCTATTTCTATATTAAAGGCAATCAGAATTAAATATCTTGGTTGAGGAGACAACCCCCTCGGGATTTTGGCATTCCATATGATTCGTTGGTTCGACATTGACATGCGCATATCTCACCATACATGTCTGCTATGATAAAGGTATGGCTGTGCTTCCCTCTTCTAGTGGGGCATGCCAATGCATTGTAGAGGGTGTGTGATGATTGTAGGCAAAGATATAAACAAGACATCATTTGACCCCCCTCTTTGGAGCGATCATCATAAATCCTAGGGGCTGCCTCATGCAGCCCAGTGATAGGTGTAATGCACTGGGTATTTGTAGAATCCATGCACATGCAATAAGCTGTGATTGCCGGTGTTACCAAGGCATGCAATTAATTACATATACTCTGCCTACGTACGTAGGCATTCGGCCCGCTTCGCGCTACGGGCCCCGCGCGCAGCCTTTTTGACCTTTGAAGTTGCCTAGACCTGCTCACAGTGGCCTTTGAAATCTTGAGAGGAATCCTTTATCCCTCCTCCATCCCTTGCTCACACACGGGCAGCACCTTGCCGTACTCCGCCAGCCCCTTATCCATGACTCACACCGGACATGTGGCTGGTGCATGCACGGATGATGCCCAAAGTTTGGTCACACCAACTCGCACTGGCTCCATTCCTTTGGCGCTTGGCGTAGTACCGGGGCTCCGCATGTGTGTAGCACTCCGCCCCGCCAACGAATTTATAGTACGCACTATGGAAGGGGTGGTCCTCAGCATGAAGAGGCCGCCCTCCACAAACGAAGTCCACTTTGTCTATGGCCTCTGCCAGCACCTCTCGGGTAAAGTCATGGCCGCCCCTTAAGTCATGTCAGGGGCGGGCGGCTCCTCCTCCTCCTCGCGAGCGGGCGGCATGGGCTCTCTCCGAGTACACCACACGGGGCTTGCAACACTCCCTACACTGTACCACGCCGCGCGCTTTGATGAGGTGAAACGCATCACCCATGACGCCGGCCACCAAGGGTCATTGTGCATTTCCAAGAATCGCAATGCGACCGCGGCCTCCTCATGGGCCTTGCGCTTCTGCTCCGCAGTGTTATTGCGAGCCGCCGGCTTGCCGGCACTCTTTGTCCTTGCCAGCTGCTCCTTGGTGTGCTTCTTGTTCGCCTCCTTGGCAATCTTGCTGGGTGTTCACGATTGGAAGGATGCTGGTGCACAACATCCTCATAGCTGCGACAGTCTCAACAGGAGAGAGACTCGAAGACAAACAAAGGTGGGTGTGCAGAGGCGAGAGGCTAAAGTGTTTTTTCAGGATAGAACAATTGTTTATCTCAACGCTTACCACATGGCAGCATTATACAGTACATATACCCGTAGTCTCAGGTAGGCATTGTACTAGTACACACAGGTACTAACTCGTAGTATATCGTATTCGTATAATTGTCACATAGCTCATGTAGTGCAATGATGGTGAATATTATTAGGGTCATACTCTTGGTCTCATTTATCACGTCATACACGGTCCAACCAGCCGTGAGAGAGGCCGTGGCGCATTATTGCTCGTTCTCGGCACAACCCCCGCGGAGCATCACTCCATTGACCGACCGCTCCTCCAACATTGGCCGCAGCACGGTCAGCAACACCTCCTCGCAGTCGGTCAGCTGGTCAGCCTGCTCCGGAAACTTTGTCTTCGGGAGGTCGAGGCAGGTGTGGGTGCCTAGCCACTCCACGGGGCGAATGCTCCATATCTTGTTAATCTTACGCGCGGTCAAGCAACATCGGGAGTTTGAATTTTAACCGTTAGCATCTTGCTTTCCGACGGCGGCACGCAATCACCTGACGGCCAGTGCGTGCGCCGGGCGCGGCGTCTACCCTACGTCACGATGTGGGTGGTGGCGTGGTAATTATGCATGTGCCGGGCCGCTGGCGGTCGTGACACGGGCTGTTGTATGCTGGCGACGATGCGCGGCTGCTTTCGCGCCCCGTTGTCATTCGGCGCGCCCCATTGTGACGATTACACGAGTAGGATATACTACGAGTTAGTACTTGTGAGTACTAGTACAATGTGTCCCTGTGACTGCGGGTATATGTACTGTATGATTCTACCATGTGGTAAGCGTTGTGCTTCGGAGCCCGATTGATACCGCCTCAATCGTTACAAGGCGCCATCATCCTAATGTCATAGTCATCGGTTCGATCCCCGTTGATGTCGAGAATTGAATTATCGCAAGGGGGGGGGGGGGGGGGGGGGGACAATTATACGAGTACGATATACTACGAGTTAGTACCTGTGAGTACTAGTACAATATGTACCTCTGATTGCGGGTATACGTAGTATTGTATAATGCTGCCATGTGGTAAGCGTTGTGATAACAATTATTATATGCTGAAAAACAGTGTACCCGCCTCTCGCCTCTGCACCACCAATGCACACCACACCCGTCTTCCGAGACAACACGCCGCGGGCGCGGGCGCGTCCGTGACGAGTGACGAGTGACGAGGTCGTCTCGCGAGGATAATCAGTACTTTGCGCCTATGTCTTGGGTATCGAACGGAATTTGCACTGTCGCACCGACGTCCCCCCCTCCCCCACCCCCCGCGCAGGATTTTGCCGGATATTGTTTCCTACACCGAGAAATTAAAGCCTGATTGCCTAAGGTACAACCTTGCCCGCTCGGTTGAGCGGTCGTCTCGTACGCGAGAGGTCCGGGTATCGATTCCTGGCCGATGTATTTTCGGCAATATCGTCCCGGCGTGTCATGGGTTTACCCGGTTGATGCATTTGCCCTTCGGGGCTCGAATGAGGCAATGGCCCAAAGGCTATGCCAGACCTACGACTGCAGTTGGAGCAAGAGGTCAAATGTTGGGGCGGCATCGGCCGATGTCCCGGGGCGAACGTACGTAGTAACTTCAATGTTCCTATAACTATACCAATAGCCACGTGATTCAGAAAACCACGAACCCCCGATGGTCGAACCTCGTCATTAAGTACGCTTGAGTGATATGCAATCGGGGTGCTGAGTCAGCATGGATAATGAACTTAAGGGAAGTGCAGTTTAATGGCCCACGGATGCCAATACTCGTATCGGTAGTTCGGTACCGCGGTGTGGTATAGTCGCTGCTCGCTTGTGGTCAACGCGCCCGACGCAGTGGCCCGGAGGTGGCTATTTTCGCAGCAAAATAAAGGGACGCCACCATGATTACCCTGATATATAATATTAATACTACACCCCTCCACATAAGTCCTGGGCCCCTTTCTCGCCGAATCTGTCCTTACGAATAGTATGGCAGCTGAATCTAGGGTTTATGACCTGAAATCCTGGATTGTTGCACATTTATGCTCAGCCTTCATCACCATAGGGTGATAGCAAACCCTTTGGCCCTAACAAGTGTCCTACATGAGTGGCACTTGCGCCACACATATCGTTCCCAGTATATACCCCCACAACAACGGGAGTTGGAGCCCCGGACGTCCCGCCGCGCACGCATATACCATTGCATGGTGGGATGGCCATGGGTGGGCGAGGTAGCATGTCAGCAAAGAGGCTAGGATATCCTTGGTTTGGGTGGGGCCATCGTACGCCCGTGCACGATGTGGCTTGATACCATCGCCACTGCAGTGCAATTGCCTTGTGGTGCAGCTGCTCTCAAACTCGCGGTATCGCTCAGTGCGTTACGAGAAACGTCAGAAATTTTATTTCATATAAATACCACTATAAACTATGCGAGCAGGGCTACAAATTATACAATCGCAACACGGTCGCCTGGGGTCATTTAGGCGCTTTTCCGATTTTTTAGAAATAATATGTCGAAATATGACGTATGTGTCAGCGTGTGGTCAACACGTTGGCGTGAAATTTTACGCCAAGGGGATCTCAAAATAACCTGATATACGGTGGCGGGATAGCGTGACTGTTGTGCGTACTTGTGCACGGACCTCGTACTTGGCACATGCTCCCCGTGAGCGATGCCCACGGCCGCCGCTATGCCGGATCCCCCCATTGCCGCCCCACCTCGCTCGCTATGGCGCGCTATGAGCATGCGGCCATGCACTACTATAGAAAAGCTTTGGCCCACGGCAAGGAGGAGGCGAGAACCCTCTCCCGCCTACGCGTGCAACGATCACACCCGCATTTTGCCCGGCCATGATTTTGCCCACAAACTATCGTCATCGACACTTAGGGCTTGGTCCAGGTCGTGCATGACCCAATTTCAATGCCCTATGTGCATGGTTAGTAGCGATCATACCAAGGGGGATGTGGTATGAGTACGGGGGCAGTGGTGTCCCATGCCTATTTATGCACACGAGTGGCGCAATTTGTGGTTTTGAAGCGCTACAGCGCCAGAAGCCATGTTTTTCCTTGCTGAATGAAAATGTTGACGGCAACGGCTACCGCGTGGCAATATGGGGTGTATCGCGCTATTTGCCCCCTACCCCCCCCCCCCCCCCCCCCCCCCAGCCGTACGACACTGAGTAACATGCATGCACGCGCGCACGGTCTCAGAGTAGTCGCGCATGGGCATGTGGATCAAATTCGCAAACCCCATACTTATGTGGAAAAGTATATAACAGAGCACTAAATTAATATGTTTATGGATTTAAATACACATATACTAATAAATATAGATATAAATAAATTATCATTATTTTATTATCATGATTATTATTGTCATCCAGTAGCAGTAGTCGTCCGACTCCTCTCCTTGTCCACTGCATGAGGTCCCTCCTCCCGACGATATTATTCCACGCTACCACTGTGCTCCCTTCCAGGCCGCCTTGCTTGCGCTCTTGCGGCATGCACCACTCTGCTCATCATCGTGCCGTACTAGCAGCGCTGCTACTGAGCATATCGTGTCTTTCTCACACGTGCCCTGGTGGCGGGCGCTCTATCCACAGCAGAGGGCGGCTCACATATCGAAACAAGCGCCTGCTCTTCGACCGCCCGTGTTGATCCAGCCGCATCCCGCCGACATCGAATACTCGCTGATCTGGCGCAAGAGCCATCCAGCGCAGGAAGCAAGAAGCTGAGAAGCAGGGCGAGCCTGAGGACCGGCTATTCTTAAGAGAGGGGTCGCTCAGAGCTGGCGCAGGCTGAAGCATAGCCGGCGGCGACAGCTTGCGTGTGGCGTCGAGGTATCGTGGGAACGCAACCTGGAAGGGGGTTTCCGCGGGCCCCGCAAAGCATGCCAGTCTAGCAGGGCGAGCGCCGCACCGCCCCCGATGGAGTATGCTGAAAGTTTCCTGCGCAGCAAGTTCGTGAGGGCGGGCCTACCGCTGGTGGCATTCATCGTCGGCGGCTCCGTTGGGATGAGCTTCCTGCTGGGCGAGCGCATCCGCCTGCGTGACGCGTCCATGCACGTGGACGAAGAGCGCCTGCCTGCCGCCAAGTACAAGGCCTCCAAATTCACCATCGAGGCGGAGCTGCAGCGGCTTAAAGATCACATAAATCTGGCCACGTACGAGAACAAGCCCGTGCCGCGACCAGAGGGCTGGGAGGAGTACGTTCTGCCTGGCGCGGAGGAGGACACCGAGTAGGTCCCTAGGTGGCCTCGCTCAGATAGTATCACCTGCTCCAAGGCTGCTTATTGTGAGAGGCCGGCTTCGCTGGGTGGATACCGTGGGCGGGACTTGCTTTGAAAGTACGCTGTATGGAAGCTGCATCCGGATTGTTTCCACGCACATTGCACAGCATGCATCTGGATGCCAGGTTGCTGTACAAGGCAATGAATGATTACGTTGGCAAGTTCAGCATTGAGGCCGCCTGGCGGTAAGCAATGACCCTTTCACACCCAACTGGGACGCAGTGGATCCTGCATCAAGCAAGGCTGGGTGTGGCGACACATCAACTTGGTTCGTTGCTTCGTGGCGAAGGTTGACACATATGCGTCCGCCCATGCGCACCATGCATGTGCTCCATGTGGCCGCACAGTTCTGGCCTGTGGAAGCCCTGCGCCGGCTTGGCGCAACAGAACTGTACTATGCTCATCGGTAGAATGCTTCCGGGATGGGTGCCGCCTTCAGGTACGTACCGTACCTTCTGACGCCGTGAATGAAATGATGTCCTCCTGCAGGCCATTGTATTCTTACAGCCGGCTCCGTTGCCACAACGTTGCAAACAACGGCGACGCTGTGATGTGTCCGTACACAAAAGTGGACAAGCACGTTCCAGCGGAACTGCATTTGCGTCTATTTGCAATCATCAGGGTAACAAATGAACGGCCGCGGTGATACGCGGTCATTAGGGGGGAGTAGCCCGGTAGGTATGCTACGGGTGCCGGCACGGCACCTTACAAGAATTCGGCAGAAGGAGAGTGCCTGACTTGTTCAGCTGGCAGGCTGCAGACGAGGATATCACGGGAATTTTATCAGAAAGTCCGCCTTCACTGGAGTTAAGCCTCTTTTTTTCTGATGTTATTGCCACGGGGCACCCGCTTTTATTACATGTACGGTTTGCACAAGTACCGGTTTGCACAGCAGCAGATCACACTAGCCTTTGCGAAGCACATGAACCTGTGGCGTGTATCCTCGCCTTCACATCCAAGCAATGCTCCTTTTTGACACTGGGGGTTGAATTCTGCACTGAAGTATGCATCTGCCTGCCAAGCCGAGCTGGGGGCGGGGGTCTATTTTTTCGCCCCCGGGGGCGGTTTTTATTCCGAATATCGCAGCACTGCAAAAACGCATTATGGTTTACAGCAATGGGATTGTTGAGCGCAAGACTAAAATTTCCTCAAAACATGCGGCATGCAGGGGACCAACATGCCCGTGCCACAAAAGCTAATGTGTGCACGCCGGTTATGACTGCGGAGTGCGCAGTCTTGGTGGGTGTACATATGCACTGACTTGTGGGCGCATGACTTGGAGCCTAAACTATATGCATGGCACCATTGTAGCCAGCGGACGATGCCCAGCCCACCACGGCGTTCCGCGTTATCATCGGGCCGTGTAGTCAACGCAGAGGCCGTGCGGGGTGCAGCAAACAAAACAGAGTTTCAAAGGGGAATTAGGAGCGTTATTGCTCCATATGGCTAGATGGCGTACATGGCTAGGGGATTGTATCACATCGTCATCATACACTGACGCACAAGATGCCTGCGATACCATGGGTCCATCCATGGTATGGTCATCTGTAGGCGCCGGATGAAGCCTGGTCCAGGCAGTTATGGCATGTATCCGACACGCAGCGGCGCCGCCCTCAGGCCGGCAGCACCCCACTGGAGATCACTAGAAAGCAGTGGCGGCGGCGGCGGTTATGCGGCGCTGCTCACCCAAACTCCTCCGGACTCCTGCCGTAGGCGGTCGCCCTAGGGGCGGCGCGCGGGTTGGCCGACATTGGCGCTGATTGGCGCAGCCGGCCGCCGGTCACGCCCATGTCGCCGCCGCGTGCAGTGGGCGCAGGCATGGGCTGCCGAGCCGCGCGCAGCTCCGCCATATTATGCTACGCAACACGGTTGGCGAGGAGCGTGAGGTCATGCTCGGCCGTGGCAATGAGCTCAAGCAGGTCCGCGCGCGCCTCATTTCATCGTTGCTGTTGCCGCAGATATCACCTGGATATCACCTGCACTGTGGGGTAAGGCCGAAAACCACCGGCTGGCCTTGCGAAAAGCTCCGAAACCAATAATACTCACGGGCGACATTGTGGCGGGCGAACGCGCGCTACCATACATACTACTCACCGCACAGATACATGGGCTATTGGGCTACGAGTACCGGCAATAAGGCTACGAGGATCTTCATTACGTGCCGGGGATGTGCACCTCATTATGGTACGAGTACGTACATGCCTCGTTACGTGTAGTCCGCTCGGCATTGCGGGGGTCTCTTGTATGAGAGGTCCTCGGTTCGATCTCCCACTGAGGGCAATATCGACCCACCGTGTCCCGAGATTGACACTTTAACTGGTTGATGCAGTAGCCCTTCATGGTTTGAATGCGGCAATGGTCTAATGGCGGTAATGGCTATGCCCGGCCTACGACGTAGTTGGTGCAAGCAAAGGCCAAGACAGTTCGCGCGGCCACGTTCATGAACCTAGTGGCGCGCCAGTGCGAGCCAGTGCGCGGCTGTAGAAATGCTCTGCGTTGCCAATGCTAGCGGATTTATGGGGTAGGGAGGGCGAGGACGAGACGCCTCTCGTAGATATAGAGGCTTGACCTTACCCTCCTTCACCTACGGGAAGTGCGGAGAACACCTCAGCAATGGCAACATTGCTGGCAACTCCCCCTTAATGTCCGGCCTTGATACGGAAATAAACAAAAGCACATTTCAAGTAGTAGCCACCGGAGAACTGGAAACTATGAATGGCGGACGAAAGCATATTTTGTCGGCAAACGCATGGAAGAAGCCCGTGGCCAACTTCTCCTTCGCGGATTGGGAATCTATGGTCTCCGATCTCGCAGACCGAGTCTGGCACGCAATCACAGGCATAAGAATACCAATCAACTGGCGGACGACGCCCCAAAATTTGAAACCAAAGACCTGGAAGACGGCGAGATGATACCCATAATACTACTTGCAACTATGCTTTCCCCTCATCTTATTCGCCGGAGAGATTGCAAAACGGACATACTAAGACGAATTGTCGGATATGACTAGGACCCAACCACCGAAACCATTCGCGACCCCCATTCGCGACCCAGAAGCAACACAAAAACACAGATAATCGAATTAAAGGAAGTCCATACTTGTTCGCGCCACTTTTTATGGCGTTGGGAGAGTACTAGTTTACCCCGTATTGGGAGGCCTGTGGATATCAGGGCCGGCGGAGTGAGGTTTCTTTGGAATACCCGCCGCCACCGTGGCCAACCCCCCCTCCCCCCCCCCCCCCCCCCCCCCCCTTCAGCCGTCGGCATCGAGCCGCCGTACCGGCGCCCCCACGACCAGCACCCCATCGCCCCACCCGCCATGGACCTTGAGATGCAGGGCGAGTTAGCCGCCGGTTGCGCCGGCAATTTCTTGGGCCAACATGGCCAGATCTTAGGAGATCCGGGCCCTCCGGGCCCTATTATACCCGCCGAGCTTTCCCGAAGCGACAGCTCCGCGGCCATGGTACAATTCTGAGTTTATTAGCAGAACCTAGTGAAACATGGCTTTTGCAAAACATGGTGAAATGACAATTTGCAAATCAGGGCGTTCCCAACTTTGCCAGTCTTGGAAGATTGCAAAACATGGTGCCACCGGCCTGTCACCATTCGCGCCTCAGCCGCAACTGTCCCCACCCCCCCTCTCCGCGCCGCTAAGCAGCGCATGCATCCCGGCGTGCGACTGTAGCAGCGGACATGAGGGCGGCGCGGGTTGTCGGTGCAGCCGCCCACAACTGCTGCCGCCAGCCGAAGCGCGATGCGCGTGCTTTTTGCTGCGGGCGAGCAACAACGGTGATTTGAGACAGGTATTGACGCCCCATCGAGCGTGCCGTATTAGCAGTGTGGAGTATAGTCGCGCCCCATCGCCGATCTGCCCCACCAGTCGCTTGTGCGGCGGCTCCAATGGACGTGCGTGATCCAACTTGCCGTGTAGTCGCCATGTTGTCACATGTCCCGCGGCTTGGCGGCGCTTTGGTTGTGCCCCCGTTGTCGCCCCTCGAAATGATGCGACAACGGAGCGTCGCTTACGGCCCGGGCCGCCGGCCGGCTATTTACGCCATGCTGGTCTGCAATTTGCCATACCTACCACCTTGCTTCGCGACTACACCTGTTTTTTTCTGTCTTCTACTGCTCGAGATTGCACTCTCTTTTGCAAAAGCCGGGTTTAAGTAAGGTTTAACCATATTCTGCAAATTAGCCAAGCAGGGGGCTCGCAGTTTTGCCCAATAAAATTGTTAGATCTCTTATACAACGTTTGGCACAGGGGCTCAGGCCCCATAGTACGCAAGAAAGGGCTGGGAAGGGTGCGTTACGCTAGGTGGAAGATAGCGCAAAGGTAAAACCGCAGAAGGTGGAGGCACCGCTGCGTCGCGGGGCGTCATATAGGGATGAGGAACGGACTTGGGCACACGGTTGTACCGTACTAGCCGCGTATGGCGGAATTTGTAACGTCGGGTAGCAGCCGTCGTACTTAGCCCTATGTAAATCAAACCTCTATGATTCTCAACAAAACCATTAGCAAAGCAAGGGGGCTCGCAGTTTTGCCATCATGTCGCCACTTGGCGTGGCAGCACGGCTGGCTGACCGCCCCACGGAGTCATCCAATCAAAAGAGGTGCCATGCTGCCGGACACGGCAGCATTGTTGGGTCGATGTAGTCGAGCACCATGCTGAACTCCATCGCCCAGCCGCCGATGCTGTACTTGATCTTCTGCATCATCACGCCGGTAACGTACGCGGCTGTAGTGGCCCCCTTTCGGAGGGAGTGGGACGTCCACGCGAACCCTGCGGGTGGGGGCGGGGGGGGGGGGGGGGGGGAGGGGGGGGGGGATGGGGTAATGACTTTTATTCTTGCACGGATGTCAGCACCAGTTGCAACCAAATGGTGAGGGTGTCCGCAGTCCACTTAGCCTGCCCCTCTCGCTGGCTGATGGCTTATCGGGCCGTTGGCACGCGCCCGCCGGCGAACACCAGACGGGCGGCATCGAAATAGTGCAGCAACTCCGTTATGCCGGCATGCGCTGACACTGGCACATGACACAACAACGTTTTGCTTGCATCCGCGCCGCGTTGGCCTTCCCGGTCACGATGGTATAGGAGGATTCGGCCATCCGGGCCGACCACGAGGTCTCCCGTACGACACTCCACTCCAGCTCCTCCGCGGCTGGAAAACATACCGAGTACGACGCGACTGCCAGGTTGGCGCGGAACAACTCCACGCGCGCCACGGTACCCGAGTCCGTGCTTTAGGTAAGTCCCAGCTCCAGCCGTAGGCTTTTTGCCAGGGTCGTGGCTTTCAACACCACACGCGGGGGCAACGGGGCGCGCATCAGCTCGGGGTGTAGCGTCACCGCCTGTGACGACGCAAAGCCCTTGCAGACCCGCCCACATGATTGCCTAGAGCCATCGGCTCCCGGCCGTGGTCCTTGAAGAAGTTGTTGACGGCCGACATGTAAGGCCGCATACTGGAGGCCTTGATCGTCCCTATGTTGCCCAGCCACGTGACATACCGTGCCATATTTCCGGGGTCTGCATCTATGGTCGGTCGCTGTTCCTTCTCGGATGAACGCACGGAGATGCTAGATTGCTTCATGCAGCTGGCGTACGACACCGCATTGGCCGGCGCCCACGCAGCTGATAGGAGCTCCGGGGCAGTTCGGGCGCCCAAGGTGTAAGACCCTATTACCCGTGTCATGTACGGACGAATCGAGTCAGTCCACGGTGTCGTACAACTCGCGATCTCGACGCAGTACTTAACCGTTGTAGTTCGTGGCGGTGTCGCACATACCAACGGTAGTTGATGGCCGCTGCCCGGAAACATGGATAGCACTCACGGGCCCTCGGCGTAGTAGGCAGACCCATACCTAAAGAGAACGGTCGCGGAGTACAGTCCCGGGCCAGTGAGGTATGCCGATCATACCTCGCCCATCCCGCCGCCCCGGACGAAACAAGCCGGCGCCCGGCGCCATCGTTAGCTCCTCCACTGCCATCGCGGTGAGTGCCTGGTGCCACGCCTTGCCCTCCCATCGTGGCGCGACGACGGTCGCCGCTGCGCCACTCTGCTGCAGCTTTTGAACGAGGGTAGGGTAGCATGGGCCAAGGTGCGTTGCACCGGTTGTTTTCGATGCGTTAGTCCGCATCCGGTAGGTGCAACGAGTCCACCGCCTCGCACGTAGGGTCCAACCACGCCGCGTTGTAGCGGGGGGGGAGGGTGTTGAGGACGGACGCGAAGCGGTCGATGGAGTGAGGGCCGAACCGGCTCTTCAGTTCCGAGAACATGAGGGGGTCGAGTTGCCAATTGTCGCTGTCGAGGTGCCGACTTAGACGGTCCGCCCATACATTCGCTCCCGAGCGAATGTACTAGGGCGCGCAAGTAGATGCTGTGCGAGCCTAGCACGCACCATAGTCGTCGCATCTCGGCCATCATCTCGGGCGAGCGTGAGGTTAGGCCCGACAGAACGTGACATACCGCGTGGTTGTCCTCGTGCATGAGGACGTTGCGCCCGCCGAGGTGGGGGATGAAGCTTTCCATGGCAAGTCGGACAGCTTTGAGCTCCTTCGAGGTGATGTGTTGACGCTCGACCGCCGAGCCTCGGAATCCAGCCGGCCGTTCAACACCCCGCCCCACCCGTAGCTTGAGCTGTCGGTGTGCAGATAAGCCGTCTCCACCGGGCGGTGGATAGACTTGCCGTTGGACTGACCGGGCACCCATGTCCATCCTCCACTGTAGGTCGCGGCGGAGCTGCGGCGTCATCCGGAAGCGCCCGCCCTACCGGTCGCCGACCACGGAGTGGAGCTCCCGCAAGAAGAATCTTGCCGTCGGGATCGCCGAAAAGAGGTTGTGCGCTTCCATGCATGTATGTGACTGCAGCTCGCTCGCCGGGAGCCACCTGGCGTTCCGCGTGCTGGCGCGGCCGATGAGGTGGGTGGCCTGCCGGGAGAGCCGGTCCAACTTGTCTGCCGGTGCGTAGAACATTCCGGACGCTAGGTCGATGTCTACCCCAAAGTGCGTGCCGAACTTGCAAGGCTCCCAAAAAGCCCTTCGTAGTGGGCTTGCGGTGCAGTCCCAAGGCGTCGAGGCTGGCGAGCCGCTGACGGAGGTGGAGCGCCTGCTCTAGCGAGGCGGGCACTAAGCTTACGGCCTGGGTCGTAATGCAGTCGTAACGGCCCGTAATCATGGATTTTCGGCTGTACCCCTCTGCACCCGGTCGTAATAATCTGGTCGTATCGATGCTGATCAGTGCGAGCTAACTGCCCCGGTACTCGCTAAATCGCCACGCGATGCTGGAATCGCCTCTGGACAGCTAGGGAACAGTTGATGTCTAGTATTTAACGGACAGCGGGTCCCGGGTGCTAACACTACTGCCCCCGTCCCCGCCGTCACCCACCCGTAGCGCCGCCGGCCCCGGCCCCGGCCCCGGCAGCGACGAGGTCGAGATGGACGCTGGGGATCCCGACCCCATCGCCGCCGAGGATAACGGGTACGTTGGGCTTCTCGTGACGAAGTCGTTCGGAGAGGCTGGCGATTGGCTCGGACAAGTGGGCCGCTCTCTCGCACGCACCCGTAGCCCCATATCCAGCGGGCCGCATTTTCTCGTATTTTTACAAGCCCGCCCCCTCGTGCCAACCGCCGTGGCCAAGTCACTTCATGGCAGAGAGACTCGCGTGGAGTTCGTTACATGATAGATTACGCGGACAACGACTGGGAGGAGCTCACGCATCAACAAATGGAGGGGATTTTCATATATCTCGGGAGCAGCTGCAGGGGCTTGTCGTGCAGCTACCACGGGAGGAGATGGAGGAGCTACCCATAGTATGTGCCCAGCGAGATGCCTTGCACTTGCTCGCGTGTCATTGTGAACCCTGAGACTGGCATGTGGCATGCATGAACTTAAAGAGCTACTTGCTTAGGCGCGGGGCTGTGGGCAACGAAGAATGGGAGGCAAAGCACCTGCGGAGGCGGGACTTGGGCGGGTCCGAGGACGAGCTGGAGGATGACGACGACGACTTCTTCTTCGAGACCGGGTCAAGTGTCCAGGGAACGTTTGACAAGCAACGCGAGACGGTTTGCACCTCTCCCATAGCTAGGCTTGCCCGTGACGTCTGTTGCCCGGCGGCTTGCTGTCTAACTTAAACGCTCGATATACACGTGCCGCTCCCGAGCAGGCGTGGCCCGTTATATGCCGTCGCGGACTACACGCCGTCGTTGATGGCGACAGCTATACACCTCGCGGAGTGGAAGGTGTGCCACAACGTGAAGGCCCGCGGATTCGAGAAGCTGCTAAAGCTGCTGAGGGGCTTTGTGATGCCGTGGCGGGAGTGGGCCCTCCCCGATACGTGGTACTCCGTCGAGCAATGCTTGAACGTGCCCGACTTCAAGCAGTAAATTAGGCACATCTGCCCCTGCGACAGGCATGCGTACTCTATGGACGATTTGCATAGCGGTGTCTGGTCTTGGGATGATAAGTGCTCTCACTGTCACATTCCAGGATGGGCTCGTGAGTCACTTAGGCGGCGGATATGGACACCGGTGGCCAGGAAAATCTTCTACGACTTTGGCGTCAAGCATGTATCGAGCACGTGCCATGTTTGGCTTGCCTTATGCACATCAGCTTATATGAGCATGTATCGAGCATAGCATCTTCTGAACGATGCATTTGTGTTGCTACATGTAGTGAGTCAAAAAGCGGATGAAGAGGAGGAAGTCGTCCACGTAATAAGGTAGGATGCTCGCTCCCCTCCACGTGGTTCGCCGGAGGTAGCGCTTGCTCATTGTGGGCTGTGTAGACGATGAGGGTCGCTCGGGCTCTGGTTTTCGGAGGTGGGTGATGCATACTTGGGTGAGCGTGACGAAATAATAGGGCGAGAGGCTCCAACCCATTGGCGGACACGCAAGCATGTAGAGTTGACCCCGGACGTCCACGTTGAAGTAGTATCGGTCCGCCTCCGCGATGCCTAGGGCATAGAAGCCGTCTTGTAGGTCGAAGGAGAGCACGTAGTCTCTCTTCTTGGTGAGGTGGCGCACTACTCCCAATAGGGTTTCCATCTCGACTCGCTTGCGCACACAATAGGAGTTGAGCACGCGGAGATCGATGATGCAACGCCAATGGTTGACGCATGGTTTGGGCACGAAAAAAGAGTCTTGACACCCACTTGCGGCAAGTGCCAAACTCCCACGCGCCGGACTCCGCGAAGCGGGCAAGCTCGCCCTCGAGAAAGGTGAGCTGCGCCGGGGTATAGAGTCTTGCCTGCTGATGCCGTTGTGGAAGTGGGGTGGGAGGCGGCTGTGCTTGAAGGGAATCCGGACGCCCTCCTAGATCCACCGTAGGACTTGATCGCTAGCTCCGATGTCTTGCCGTTGCCGTTATTGCCGCCGCACGCGGTGTCGCATGCAGCTTGAACTTGGGTAGTATGACTCGGAACGGCGGGGCACACCGTCAAATATGCTTCTCGGCCGGTGGGGTAGTAGTCTGTTTCGCAGGGTTGCCGGGCTGAGGCTTGCCCTTGATATTGTCCTTGTCATTGTTCTTGTCCGCCCCCTCCTTGGTAGCTCGGTCTGCTTGCTCTGCGTGCTCCTGCTCCTTGATGCGGATGTTGCCGCCGCTGCTGCCTCGCTCCGCCTCCGCCGCCCTAGAACTACGCGATTGCATGTGCCTTGGCCGCGTAATGGAGGCTGACCTCGAGTCGTTTGTCGTCCATGGCGCTGAGGAGGCCGTCGACGCCATTGCTGGAGAGCTCGGCGGCGGTGGTGTCGAAGAAGCGGGAGTAGACGAGACGCTCGGCGACTCGCTCCTCGCCGGTAAGTGCCTTTCTGCACTTATTGAAACCCCGGAGGTAGGTGAGCCGGGCTTCAAGCAGCCTGCCCGCACGTCCCGATCGTGCGAATCGCGAAGTCGAGTAGGTCGTTGGCGTCCGCGGTGTCGTGAGCAATACCGTTGTTCGCGCGAAGCGTTGCCACAACGTCCGTGAGCGCCTCGTGCGCGGAGGCGGTTCAAACCTCATGTGGCGATAGTCGTCGCGCGTCGCGTGCTTCTTCTCGTCGGAGAAGAAGGTAGGTGAGGTAGCGGTCCCACTCGTCGTTGCGTGGTTTCCACAGCCCGGGGGTGGCGAGTCCTACGAGGGCATAGACTCGGCATATGCCTGCGGCAGGTATTCGATCCAGTCGCGCGGGTCGATGAACGCCGCGTGGCCGGGAGATTTTGCAAGGAAACCGGGGGGGGGGGGGTGTCCTCCTTGTCGTCACCCTCGAGGCCGTCGGCTAGCCTCGCTATAATAAGTTTCTGCGGCGGTGGTTGTTGAATGGAAGAGGTAGTGGTAGAGGAAGGGGTAGTGCGGGAGTCCAGCTCGCCAAGTCGCGGCGGCATCCGGTGCACTTGCGCAGTGAGGCTAGCGATGTCATACTCGCGGCGTTGCCTCCACCGCCCCCCTCCGAATCGTACAGGTCGTCAGGCAACCGTGTGTTGTCTATACTACGGCCCATTGTCGTTGCTGCAATCGCGGCGAGCAACGGCTTGCGTCGAACGTCGTTGTGAGATCATGTGTCACCTTGCGAGACTGCGAGAGTATCGATGCCATTGCGTGAGCTGGAAGATGGCGCAATAAAGGCAGAAGGTGGAGACGTCGCCGCGTCGCGGGGCGTCATATAGGGGTGAGGGACGGACTTGGGCACTCGGCTATAGCGTACTAGCCGCGTACGGCGGAATTTGTAACGTCGGGTAACACCCGTTGTACTTACCCCCGTGTAATTCAAACCTCTATCCAATTCTCAATGTGACCATAAAGTTAGAATTGTACCATGTTTTGCGATTTTACTTAATACTAGCTGACAGTAATAGTTATAATATAGACATGACTGGGTAGAAAAATTAGAGCTAGACCATATGGGGTTAATTTCTGAAGGCCTCGACCCCCTTAACCCCCCCCCCCTCCCACCCCACCCCCCAAGGGCGAGCATGGCGCTCGCACCACTGAATGATGTAGTGAGGCGGGTCATGGGTGGGGAGGGCATAGCAGTACACACCGGTCCATGCAATGCCTTCAATTATTACAATGCAGATGTGTGTTGAGCAGCAATATTAGGCATGCCCAAGCATTGCTGTGCGCTGCCGGATTGACCTTAGGCACTTGCAAATGTGGGGGCAACAAATGCCACAACCGAAAGGATTGCTTCCGCGCCCGAAAGAAAGTGCGCAGAGTGTGCACTTGACATGCTTGGGTGGGGGCAGCTCTGATAGTTGTGTGTCGGCAGCCTCCTCTCGCTTCCGCTTCTTGGCCT
This sequence comes from Tetraselmis striata, assembly GCA_006384855.1. NCBI lineage: Eukaryota > Viridiplantae > Chlorophyta > Chlorodendrophyceae > Chlorodendrales > Chlorodendraceae > Tetraselmis > Tetraselmis striata. Next base: position 276,884 of record VCJN01002510.1, read on the forward strand.
CGCAAAAGCGGACATGGGTGGCGGCGGCACCAACGTTGCATGGGAGGCTGACGCCGCAATGCTGGCGGCAAATGAGCAAACTGGCGGAGCCCTGGCCATCTCCGCCAAGGCGGTCGTCGCCACCCCCGCCTCTTCATCGCGCACGGCGTCTGCCTGGTCACCCGTTCCGATGTCGCGGTTTTGGGGCGCCCTCAGCCAGGACATGGCCGATACACAAGAGCGGATCGTCGTGCGTCGGCCGTCCGGCACGCTCAGTGGCGGGTGTGATGTCGGCCGCTAGCTGAATATTGTATCGCATGGTTATCTTCTTGCGAGCTTGTGCTGCCATCCTGGACGGCGAAGCGATGCGAGGGCCGTGATCGCCGTGTCCCGTGCCATGCACGCCGACACATGGCTACAGAAGCCACAAATTGGAAAATTACACAAAAATAAACACGGCTACATGACGAAAACATTACTCAACAAAAACTCTAAAAATCTTGCCCTGCGGAACCCCCCCCCCCCCCCCCCCCCCCCACACACACACACACACATACACACACACACACACACACACACACAAGGACACGGCAGAGCTCGAAAATCACAAAATATTGTCGGAGCGATTTCGATGTCAAGATACACATCTGTCCAACGCCCTAAAGATGTACCGGACCGACAACGAAGGCCACCCCCTAGCTAGTGATAAGGATACAAAATAAGGATATTAAAAGATACAGCATATAACCTTATATTATTTTTAAATAATGTTCATCATGAATCTTTATAGCAGGCTATCACACATAGCGACTATCCGTCTATCAGTTTTCAGGCACAGGGCGGAACTAACTAAGGATTATCAGTAGTTGAAAGCAGTATCCTGTCCTGCTGTAGACTGAATTCATCGCCATCCCGACATACCTGCGCGGGTGGCAAAAAAACATCCAGAAGTACGTGGTATCAGTACCCGTACGTAGGTGTATTTTTACGAGAACAGTACTAAAGTATTGTATTACTCATCGTATCGTCATCGCAGGGCGCTGCGCTAACTGTACGAGTACTGACCTGGCACCGGTACTGCGCTGAGCGCGAGCGCGCGACTACTACGTGGCCACGAGCCCTGCACGCACGCGCCCACTCATCAAACAGCACGCAGCACGGCAGCATCGGGGAAAAAAAATCACTGCCGCCGAGAGTACCCGTACCCGTACAGCAGCTCACGACAGTAGGTCCCGGCGCCCTCTTCCGCTGTGAGGCCCATCTCCCGCCGTCACGGACAAGCGTAGCCTGCCTTGCCACATTCGCCAAGCTCGCGCAAGCCCCAACCCGGTCTAGCCTCATCAATCTGCGACCATGGCCGAAAAGGATTCGAAAATCCCAGTAACGGTGAGCGCCCGGCATTTGGGGCGGCGGTCCGGGCCGGTATCGATCTCGGCGGGCAGCGGGCGGCTGGATCTCGGAAGGCCGCGAAGCTTCCGCCTGTCGCTCGCGGGGCGGCAGCGCGGCGACGGCTCATCGGCGGCGCGCACCGCCGCTTAGGGGCGCCGGCTGTCCATCTCAGAATCCTTCTCCACCCCACCCCACCCCTCTGCGATCCCCACGCCCCTCACGCCTCTGCGACGGCGTGGAGCGGCGCCGGGCGCCGTTGATTGGTTGGCGGCCGTTCGCGTCGGAACTTGTTGGCGTACCGGGCTGTGCCGCGCGTTGATCTCGCGTCAGCAGGCGGCCTGGGCTCGGGTTGCCGCGGGCGTCCAGGGCGCGCAGGCGCTGCGGCTGCTGCTGCGGGGTGGTCTTACGCCGCAGTCCGTATCCACCGGCCCCTAGCGGGGCAGCTGGGGTGTAGCCGGGAAGGAGGGAGGGGCGTCGCATTAAGCCCCCCCCCCCCCCCCCCCACCCCCGCCTTCCCCCCCCTCTATGACCTCGACCTCTATCTCCTGCTCTTCGACCCCTCCTTTTTTCCTTTTTCGTTTGATCGGCACCTTCACCCTTGAAAGCCGCGCGTGTGGGCTGCAGGTGGTGACGGGGTTCCTGGGCAGCGGGAAGACCACCTTCGTGAACTACATCCTCAAGGCCGACCACGGCCTGAAGATCGCGGTGGTGGAGAACGAGTATGGTGCGCGCCCCCCCTCCGGCCTCTGCCCATCCAGCTGTCACGCGCCGTAGGGCTCGGTGACACAGCACAGAGGACGTGCGGGTGCGGACGCCGTCATTGGAACATTGCGAGTGAGAACCCGCTTGGCATGTCAGAGGCCAGATGCCGGCAGCACTGTAGCGGAACTGCAACCCCTGGTCCGATAGGTTGCATGCAAGCCCAATGAGAGCGGTGTCAGGGGTTGCCATGTCTGCGCCGGCACCCGTAGCAACGCAGAGAGTATTCCGTGTCGGGGGTCAGTCCCCCGCAGAGGGACCCAGGGGTAGACGGCCATGCTGGCCTCGCTGTGCTTCCCGGGTGCTGAGGGATCGCTGGTCGGGATGCGCTGGCTGCGGCAGGCGAGGTGGGCATCGACGACGCGCTGGTGATGGAGACCAAGGAGGAGATCTTTGAGATGAACAACGGCTGCGTATGCTGCACGGGTAAGCGCTCCCCCCCCTCCCCCCCCCTTCTCCCCCAATCCCCGGGCCCCCACAGCTGCTGGGGCGCGTAGCCAGGTCGTGCTGAAGCGGCCCCCGGAGGTGCTCGTCCCTCAGCCTGACGACCGAATCCAGCTGATTTCAGCCGATCTGAATGAGCTGGATTTCAGCCGATCTGAATGAGCTGGATTGGGCGGAAGTTGCAACCCGGCCTATAATCCAGGCCCGAATTCGGCCGGCTACCAGCGCCCCGAAGAACCCCCCGTTGCACCCACCCTGCGCCGAGAGCGCAGTTGCAGTGACAGCCCTATCGGAGTTCACGGCTGCATTAGAACCAGAAGTCTGTTCCATTCATCCCCGGAAGCGCTGTAGAGGTTTCAGTCTGAACAAATTCCAGTTGAGATGGGCCAAAAAGTGCAGTGGTCTGAGCCGAGATCGCCTCGGTGCACCCTGCATCGGTTCCCGAGCGGGGCAGTCAAGCTAAGCTGAGCCGTGCGGTGCGCGTGCAGTGCGCGGCGACCTCATCCGCATCCTGACCAAGCTCATGAAGCGCAAGAAGAAGCTGGACGCCATCCTGGTGGAGACGACCGGCCTGGCGGACCCCGCGCCCGTGGCGCAGACCTTTTTGTGGACGACGAGATCAAGGCCGGCATGCGCCTGGACTCCATCCTCACCATCGTGGACTCCAAGCATATCGTGCAGCACCTGGACGAGAAGAAGGAGGACGGCATCATCAACGAGTCGGGTGCGCCGCGGCCGGCTCGACAACAGGCGTGGTTTCAGGGCATGTAGGGCTTCGGTATATTCTAGGGCACAGCAAGGTTTCAGAAGTTGAGGAGGGGGTAGAAGGGAAGGGGGGGGGGGGCCTAGAGGTTAGCCGATGTACCGAACGGTGCCCACGCTGGGTCTGGGACGTGGTCCTGGTTTCGTCCTTAATCCCTAACAACCCTAAGCTCCCCTCTTGCTTTATGCGTCGCGATCTCCTGGGAGCACTGCGAGCACATGTTTGTGGGGCTATCTCCCGGAATGTTGCGTAAGCTGCGCGGATGTCGTTGACACGGCGTGGCAAAGTTAACTCATTACTCTTGGGTGAAAGGCTGAGCTGTTGACCCGATTCGGAGGTGGCAGGCGATTCACCTCGAGCACACGCAGCTCCATGTCACGTCCCCCCCCCCCCCCCCCCCCCCCCCCCTCCTCTCTCTTTTCTTGCAAGCTATCAACCCAATCAGAGGGCGACGTGCATCGACTCGCTTCCTCTTCCCGACGCCAAACCCTCGCCTCGCTCCAGTTTGCTGACAGAGCCGCTCTGCCCGGTGCCGCGGTCCCCGCAGTCCAGCAGATTGCGTTTGCGGACCGCATCCTGCTGAACAAGACGGACCTCGTGGACGCGGGCGAGAAGGCGGACATCAAGGAGCGCATCAGGGTGCGCGGGATGCCACGGCCGACCCCCCTTGCCCCTTCGTGTGCTGCATCGGCAAGTGCGTGTGGGTGGAGATGATGTTTGGGGGGGGGGGGGGGGGCTGGAGGCCCTGGAGGTCCTGGCCCGCTGGCCTGTCCTCTGACCCGTGGCTGACCCATGGCTGCAGAGCATCAACAAGATTGCGGACATCATCGAGACGCAGCACTCCAAGGTGGACCTCTCCAAGGTGCTGGGCATCAAGGCCTTTGACCTGGAGAAGATGCTGGAGCAGGACCCCGACTTTCTGATCCTGGAGCAGGTGCGGCGGCCGGCGGAGCTGTCGTGCGCATGCCAGATGGCGCGCACCGTGGTGCCTAGTCCATTAGCAGGGACCGTCCGAGCATTCGAATGTGTTGTCTTTTCATTACGATGTTTTGGTAGTGATTGATGCGGATAGGATTACTGCGCCATGGTGCTGACCCCGTTGACGGGGACCGGGGACGATAGTCGCACAGAGTGGCCCAATCAGCCGGAAGGTGTCTGGAACCAGCATTGAAATATGTCTTTGTGCCGTCTTTATGATGATTTCTTGGTAGCTCGGTGATTGATGCGGATGGGGCGGCTGCCTGTCTGCTCACTGAGCCGGATGGCATGCGGGCGCTGCAGGAGGATGACCATGGCGACCACCACCATCACGACCATGATCATGGCCACGGCCACGAGCACAAGCATGACGGTCACGACCACGACTGCAAGGACCCGGAGCACCACCACCACGACCACCACACGGACCACGGGCATGAGCACGACCACGACTGCCACGACCACGACTGCAAAGACCCCAGCCACAACCACAAACACAAGCACAAGCACGACTACAACGTCAGCAGCGTGGGCATCCAGCTGGAGGGCGCCCTGGACATGCAGAAGCTCAACCAGTGGCTGTCGCAGCTGCTGCAGGAGAAGGGCCCCGACCTGTACCGCTCCAAGGGCATCCTCAGCATGCAGGGCTCGGACGAGAAGCACGTCTTCCAGGGCGTGCACATGATGGTCAACTTTGGCTCCAGCAAGGACGGGACCATCCGGCCCTGGGGGGCTGACGAGAAGCGCATCAACAAGGTGGTCTTCATCGGCAAGTTCCTCAACCGCGAGGAGCTGGAGAGCGGCTTCAAGAGCTGCATGGCTAGCAACTAGAGCCCGCCCCCCCTGCGGCATGGAACGCCCGGCAGAATGGGCTGCATAGGTAGGTGCCTGCCTGGTGTGTAGCCAGTGAGGCGCAACCAATCGGCTCGCAATTTAAATATGGAGCCCCTCCCGCCGCGCGCCCGCCTTGATTTCACAAACACAGGCAACCAAGCGCGCGTTCCCAACTGCCCGATGATGGCCCACGATGTCGCTCCCTGCGCTCATCAGCGGCAAAGTATGTCGGACGGAGGCAATGACTTGGAAAAGCTATGACAAACCTTGACTCGCTGCTTTCTCCAGCTCAATCAAATTGAAAATTTTGACAACTGGATCACGGCCACCATCGCCGCGACATGCGAGCTGTCTCACGGCCCGGCTACATGGACCCGCATGGGGGCCGGCTAGGCACGTTGCATGCGCGCCCTTCGAAGGCCAAGTCCCTAATCCTTTCTACGGCGCCTCGGGCTTGCGGGTGGTGCGACCAGCACAAGGCTTCCCCCCAGGCCCGCCGCCTCGCTGCCAAACGAGCGCCTCTCATTCCACCAAGAAGCTCAGCCAGCTGTCCACCACCTCGTCGGATCCGTACCATGGGCGCTTGCTGGCCTCTCCGTACGTCCCAACCTTGCTCATGGAGTGAAACACGCCGGGAAGTGTCTGCGCATCCACCCCCTGGCGCCCGGGAGCGCAAGCGTCAGGGTGGCCGCCTTGGACACCTTCACCAAACCCTTTGAAACCCTAGTCACAGGGAGTAGGGTCGCACCTCCACAAACGCGCTGGGCAGGGGCACCACGGCGTCCCCCTCCACGCCGGCGCCCTCCCCGCACACCTGCGCGCAGCATTGCCAACGAGCATCGCTCCCTTAAACTACGCCGACACACCTTGAGCACCGCAACAGCCCCAACGGGCGCAGCTATGCTAGCTGCTGTGGGGCGCGTGAACACATGTCCGGCCAGGAAGCCTGCTACGTTCTAGGGCACGAGGGTTGTTCTATACAAGATGGCGGATGTCGAAGAATCTACGGACCGCGTTTCCCGACACTGATCCGGAATCGCTAGATCTCGACCGTCCGATTAACCGGTTTACAGTACGTTAATCTTCCGACAAATACGCTGTAAAAGTGCTCAGGCGGAAGGGGGCGTGAGCACAGACATCTTCCGATGCGTCGGATGCCGGATGTGACGGTTGCGATTTAATCTCAGCCGTAGATGCTTCCGACATCTGCCAAATCCGACATCTGACATCTTGCGTAGGATGGCCCTGAATCTAAATGGATATAGAAGTAGAATCGCGGGCTCAGTACTGCTGCAGCTTCAACTCCAAGAGCTGCCACATGACACACTCGTCTTGTGGTCGTATGCACCATGAACGTCAACTCGCGCGGAGATGTGCAGCCACATCCGCGTACTTTTACAGTATCCCCAAATCCATCCACAGCACCGCTGTGTGCATGATATCGCACATCATACTACATACAGTACATCATCCGATACTACATATATCAGTAATGCCACTAATGCGACGATGAATCGATTACCGTACGGGGTTCTCGTGCTGATTTACTGCTCCAGGTGCATGTACGAGCACCCTTATGTTGAGGGACCAGCCTCCTGAGGATTTGAATACAGCAGGTTGAGATTAAATCGATTTGGTATGTATCTAGCGTCAAACAAAGTGCAGAATCCCCTACCCCCACAGTAATGTACTGAACAGCACCATGGGAAGCTTGCAGTGCCAATGATTTCTGCGGCAGCGGTGGGGGTGCGGCGCGCGCGTACCATCGCATAGCTGCCACACGCGTAGCGAGCAAGGGTGCCCTTCTCCGCATCGGGGTTTCCTCGCACGGTGCGGCCGGCCACGCACAGGCACGCCACCTCGTTCTCCTCCAGCCAGGCGCCTGCCAGGACGGGGAACACCACACACGGAGACCGTCAGGACGCGGCCGGCGCGGCACAGACTTCGGGTGCCGCTGAGCACTACAAATCGGAACCTGCCATGCCTGCCAGAGGGTCAAATGTAGACATATATGTATGTATATATATAGTATATATATATATATAGCGGCACTGTAGCAAATGTCCTTATAAGTGGCACGCAAGCCCAATTTGAGGCTTATACCAAGCCTAATGTAGGCGCGTCGGCAGCCGCGATGCCAACGCTGTGACGCATAAAGACCCGAGTATGCACAGTTTGCTATACTAGCGCGCGTAGGCAAAAATCTCAACGGCGGTGCCTGGCCGTGCTTTGCCACCCTTCGGGGGGATTTTCCTATTTACTATGTATGCTGGTACTACCCATTCTACTCTTATTATCATTTTTGCTGAAGCTCCATTGTAATAGACTGCTTGGACGGGACAATCCTTCATGTCTGCACTCCTTACCGGTATGTAATCCTTAACAGTATGTGTACTATTTATACACGCGTTTAGACATACCGTATAAAGGATTTCCTGACCCGGAAAAGCATAACAAGCCATGCTGCCAGTATCATCTACGTTATCTTATCGTTGTGCATCGGTCCGCAATCCTGTCTCGCTATCTAACTTCAAACAATGCACATATACTTCTCCTACTGAATAAACTGGCAACAACAAACTCAAAATGTACTCAGTGCTTTCCGATAATACGGCGTATCGAGATGTAATCGTCTGTTCTTTTTCGAAATAATCCAAACTAGTAGCACATGTTCTATTCTATTACAATCTTCTATTCTAATCTAATCATCCTATTCTATGCTATGTCATCTATGTTGTTCCATTCTATTCTATTTTATTCTATATCATGCGATTCTATGCCATTCGATTCTATGTCATTCGTTTCTATTCGTTTCTATATCATTCTATTCTGTTCTATTCCATTGCAATTGTCCAATTCCATCCTCATAGATTGTTGAGCTGACCGGCTCTTGCGTGCGCTCACTGGTTTCGGATCTCTGGCTCAGTCTGGCTCATTGCGACTTTAATGAGAACGGGATACTTATGGGAGCCGTTTTGCCCACACACGAGACGGGATGCGTTGCCACTTGTGTATTTTACCGGCCATCAACATGTGACATTACTGCCTGCACCCCATGGCATGCTTCGATGAGGCAGCGAATTGCTGCGCACTGTATGTCATGATTGGGGGCCATACCTGGGTACTGTTTGTGCACCCAACCCAGCGCGCCACCAGTCATGTCCTTGGAGGGGTCCGGCGGCGGCACATGCGGCGCGCCGAGCGTTACCAGCCTCCGCACGGTAGGGTTCGCCTCTGCGTGTCGCAGAGTAGCAGGCGGCAGTCAGTGACCAGGCGTGCATGCCAGCGATGCTATCTATGGCGATTACATTATGTGCTGGAAGCGAAACATGAGCCTGGCATTAGCGGAATGGCCATGTGCAGATAATACGGGCGTCACCGCGCTAATAATGATAACTCCGCGAAGAATAAGAACGTAACCTACCTCCCCAGAGGTCGAATGTAGACAAATCTACAGCACAGCTGAAACGGATGTTCTTATAGACTGCACACATCAAGGCAAGTTTGAGCCTTATAATAAGGGTTGTCATAGGTGCGTCGGCACCCGTGGACTAGGAAGCCTAGCCAAGGGCGACGCTGTCGATCGTTGCAGAGCACGTACTTGAGTCACCCTCGTGGTAGGACGGGTTGGCGATGAACGCCCTGGCCAGCCATCCGCCCGCAGAGTGCCCGATCAGGTCCACCTGCGGGCAGTCCGAGCAGGATGCGGCGCAGCCCGTGGAGGTGAGGCGGCTGATCCGCGCCGCGGACTGGAGACAGCAGGCGACCGCGCGGCGCGGCGCCTCACCTGGCTGCAGCCGGTCTCCTCCCGCGCCTGCTCCACCTTGGCGGCCACGAGGTCCAGGTACCACGTGTAGCCGGGGGACGTCGTACATGTCTTGTTGTAGAACCTCCAAGACAGCAGGGAGCGCGCCACCTTGACGTTCACGGAGACGACAGGCAAGATTAGGGATTCAGACAAGGCCGATGCCGACTTGGCCCATCGACACGCCCATGATGGCGATCACATCCGAAGCAAAAGAAAGAGTGGCGCGGCGAGTGAGAGCACCTTTATCCAGCTTTTGCGCTCCAGGTCGACGACAAAAGGTCGGAAGCCGCGCGCCTGCCGCAGCATCGCGGCAGGAGTTAACTCAGCAAGGAATAATCAATTCTGCACCGGCACGACATTTCTGGGACACTGTCCAGGCCACCCCTGGGCCGGGCCCACCTGCAAGGCAGCGACCAGCGAGCTGTCGCTCTGACCAAAGGGGGCGGTGTAGTCCTCGGTGTTGTTGCCGAAGCCTGCGTTTCGTCCACGTCGGGGCAGGCGGACAGACGCGTGGCCCAGCGCCACCGGTAGTGTTAGGCAGGTGTTGGGTGGTTACTCTATTACAGCGTCGCGCAGGGGCGCATCAGAGGACGGCGGATCAATCCCCCCCCCCCCCCCCCCCCACCCCCATTTGAGTAGCAATCTATAGTTGTATAGCAGGTAAGGATTAGTCGCTATAGGTCGTTCCTGGCAGAGTTCCTCCAATGCCTTTTCGGGGGGAAAATTCCAGATATCGCCTGTAAGTTGCAGGTATCAAGTAGTGAGGTACCATTAGCCCATGTAACACATATCAATATAGGTTGTCTAAGGGCAGACCGAAATACTACACTGTCATACGTTATATGGTATGCATTGGTCGGCAGACGGCATACTGGTATGCATTGCCATTTTTCGCTATTCCGGTTTTCAAACGACCGCGACAGGAAAAACCACATCAGGCCACCCTAGACCACTCGCATATCGCACCAAACCACACATGTAGTTTGTACAGTACATACCAGTATCAGACCCAATCGTGTGTGATTTAGAGTATGGTGTAGGAAACAACTGGATTAATACCTTGGCGCAGTGCAGGATGTTTGATATTATTACGACTGCAGTTGGCGCAAGAGGCCAAGTGCTGGGGCGGCTGCGGCCGATGTCCCGGAGCGAGCTTCAATTATTATTACTTGATGTCGATGTTTTGGGTACGTTTTGGTGTGCTTTGATTTGATTTTCGTGTGGTCTGCTGTGGCTTGTGTTGTAGTTAAGCGCTTGATATCGCGGAGTATATTTTTACCGTGGTCGCGGTCGCTTGAAAATCGGAATAGTCGCGCCAGTTGCTACGGCCGCTATGTATAAAAATAATCATACTTGCTCGAATCATAATATGTATCCCGAGCACCTGCCGGACACCTGCCTGTTGAATGTCAGCTCGGTGGAGCGTTGGTCTCCTACTCAGGAGGTCCCCAGATCTATTCTCGGTTCTGTCATTTCAGGGCAATACACCGACCGGGCACGTGTCCCGAGCTCCCTGGTTGATGCATTAGCCCTTCGGGGTTCGAAAGAGGCCCCGGTCTAATGGCTATGCCAGACCGTTGCCTGCTTAAGACTGCAGTTGGTGCACGCGGTCAAGTGTTGGCCCGGCTTCTGCCGATGACACGGGTCAAACGTTTTGCCGGATAGCAGCACATTTTAAATCAAAACAATGCAAGTTTATTTCGGCCCGAAGTCCGATTCCCACCGTGAAATAATCACAAATTTAAGAACTCCGATCTCGCCCGGCCCAAAAAGTATAAGTTCGCCCCGGCCGAAGCCGCCCCAGCACTTCTTGCGCCAACTGCAGTCGTAGGTCTGGCATAGCCCGTAGACCATTGCCTCATTCGAACCCCGAAGGGCTAATGCAGCAACCGGCGAAACCCAGGACACGCCGGGACGATATTGCCGAAAATGCATTGGCCAGGAATCGGACCCGGTACCTCTCGCGTACGAGACGACCGCTCAACCGAGCGGACAAGGGCAGAATTATTTAATTACATAAGGGCTTTCACAAAAGCGCACTACAAACAGAACTAACATCAACTATATGAAAGGTTGCAAGCAAATGAGAGACATAAGCCTGAAACCAAGGTCGAGCAGGAGGACAGGGAGCCAAGAACCAAGAAGGGGCCAAGGGAACCACGAAGTCACTTAGCTGCCAGAAGGGCAGAATGCTTCGGCAATTTGCTTGATGACGATAACGGAGCGTCGCCTACCCAGGGCTTTCCGTAACTGGATTGCTGCCTAAACGGCCGTCGTAGAGACGCTGCAAGGGTTTCACTGGTGCCAGTCCTGTCCCGGGGGTGGAAAAAAAAACGGGCTGTACCCGGGGCGGGCGCGGGCGGGTTGACGGCGGGTTTCCCTCCGCCTCTTCTCGATCCTGAGATATCCGTCTACGTGACCCTGGCGGCTTGGCCAACTCCCGGGTAGTGTGGTATCAGGGGTCAAGGCGGTATAGATCAGAACTGCAGGTCTCTGTAGCGCCAGTCGCTACGCGTAGCGACTTGTCGCTATCGGAGTGCGGGCTGCGGGATCCCCAACGTCTCGTATCGTTATTTTAAGGAGCCACCGCCGGCCTGCCGGCGCCCCCGCCCCCCCCCCCCCCCCGCCCGCCCGCCGGAGTGTCGATTTTCTGCGGCGATCCATTGGAAGCATAACACTTACCGAGATTAGGCTGTAAATGTCGTGTTTACTGAAAATAAAACTCCTGGTTCGCAATATTATATAACTTTTCACGTGGTCGCTAAATAAAATTACATCCATATTAATAATACCAGCAAAAACAATGCCGATAACAGGATATGTGACGTTTACATACACATTTATATAGTCGCTATATGCAACTTGTATGCGGGTACTGGTATAGCTATATCGGAATCATGCTAGGAGGGGAAAATGTTGCCAGTCCCGGCCGGGGGCGAAAAATTATATAGAAATAAAGAGGCATTTAAAACAAAATGCGACGACTATCTATAAATACGCGGCAGGGCAAAACAGTGTGGCGCTGCGCTTGCCTGGTAGAATCACAACGGGTGGCTGCTCCTTGCCCGCTGCCTCAACACGCTCTGCCCCCAGGGACTGGAAGCCCAGCACGCCCTTATCCCACGTGGGCCCTCTCTCCGCCACCGGGGCCTCCGGGTCCACGAGGGCTTTCTGGACGCCCATCATTAGCCGCCGCCCGCGCCACTGATGCAGTACTTGCACAGCCGGCTGATCAAGGAATGACGATGATGCCGATGGATGTCGCGCGGCGACGCCGGCTGCGTGACAGATTCGGCGCCTACAGCTTGCGTCCCGGTGGGGGCCATCCTGTGTTCCCCTGACCCGCCTGAGCGCCGGCCTTCCGGCAGGGCGAATCATCAACACCATCGGCAGCGTGGCTCGGGAGAACGGGTTATTGGACTGCAAGTGCAGTAAATACTCCAGAATATGCCCCCATGCTGTTGTGCTGGCGGAGAGTAGTAATCCTTACTACCGTCACCCCATCAAATACCCGCTACAGGGTAGGGGTACTATAAGTCGACATGGGTTCGTAGGCGAAGGAAGATGCTTAGGCTCACTTCCCACTAGCGACTATCCTGTACTATTTCAGTGACCTTCCCGCCTTGCGAACACGAGTGGCTAGTGTGAGGTGCCAGTCGGAAGCGGGCCGGGGGATTATCCACGTAGTAACTGTAGAGACCGCGTGGCCATCGTCAGCCGCGATCTCGTATCACTTGTACTACAGGGTACTGGTACTGGTGTGAATTACAAAAAGGGCAGTAACAAATTCACCTACTGCTAAAAGTAGTACTAGAAAATCATGACATCAAGCCGCCTAAAAGCGGCCCGCATCCCGCCTGAGGCGGGATGGATGAGTGAAGCGCACACGAGTCCGGGCCACGCGTGCATGTGTGTGTGTGTGGGTGATCCTCGGACGTGCTGTGCAGCTTCCGCAACGGGATGGCAGACGAATTTGCGCCGTTTGATGAGGTAGCGAGCGCGCTCCTGAGCGGCCACCAAGCTCAGGACCCCGAGGAAATCTTGCGAGCAAGGCCTCATGGTGAGCCCGGGTGGTGCGAGTGCCCCGCGATGAGAGGGCACCCCGATCCGCAGCCAAGCATGCGATACCGCGCACTGTTCGGCGCACCCCTTGCTCACCTCACCCACGGTGCCGAAGACCATGCCCGTGTACTCTGACATGCCCAGGATGTCTCGAAGACGACCCTTCTGTCCGGGCTCCGTGTTGTGCCACGCCGCATCCCGCGCTGCTAACCCCCGTTGTATGTCGCCCAACAAGGAGCGCTCAAACCGATCCACAGCTGTGGCCCGGGGCACTGCAATGTACTTGACCCCATACCGCATAGTCTTGAACTCTAGCAGCGTGGACTTCAAGCTCCGGGGAGCATAGCTCCCGGTCACGACGTTGAACGCCGGAAGGGAGAGCTCTGCGTCCGGCACTAGGTCCTTGAGTTCATTCATGGGTACGGTGTTACCTAGAAGCACTGCCTGCTGGAACAAGTCATCCACCTCCCACCGTACAACGATACCTAGGTCGTGAACACAGTGATCGCGGAAGGCATCTGCAATTGCGTTGTGTTGTACACGCCAGTGAGCGTCTCCAGGCGCCGGGAGATTCATGAGCGCGTCGCCGTATAGGTCAATAGTGACGGGGTTGTGCTCCGTCGAGGGCAGAATGATCTGGCTCCCAACCACCGGGGCCAAGCACGGGCTAGGCAGAAAGAAGTACCCGGCAACGACCTCCCGCAGCTCATGCGGAGTCATGACCGTCCGCGCGGTGGGGATGGCCACTGTCCACATGCCTGACGCCGCGTCGAGCTGGTTGAACAAGATCCGTTCCCTACATGTGACAGGGAGAGCGCACACCTCATTTCGAAGCCGAGAGTTGTTGCCCTTGTCTAGAAATGCCGCCAGCTCCTTTTGCGAGCTTGACGCAGCCTCCACTTCCCGCTCCATCACGCGCGCATCTGCGTCGCCGAGATGGCCAGCAGTAGCCGCTTGGAGGCGGCCCCACGCCTCGCGCATCTCGGCGGCGTAGCTGCCCGACCCATGAGCATCGTTGAGGAAGTGGTCGTACCGGCGGGCGGAAGAAGTTGCGTTGGAGCTGCCTCGGCCAAGTACGGACCCGAGCTGTGGGTCAAAGAAACCAGGGGTGGGGGTGTTGGCGCCAGGGTTCCTAGTCAGGAACCTTGGGAGGATGGCATTCATGCAGCCGATATAGGCGGCATCACGAACGGTAGCCATCCGGCGGCTCAAGGTAGCCACCTCCGCTGCCATGGGGTCGGGGTCGTGCAAAAGCTCCGCCTGGAAATCGGTGACCACCGGATTGGTGTCGGTGCCGTACGTGCGTGGAGGGATCAAAAGAAAGCCCTAGCACCCGCTCGACCGCCGCGCGCGAGGACGGTGGCATCCACCGCCTCCGCAAAAGCCTCCACCTCGGACGGAAGACAATTGCGGAGCCAATACCCCGCCTTGTGTTGCATGCAATACTTGAGCAGGGCCCATGCGTGGTGATGCATGGCGTGGGTGTACAGACGGCTGGGCTTGGCAGATAGGAGCTTGCTCAGGCTGGCGTCCACCTCCTCTCGTAGCTCCTCCGCCTTGCCGCGCATGTACGCATGCACATACTGTGGCGATCCGAGCTGCACGTTGAGGACCGGGATGCCGTGATGGCCACCTAGCTCGGGCCACTCGATGTCAGCCGGAGCCTCACGCCGCGCGGCCTCCATGTCTGCGATGTACGCCTGCATCTTGTCAAAGCGCACCTCAAGCCCCACGGACGCCTTGATAGACGTGCGGAAGGCGTGAAGAGCCGGCCAAACGTGCTCCGGAAGGCCCACCAGAAACACATCATCGGCATTGAAGCGCGCCGACCCGTCAGTGACCTCCAAGGTGATGTCACACAGCTGCACCTCGGGGTGAATCGCGACGCAAAAGGAAGTCGTGGCCAACGGTGCGCCCTCCTGCACGCCGTCCTCCGACCGCACAGGGGCGGACCGGTCGTCCTCGACCAAATACGAATCCGTGGAGAGGGAGGCTAGGAGCGCGGGGATGACAGGGTGTAGTGGAGAGCAGTCGATGTGGCGTTGGATGATGGTACGGCGCCATGCCTAATTGTATGCGTTGCGAAGGTCGGTGTGAACGATGACGGCACGTGGGCCAAGCTTCTCGGCGATGAGCCCGACGCCGTGGATGAGCATAGAGTCGCCCGCGGGAAGCCCAACGCCGAACTGAGATGGAGCAAGCACCGACACGTATGCCTCCTTCATGTTCTCCACCACTGCCCGCTCCGCGGCGCGCCGCTCCGCCTCCCCGACTGCCACATGCCGCACGTCCGGGGCCCTCCCCTTGCCTAGCTTCTTGACATGTGCCACGAGCCTAGCGGAGGCGAAGAGCCGGCTGAACCACCCGGGCAGGCGACCTTGGAGGTACATGGAGGCAACCTCTGACATAGTGCGGACCGCCGCAGGCCCGGACGCGGGGCGTATTCGCCCACCAAGCAGCGGAGATACTCGTTGCGCATGCCTGAGGGCCCCGCCGCCACGTGCTGCTTGAGTCGCTAGTACGGCACGCGCATGTCCACCGTCAGGGCGGCCTCGTCGACCGGAATGTCATACGCGGCGTCCGGGATTGGGTGGCTACGGGACGGGTGCTTGTCGCGCAGCTAGGCGAGATTAGTAGGGTCGGATAGGTCGCCCATACCCTTAGAAGATAGTCGGCCCGCCGCGCCGGAGAGCTCTCCGTCCTCCACCAACGCCACAACAGTGTCTGTGGTGCCAACGAGCAGCGCCGCAAAGAGATCGGTGTCCGTTCGATGCTGGCGGGCATGTCCGGCGTAGAACGCCTCAGTGCGCGCGTCGTCCGATGAGCGCACGAGTTCGGTCATGCGCCTCTCCGCGAAAGCGCGGAAGCGCCACGCCAAGGCTTGTTGCCGCCGCCGCCCGCCTCGGCTCGGGGCCCTAAGCAACAATTGCGGCAGCAGGTACTTGCACTTCAACGCCCTATCCAATACCACGGGGTCATCGGCCTCCACCGCCGCCACCACCCGCTCATTCACGCAGCGTTGTGCCTCCGCCCACGCTTCTTGAAACTCAATAGGCATCGCCGTCTCCATGGACATCTCGCCAGCATATGCACCATGTCCACGTCGGAGAGGTGGTCTCCCGCACCCCACCCCACCCCGTCGCCGGCTGGAGATGGGCGAGTAGGGGGGGGGGGGGGGGGGGCGGATACCGAGCCCGTGAGGCCTGGCTACCGGGGTGGCCGGCCGGTGCACCCACCTCTCGCGGCGCGGGAGCAGCAACCGGGGGCGCTGTGCGACAGTCTAGGGTGCCTCACGCAGGTCAAGCAGACAAGACTGTCGTAAACACACAGAAGGCAGCAGAGAGAGAAAGAAACAATGGTTACAACGTTGTCACCACCCGCCGCTATTTATGCGTATGGCTAGCTCACAGCTAGCCACCACCAAGCGGCACGCGCACTGCTAAGCGCGTCACCGTGGAGAGTCGTGCCTTGAAGTGTCGAACAGGAGGTCGTCGCTTAGAGACCTCCGCACATGTAGTTGACACATCAGTTTATACACAAGTATACAACTGATGTTACAGAGGCAGGTGCATTATACATATATGCCCGCTACGGGTACGCACATGCGTATTATCCCGTAACTACTACTGAACAGTGTACCGGTACCAGTAGGACTCATCTCATGATTCATCATCCACCAGTACTCGTATTGTGGCGCGTGACACACGCGCTCACACATACGATACAGCAGCAGGTACTCGTACATGAATGATGCTACGATCATACAGTACCCGTACAGAGTATGCCATTATTGTCACACTACATCTCTCCCCCCTTGACAACAGTGTGAAATAGCATTCCACAGGCAGTTTAATTTGCAGTCGGCACACGTGCCGGGTATTTATGCATATGCTCCACAAATTCAGGTGACTTTACAAAGTCCAACCATTTGGGAGTAGCCATAAAATCCTGCAATGCTATTGTCCTTTCAACATCAAACAAACGATGCCAAACAGGGGCAATAGACTCATCCGCAAAGTGAACAAGAAATTGCAACTGAGTACCACGTAAACCGGGCATGGAACCGATCTTAACGCTGGTAATCTTGTCAATCTCATACTCATCATCAGAGTCGTCACCGGTACCAACACCAAGAGGTACATGCGGGCGCAACGGCGCAGTGGGACAGGGTCTCAAGTTATTAACATGAAATACTGGGTGCAACTTAACACCAGCATGTAATTTCAGTCGATAACTATGACCGCCAATTTTCTCTACAATAGAAAATGGGCCGAGCTGCTTGTCCATCAGCTTTTTGCAAGGCTGACCTTTGACCTTAAGCAGACGGGTATCCACAGATACTCTATCTCCAACATTGAAGATAGGAGGATTGCGCTGTTGCCTAACACTAGGTCGAACAGTCAATTAATCTTTATGGACAGCCAACACTGACCGAACCAACTCGTGAATCTCCTTCATATCTTGGATACGTTGCTGAGCATCACGAGAGAATGCTATTGTTGGTCTCATACCAAACAATACATCCGGAGGCGTTTCAGGATTGAAACCGTACATAACCTCAAATGGTGCATGCTCAATGCCAAGTGCTTTGTTGGAATTATACGCAAATTCCATCAATGGTAACTGGTCTACCCAGTTTGAACCATCGAAACAACAAAACGCACGAGCCAACTCAGTGACTATGGCATTAATGCGTTCGGTCAAACCATCTGTTTCAGGATGTTGGCCACTAGACATGTTCAATTTAGTGCCAAGTCTCCGCCACAGAGTTTGCCAGAATGCAGACAGGAACCGTGGATCTCTATCAGAGACGATCACACGAGGTATTCCATGCAGCCTGAATACTTCCTTCAGAAATAATTCAGCTGCCTGTCCACCAGTCACGTTGACTGTGGTTGGAATAAAATGTGCTTGCCGGGACAGATGGCAACACACAACCAACATAGTATTATAACCATTACTCTCAGGTAACTCGGTTATAAAATCCAAACCAACCGTATGCCATGGACGTGGCGGTACTGGTAAGGGCTGTGTTGGTGCAGGTGGCTGCGGACATGCACGAACACGCCGGCACACCGAACATTGTTCACAATAGGTTTTCACGTCATGTCGTATGCGTGTCCACCAAAAACGGTCCAAGGCACGTGCCAAGGTGCTTGCATAAGCACGGTGACCAACAGAATCATGTAGCTCATACAATATCTTATTGATGATGTCACGATTGGTTGGTATGCAAAGACGTCCATGTCTCCAAAAATAACCATCGTGCTCTACCATATGACCGGACTGCTTCCACCCCCCCCATAAGGAGTAGAACGCGTCCTCTGCATATCCAGCCTTAATAAGGTGGAGAATATTGTCATCAAGGCTAAGTGACGACGCACTTACAGCCGACAATACCGCAGTACATGGGCGATGTTCACTCACGAGTGATTCAGCCGCGTCCGGCACATCCCCGGTCCAATATAAGCCACCGAAACCAATCGGCTTAAAATCCGGTCTACGCGACAACGGATCGGCTTCATTCCATTTGCCCTTTCGGTATGCAAGAGATATGGACCCAACAAACGGCTGCAAGTCGCGTACATAGCGCACTTGTCGCCGGTTCAACCTTTCTGCCGGTTGCCTGAGCAGATGACGCAGGGTGTCATGATCTGAGACAACAAGGAATCGACAGCACCCTTCAAGATAACAACGCTTGTGCTTAATTGATTCACAGACAGCCAAAGCTTCCAAATCATAAGCACTGTAGGTATTACCACGCTCAGGTGCATTCAGCTTTCGCGCCCAGTAACTCACTGGTTGAGGACCTCCTCCTTGGTCCTGCAGTAGCACTGCAGCAAGCCCTACGTTGGACGCATCTGTCGCTACGGTGAACGTCGCATCCGCCCCCATGGAAGGAATGGAAAGACACGGAGCGGAAATCAGTCGCAGACGAAGGGTCTCAAAGGCTTCCAAATGGCATTGCAGTCCACTCCCATAGACCATTAGGTGTCTGAAACGCTGTCTTGTGGATGTCCTCCTCTGCAATGGCAACCTGCCAATAACCTGATGCTAAATCCAGATGGGTATAGCAACGGGCATTGCGGAGAGAATCCAACGTTTCATCAATTCGCGGCAAAGGATACATATCCTTTCGAGTGACCTCGTTCAGCCCACGAAAATCGACACACAACCGAAGGGATCCATCTGCCTTCTTAACAAAAAGAATAGGCGAACCAAACTCAGATTGACTAGGACGAACAAGTCCAGCGGCAATCGCATCTTTGAGTTGGCGATCCAATTCAGCACGTTCAGCGGGAGACAAACGATTGAGTCTTTGGCGTTTCATTTTGCCAGTTAACTCAATTTTGTGATCCCATGGCCGATGAACAGGCGGCCTGTTGACTGGACGCAAAATTTCAGGAAACTCGTCATACAACAAATGACGAATAGCATCCTTTTGCTCTGGTGTCATAGCATTGTCTAAATGCAGGTCAGGATCATCCTTTATAACCGACATTTCAACGACATAGAATTCAGCCAAAGAATTATGCTTAGACGCACGAGCAGTTTTGCGCATCAACTTTTGTACCCTAGTGGAAGTAATCATGCTACATGCAGGAGTACGACCCACTATTACAATAGGTACATGGGTTCCATCCATTAAAGTCATGATACGTTCCGTACCATACTTAATGGTAACTTGCGCTTCATCAAGCCAAGTTAAACCCAATACAATGTCGGAGACTTTGAGCTCACGCAGTATATAAAATACTCGATTCTCAAATACATGTCCTCCAACATACAGAGACACAACAGTTGTATGGCAACATGAGACACGTTGACCATTAGCCAAACGGACAGGTGTTCTGGCTTTCAACTTTTGTATCTGCAAGTTGTTTCTGCGCACAAAGTCCTCAGATATAAAATCTAAAGATGCCGCATTATCAAC
This sequence comes from Tetraselmis striata, assembly GCA_006384855.1. Classification (NCBI taxonomy): domain Eukaryota; kingdom Viridiplantae; phylum Chlorophyta; class Chlorodendrophyceae; order Chlorodendrales; family Chlorodendraceae; genus Tetraselmis; species Tetraselmis striata. The sequence goes on from VCJN01002510.1 coordinate 296,834, forward strand.
CAGTGCATCCACAACGGCGTCATCGTTAATTGTCACATTAACTTTCAACAATGGCCTGGGGTCATCCCAACGAGTCAAAGAAGCAATCTGAGGCAAACTTTGCCTTTGCATACTCCAAAATGATGGATCAGTCACATTGACAACATCACACTCATTTATAGACTCAGATGCACGTTCACCAATACCAACGCTAGAATCCGCAACTTTTGCAGAGTCCACGTTAAAACTCACATTTGGACTTGTGACAGTTTTAGGTACAAAGTCATCAGGAAAAGCACAGTTAGCATCAACTAACCAAATGTTAACCCCATACTTTGGCGGTCTAACATCTTCCTGGACTGTGGCATTTTTATGAGACCACCTGGTGAACAAAGGTGTCTTTGCCGGGTATTGCTGCAATAGTTTCCAATGCTTTGTCAAAGCACTGAATCTATCAAATGCAGGCAATACAAACACT